>JACEVL010000240.1:202500-452500 GCA_020284085.1 Aporrectodea caliginosa | reverse complement strand
TTGTGAATTCCAGATTTCATGTATTGTAACTAAGTAGCTAGTTAATTAGCAAGTTTTATTATTGTTACACATTTATCAAGTGCTGCTATCCAATGACCAAGCATCAATTGATGGCACTGAGCAATTGTAAGTGAAGGACTTGTTCAAGGTCCCTACATGGTAGCTGTCTCAGAGGACACTAAAACCTGTACTCTTCACGTTACAAGGCGAGTGCTCTAACTAATCGGGTGCCGCTTATAAGTAAAAAAATAGAAAGCTTTAACGTCTGTATTATGCCAGAGAGGTAAACAACATAAGCACAAAATAAATTCAACTAAGAGCAAAATGAAACAGCACATGCCACTATTTAGCAATCATTAGAAGTTCAGCTTGTTGCACTCAAGAAATATATGCATGCGCATAAACATTTATTTAGATAGATAGTTGCAAGCATTACTTTTACCAAACTTTAGAAGAAGAGCAGTCCCTTAAGCTAGCCCTGAGGCAGCCACAGGTATGAAGTATTAGAGACTTTATTTTCTCTGCATTTGAGGGCGGATGGCCAGTCCTCTCCCTCACTGTCTCATCTTCCCACCAACCTTGTACGGTCCGTGTATACTCGTTACAGCTGAGTTGGCTTGGGACACAGATGGAGCAGAAATCTCGAACCAAATTTCTGCCCTGGTGGGGATTTGAGCCTTGGCCCCTCGATTGACGGTCCAGCATGCTAACCACTACACTGTCGAGCAACACCAGAAAAAAGACATGTTTCCTGTTGTCAATATCGATGCTTACAGTCCTCGAGTTGTAGTGTAATGTTATTTTATTCTATGGTTTTGTGTTTGGTAGACGATCGTTGATTTCTTTGAGAAGAAAGTCAGACGGCTGAACAAGCTGATCGAAACCGATCCAGTGGGATCGGCCTCAGCTATTTTGATGTACTCAACTCAGTGCTGTGAGCTGGCTTCTCTCATTTTAAAGAATGACCGCAAGCTGATCAAGAGAACGACAGTCGTAAATGTTATTGTGCAACACGGAACTCTGGCCTTGAAGCAGGTTCGTTAAAATTACATTCACATATTGCTTTATTACATTTCTAGTTGTTGACTATTTATTTACCACTTCGAAATCATTAATATGAAATTATTGTACGATCCACCACCCTGCGCCATGTCTAAGAATAGCTCGTTAAGGTTATGGCATAAATGTATATATTGTATATATTATTGACACCATAAAGAATCTGCCAAGCAATAATGTCATTGTGAGATTCTGTCTTGACTTAATTCCGGATGATGTATTAAGGCATGATCAAGATAGAATGTTCTGACTGTCTTGATCAGGTAACTGTATACTGTTGTTTGTAGTAGTACTTTGTACACCAAAACGCGGTTAGCAATAATTGGTCTATTGAGGGATATTCTTTCTTACTTACTTACTTACTTAACACTTTAATGATGAGCTACATTGTTTTCCCAGTTGTCGTTTAAGTGGTCAATCAGCCATAGATTGATACCTTGTGCATTGTGATAACGATGCAATACGAGATTGGATTTGAGATAAAGCAGCCTTATCTGTAGTGGATTTGCAGAAGTGGGTGATTGCAAGTATCCTGCCTTAAGTATTGTTCACTTTGCTTTTAGAATAAAGTTGAGACTGCAAAAAGAGACTTGGAACGTGGTAAGTTATATCTCACCAGTTCTTCATAGTTCTTATGAAATGTTTCTTGTTGTGCCATTCAGGCATGGCCTTACAATATGTACATATGTATGTATTTTTGTATGTATGTATGTAGCTTGTCATTTATACAGCACCTCTGTAAAGGCCTCATAACAAGGGTGCTAAACATGGTGATCTAAGTTAGTATGTAAGTATATCCTTTATTGAACCAATTGGTAACATTTTTATGTACATTCCGAAGTATAACAGCAGCTCTAATAGGTGAGTAAGAAATCGTGTAGCACCTATTAAAGACCTCATAACAAGGATGCTAAATTTTATGATCTAACTGCAGCTCTAATAGGTGTGACTAAGACATTTTTATTTCCAATTGTCTTGTGACCAGCTTATTCATTATGCAAGTTCCCACTGATTAAGAGTATATTTTTTTATTAATTAAACTCGTTGCTAATGTTTCTGCTTTAGCTTCATCTTTATTCTGAGCAGCAGCTGCGTGTTATCTTCAATAAAATATAATAAGATGATATCTGAAATTAATATAATTTCTTAATATATTATTAATATAATAATATAGTATTTTATATTAATGTAATATAATATAGATATAAAAATATTCTATATCAATATACTGCACTGTTTTTGCATAAATTGTCATTAGATACATTATCGCAGATTCTGACTTGTGTTTGTTGTCTTGCTGTAGCTCTCGCTCTTGACGGAAACTCTGTCCAGCTTCATATGCTGGCTTCACTCGTCAGCTTAGATGCATTGAAGTCCATGGCGACTACTTCAAACCGTTTTGTAAGACAATGTGAAGAGGTCCTCAAACATGTTTCAAAAGGATTGGATATGACGGCTGGAGATGAATCCGAAGTAAGTTACCCAAACGTTTGGGTTACAAAGCTATAAGCTAACCTCTGATCTGTTAGATCTTGGTTTAACACTTTAACAACGAGAGTGTACTAAAGTGACTGGGAAACCAATTGCAGCTTGTCGTTAAAGTGTTAAATGTTCTAATGGACTGCTGTTTGAGATCTTGCACATTTAATATGTAGTGTGCTTTCAAAGTTTACATACCTTGATGAATGCAGTGAAAACGAAAATGAAAAGAGAAAATTGAAACAGGGAAAACTGAAAGACAAATCACTTTATCCAAATTGTTATCTTTCATGAAATATTCATCTCTACGTGCATTTGGCTAGTTGGATTTGTGTTGAATTTTTCAGTTTTAGCAAGGGGAGTTGCAGCCAAAGAAACTTGTATTTAATTACAATGCTATGCATAGTTTCAGTATGATTATGACATTTGTTATACTTGGTTTCATGTTAGTTTAATTATTTCTAGATGAAGACACAGTTTCTGGTCTTGAAGGCAGAAACTGAAGAGATCGTTCGTCGATCAGGGTATAGCTTGCTGAAAATCGAATCCCCAAAAGGCAAAAGTGCTGAAGATGATGGCGATGAAGAGTTTCCTGAAATTGCAAGAGGGCTACAGCGAGTGAGTTTATCACATGATGTCTGTTACTTTATTGGTTACATACTAGTATGCATGTATGCAATATATGATTTATGCATTGTGTGTGTGTGTGTGTGTGTGTGTGTGTGTGTGTGTGTGTGTGTGTGTGTGTGTGTGTGTGTGTGTGTGTGTGTGTGTGTGTGTGTGTGTGTGTGTGTGTGTGTGTGTGTGTGTGTGATGCGTGTGTGTGTGTATTTATGTGTCAAGACCCTTAATGTAGTGTCGGTTATAAGCACTGCATACATGACTGTCAAACTGAGCTAAGCACTTGCGTTTTAAGGCAGTTTGAAATGTATGCTGACTTTCTAACCGCTATAAACACATGCGTTTCAAGGCAGTTTGAAACACTGCTGGATAAAGTCAAATACAATAGGGTATGTAATATAATGCACAATATTCCAAGAGAAAAGTCCAACGTGGGAGAGGCACAATGGACTCTAGTCGATATGTATAAACATGCAAAGTACTGTAGATTTGAGAGGCATGTAAGAAAATTAACTTTATCAAGTCAAATCATTTTATTTTGTCATTGAATATTCGTCTGGATTGTTGGATTTGTGTTCAATTTTTCATTTGTAGCAAGCGGAGTTGCAGACAAAGAAAAGAGAAGCCTTTCTTGAGAAAAAAGGTAATTTCAAAATACTACTAAACTGATTTTAAAATTTCCCGTAATGTAATGTGAATCTTCAAAATTTCTCAGCACCACACAAAAGCCGCATCCGGGAGACCTGCTTAACACCGGCGCTATATCAAATCAAGTCCACAATAGCCAGGCTGCCTTGTCCTTTCCTGTGCCAGATCAGAATCCAGGGAAGTCAAGTTTAACTATAGACCTACCTGTAATTGTAATTGTTAAAGTTACCTGTTGCCGACACTGACATGTGAGAGCAAGTATTGTTGATGTGGTAGTTTGAAGATTTCTTCTGACAATTGGTTATCGATATGCATAAGCATTGCATATGATTTTAAAATAGTTTATCCTTTTGATTGTAGCCAAAGAGAAAACCAAACTCAAACTTGTTTCAAGGAAAAGAGACACGTCTCAGTCAAGGCCAGAAATACCAGCAAAGGAAAGGGAGGAGGTAGAAGAGGAGAAGAATGAACAGAAGAAAAGGAAGGGCAAGAAACAGTCCGCTGCAAAAGAGGAAACTGTTCAACACTATCTAACGACCACGGAAGATGGCGTCTACAAGGTTGACTCCAAAGGTTTCATCATAGGTATTTTATATCCGTATATTAACTAGATTTAGTTTCGTTTAGATTTAAAGTTTCAAAAAACCATACCTTAACTTTTTGTGAATCTGCTTAATGTTTATCTGTGCAATTTGCAATAGATAAATAGATGATTTTTAAATCCTAAAACCGCTGCATGTATATTCATAAGAGTTGGAGAATATGTAGAATGTGCATGATTGCTTATTTAAAATAGGAAGCCAAGAGATGCTAATTTATTTCTACTAGAACAGAAAAATTGCTTAACAGAAAATGTGTATTTTTCTAGGAACCAATGTCAAACCAAAGCAGAAACAGAAGCTGAAGCTAAGACAAGAGAATCATGTTTCAAGAGAAATCTATTCATTTCTGATTCAGAAGTACACAATCCACTTGGGCTGCGATTTGTGTATCAGCATTCCAACGAGCAACGAGAATGGCGCATATAAAGTCTCTGTAAAATCTGGAAACCACAACTGTCTGGAGAATCAGTTATTGCTGCGCAAAATAAACGAGCAAAACACTGCTTGGGTAATTATCCGCCCCTGTCCAAGGCGTTTCAAATTTGGACCAAATCCTGCTCTCTGCGACAGTTTCCTTCTGGGCGAGGAGTGCATGGAGAAAAGTCAGTGCCCAAGTCCACACAGTAACGAAGAGTTAGAACTGTGGACGAAATATTTCAAATCAAAGATCAGCCTGCAGAAATTTATCGAAGACTTACGAGAATCTACTCTGAGGACAAAGTTTGATACGGAACGACTTTGCGAAGTCTTTGGAGGTACCTTCAGAATTATCTGCAAGAGCTGCTTTTCAGAGAGCAGTCGAAGGACTGCAAGTGGCAAGAAACATCACCAACCGCTCTGTGAAAACGATGAGAAACCTCATGCTTGGAATGAAGACAACCAAATGCTGGTATTTGAGAGAAATGGCACAGAGCATGTTGCATCCAAGATTATACCTGTGGATGATGGCACTAACGATGAATGTGACTCCGAAGACCAGACTAGAGTGGAAATTCGTGTCGCTGTTGCGAATTTGCGGAACATTGGCATTGAGAAAGCGGAGATTGTGGCGGAATCGAAAAGATTCTGGCAGAAGCGAGAAAAAGGTTCATATATAAGCACTTATGACAAACTGTATGAACGAACTAGAGAAGATAGCATTTCTTCTGGCAATGGTTCGTCGGCTGACGTGCTACAAAACAGCCTGGACAGCGATGTTGAGGAAGACCCACGTAGACTTTATGATTCAGATCTTGATGATATCATGACCGTTTGTGATTCGGATGAAGAAGATGCGAACGCCTCTGATGAAAATGACGATGGCTATGACGATTATACAAACTACTATGAGATGAAGACAGAGGATGAGCTCAGACGGTTGCTGAGAGAGGAGCCAGGAAAGTACAAACGTTGCATCATTCATCTAGACGGTCCTTACACTGCCAAATGTAAGGTACTCGATTCACAAAACGATGATGATGTTGATGACGGTCGACTAAGGGCAGCTCCACAAGTACCTACAAGCACTGGATTTCCGGAAGTTCCAGATGCCGAAATCATCTACAACAGATGCTTTGAATTGGAAGAAGATGGTGGAGTGGAAGCTGTTTCAGATGAAAACAGAGTCTTCCGAGAAATCGAAATACGTGGCCGAGCCAACTGTGGACCAAGCTTCAGCGGGGATGAAGTCGTGGTGGAATTGAAGAAGACAAAGGAATTGGGAGACAATGCAGATGAAGTCTACCGCGGAACTGTCGTTGGAATACTGAAGCGCCATACAGATCGCAGAGCATACACTTTTGTGTGCCGCGTGGATTCATTTGTTGCACATCTAATGAGACCAATCAATGGAATCGCTCCAAAACTTCATGTTGTGCACTCAGTAATCAAAGAGAAGTATCCAGAGAAGAAGAACGAACTGGTTGCTAAGTATCATATGGAAGACGGAGAACTGCAGCTTGATAAAATTGTGAGACTTGATCCAGAGAGGCGTAGAGATATGCTGTTTGTAGTGAAATATCTTCTATGGCAACCAAGATGCATGTATCCTCTTGGATATGTGACTAAAATTATTCCATCTGGAGAAAAACTTGAGGACAGTCAGAAAGTGCTGAACCTTCTTTATCAGGTACCGACAAAGCCAAATCAGAAGTGCAGTGAAGCTGCAAAGTTGTTAGAAAGTGGTTTTGACAGTGGAAACAGTAAACTGTTGGACATAAGAAACTGGTTTACTCTTTCTATTGATCCGTCAGACTGCAAAGATGTCGATGATGCCTTGACTCTTAGGAGAACTGAAATTGGTTTTGAAGTTGGTGTACATATAGCTGATGTCTCAGAGTTTGTAAAGAAAGATAGAGAAATTGATCGAAATGCACGAAAACGTGTGACATCTTACTATCCTGCAACCAAAACAGTCTATCACATGTTGCCAGCAGAACTGAGCGAAAATCTTTGCAGCCTCAGAAAAGGAGAAGAACGTCTGGCTTTGTCTGTGTTTGTGATTTTCTCTTCTGAAGGTGATATGCTCAGTCGATCTCAAACTATTACGCGAACAGTGATCAAGAACGATAAAACCATGACTTATGAAGAAGCACAAACTTACATTGAAACCATGCCTTCATCAAAGCCGACATTTCTTGATGAACGAAATGAAAAGAGTATCGTGCTGCATCTGAACTATCTGGCAAAGAAATTGCGAGCGAAACGAATACAGCGTGGCCAGTACTATTACCAGGAGGACAATCCATTTGCTGTTGACAAATGTCACGATGCTCATAGACTTGTTGAAGAATTTATGATCCTTGCCAACATTCAGGTTGCGAAATTTCTTGTTTCTAAGTTTCCAGAGTGTACACCAATAAGACGTCAACTGGCTCCAAATTCTGATGATTTGGAACGTTGGCGTGCAAAGAACATGGAACTCATAGACTGTTCCTTCTATTTTAATCAGTTTGGCTGTCTCTCAGAGCAAGAATGCGACGATGTCACGGAAAATGCTTCAGGAAATCTATCTATTCTGATGTCAACTCTGAAACGTTTGCAAATGGCAACCGAAAAGAGCGACCTAGAAGCGGTGAAGACAATTGTTGGTAGTGAATTGCTTCATCCTGGTCATTCACTGGCCATGATCGATTGGTGGGGGTTACAGGAAACAGCAGAGTTTGTTCCATCTGGTGACCTCGATGACAAGGACCCAGATCATTTCAGTCTCCAAGTACCATATTATGTCCAATTTACATCACCAATCCGCAGATACATGGACATTGTTATCCATCGGCTTGTGAAGTGTGCCCTGGAGCATGAACCTTCAGCATACAGCTTGGCAGATATAAGAGGTTTATGTGATAAGGTGAACGATGTCAGCCGAATAGCAAAGAAGTATCACAAAGCCAGCAAATTACTCGAGTTGACAAATCTGCTGACGACGCCTTTCTATCTGCCATGCTTTGTGGAAAACTTTGATGATGACAGTCTGACCTTAACTATTCCTCATCTTGGCAAAGTTACAAAGAGTCAGAGAGTCCTGAAATACAGTGCCCTATCTGTCAGTGATAAACCGGACGTCAGTGATAAGGTAATTAATTCTCTTGCGAAAATTAAAGCATATGATAAACTTTATGTTGATTCGTCATTATCTTAACAAAGATTGCAATTAAAAAGTTTTGTATATGTTATATTGGCAATTTTAAAAATCTGGAGAATTCTGTGGAAATTAATTTATGAACTGGGAGCTCGCTTTGATTTTTGGTGGAGGCTTGAGCACTTTTAATTTTCTTCTACATTGATGAGCAAATTTTAATTAAACTGTCACTGAAAATAATATTAATTGATAGTGTCAAAGTGTGGTTAACTTATTTCACCTGAGCATGCTATACAGGTCTGTTAGATACAAATTGTGAATGTGAATGCTTGTAGGTGGAGTTGTTGTGGGAAAAGCGTCTGTACGATGCGGATACTCGGTCCAGTTTGAAACCTTATGCGCGAAAACGCCACAATGCTCGAAGAGTGATACGGATTGAATCTAACAGACACATGGCGCAGGTTATGGCCTCTCAGTGGCGTCATCTAATGGACGCCATTTCCAATGAAGATGTTATTACTGCCAGAAAGCAATTGGTGGAAATCATGGAGGGTGTATCCCAGGAGAAGCAATGCAGGACCGAACTACCTGAGGTGACATCAGAAATGTACAATGATGCACTGATGGTCAAACACCATGTTCGTTTCAGTCAGAAACTTACCCGTGGCAGCGTCATGGCAGTACAGTTTGGTGCAGCGTGTACTAATGGGTTTCTGCAACCAACCATTCGCATGGTCAACTTAACACCCGAGAAGGACGTCTGTGTTGAGCACAGAATTGACCCGGTATGTTGCGAAACGATTGTAAAAACTACTATTTACTGAATGTATTCATTAGAAACAGTTATTGAAGGTGGATTTTCAAGAAATTCAGAAAGCATTACGTTTGGCAGTACAGTCGTTAAGGAGCAGTATTTTGACCTGGCTTAGAGCTCCCAAGAGGAGCTGTATCCATTTCACGTTTTTAACAAAACCATGAAGCAATGTCAGTGACTGATGTAATTAAGATCAAGAAGGTAAGTGATAATAATGTGTTGACTGAGCTGCTAGGTGTCTTAGGTGACTTTGTGAAGGACTCTTATGCAATTGCGCTGTAGAATTTATAATGAGGTAGGAATTATTGTTGATTTGTGAGTTATATTTGCACTAAGCAGCAGATATTTGATTCGTGTATCATGATGGGACTGAAGAAATCACCAATTACTGCTGCATAGCATATCTGTATGCATTTTATGCTCATTGATTTGCTTCTCATTCATTATTCAATCATTTTTATGCATTTACACATTTCCATGATGAATTATTTTTGCAGGTTAGATGCTTTGCTGAACTGGCAACCGAGAAAGTGTTACCATGCTACAATTCTGTTGACCAGTACAAAAACATCTGGTTACCAATTCTAGCGATGGAAGCAGCTTCAAAGACTGTTGCAGCGGGTGACACAATCCTTTGTAACAATGTGCGTGTCTCTTTGTGTAAGAGGAATGACCAATACTATGGCAAACTTAGGCTACCTCTGGCTTTCTGCAAGAAACGAAAGATCCATATATTCAACAATTCAAAAGATGGTGAAGAAGACTCTAACGATTTCTTGTGCATCCGTTACCACAGTAAGCAGGAAAAAGTGCATGATACAAGAAAAACAGTCTGCACGAGTTTTGTTCGAAACGTTTGGGTTGGCCATGCAGTTGCAATGTATGTGCATGTTACTGAAAGCCAGGATGTTGTGGTGAAGTTTCGCCTGCAGCTGCCAAAAGAAGGAGGAAAAGATGGAGAGAGAAAGTCTGCACCACCAAAAGACTTCCTGGAAGCGGGAAAAGCTGGAGAGAAATGCACAGTTGAATTTCTAACAAAATTGCTTCCAGACAGGTGAGTGTTCTATATCATTCTAAACAAAAACATGCTTACCTTTGTCTCCAAACCAGTAAATATAGAATTAACAGCACTTTTAATGCATTTCAGTTTTTAGATTTCAGAAAAGGTGTGAATGTCCAAATGCTGTGAAAATATGGCACATTTTGTGATGGCGTTGAATATGTTGTGTCGAGCGTCACTTAAGGCAGTCAATATTAGTGAATCTTACAGACCCATTTGACATAGTTTTGGTGTTATATAAATGTGGGAAAATCTTTCATTTTAGGCGAATGGAAGATGCTGTTAACTCTGCTAATGAATCATCTGATCTCTGTAAAAAGATAATTCTTGGACAACGCGTTGATGATCTGCCAGGTAATTCGACACTACATTTCCTTTAATAAACAGGACGTTAAAAAAATGATATAGCGGTGTTGTTTATGTATTGTTTATTCAGTAGACAGCATACTTATATAAGGCCATTACTGGGTAATTGTAAAGTTGGTTACCGCAGGTCTAAATGGTGCATTATATAATTATGTGGTGTTTGTTTTTATCTACAATTTTGCATCTGCACATCACCAATAACTTGAAATTTGTAAATGAAATTGCCGGATTTTCTGCATCAAGATGCCTCTGCCTGTGCTTCTTATAAAATAATTTCAGACCCTACACAGAGTGCTGTATTTATCAATTGATAATTACATGTACATTACAGCAGCAGCTATAGTTACACACATTAGGTACATTAATTTTTTAACATACAGAGGCAGTGGCTAGTAATGAGCTTAGTCATCACAATATCCACTAGCACTGAATGTTGAGAAGTACGCTTTCACCGAAGCCCAGCAGCTAGGCACAATCAAGCTAGAATAGAAAGACTTACTATCATGTTTCAATAGAATTATTTTCGTAGGAGAACTACCTATTGTGATCAACGCTGTAGGAGTGTAGGTTAATCACATTTTGGCAGAGGTGAGAAGTATTACATGGCATGTTAGTAGTACTGCGTATTTAGATTGGTTAGTGCTTACCTTTTGTTACCCGAAAATATACATTATACAACTGTTTATAAATTTGTAGAAATCACCAAATATCCACACCATGACACATACGATGTGGAAGTGGATAAATCGACTAAGATTTACAAGAATAATTCCAGTCAAACGGACGCCATTCGGAAATCACTGCAAGGGAAATTCACACTCATCCAGGGACCGCCTGGTTAGTGGAGCCACTGTTATTTTGCTTATTATTGCAAGAATAAATCTCACGGCCATTCTAGATTAGCAGTACACCCATGAGGTCCATATAAGACCTGTATTTCTGCATGGAGTCCAGGGCTTCTCATTTGAGGCGATCGATCGATCGATCTCCTTGGTCGATCGCCTAGCAAAGGTCTGGTGGATCGATTAATCGATCGCGCAAATCGAGCGCGATCGATTACCTAATTTACACTACTTTACGTTTTGCTTAGGCCTATACTTGCGGTGATGCGTTCGGTACGCAGCGTTTCGTGACCTAATGACTGCTGAGTGATCGCTCCAATTTCGTACAGTATGATTGGTCATAACAACACGGTGGACACCTCCCGCGTAACGTCATTTTTTAAGTTCGTAACGTCACTAGGCCTAATTTCGGAAAGTATTTAAAGCAAATGGCGGCCACGGTGCCGAAGTGGAATAATTTAATAATGTGCAGTTTAGCAGCGGCGCTCGTTTTCGGTTGCTGGCCCTAGGACTGGAATGAGCTCCCTGTGCGCTCCGCCTAGTTTATAAATAGGCCTAGAGTTCACACGGTCACACGGTCATTATTCTTTAATAACTTAACGACTGTCTTTATTTAGCCGTGGCTGGACGCGCTTCTGAGTCGATTACCTTGAAAGGGCGCAATAAGAAAACTAATTAATATTACTATCAACAGTAATAATAACGGAACTGAACCGAGATATAGGCCTACTAAATTAGTACTATGTAATATGCAGCTATACGTACTATGTAATATGCAGCTATACGAATAGGCCTACGATAGGGACCAACACAAAATACGCTGTACACAAAAGCTCTCGAGGTCGATCGCGTACCGATCGCCTACGCAATCCAGCGCGATCGATTTTCAGATCGCCTTCTATTTTCAAATGAGAAGCTCTGATGGAGTCCCATCAAATGTTCATGAAACAGTTCAGATTTGCATTGAATAACGCTTCTTTAAATATTGTTTTCCTACAGGGACAGGAAAGACAGTGACGGGTATTAAACTTGCTTATTGGTTCGTTCGCATGAATAAAGAAACAAAAACTGCTGGTGGATCTCACGGACAGGTTCTTTACTGTGGACCATCAAACAGCTCTGTCGATGTAGCAGCCAGTGAGTAGATTTCCATTACTTATTTGTATTTATTTGCACCACAAAAATGGATTTTCTTTAAATGAAATTGTAATGTTTTCTTTGTGAAACTTACTAAGTTGAAAGCGTATGTATATAAGAATTACTGTACTTGTGAAAGAAATTAAAAGAACAGTTATTTCAACTTATTTGTCATATTTAGTGACCTTCATTCATTGCAATTTATTTCTTGCAGAATGGCTTAAGAAACTTGGAAAGAACTGTCCAAAGATAATTCGTGTATACAGCCAAGCTCTGGAGAAACAAGTTTTTCCGATTCCACGAGACAGCCTACAGATCGGTTCCATGGGTGGAAGACACTATGAATTGATCGATAAGGATGACAACAAAGATATTGCACTGCACCACATCATACGCCAGAAAGGCAAGAAATTCAGTGCCAGGGTCAGAGGGTTTGACAAGTTATTTGCTGACAACAGGGACACACCAGAACAAGTTAGTGATGAACAAGTTGAAGAATACCAGAAACTCGTCACCGATGCAGCGATACACGAGTTGAAGGAATACGACATCATTCTTTGTACTTGTGCTGCGAGTGTAAGTCCACGTATGTTGCGCAGTGCTAACATACATCAGATTATAACAGATGAATGTGGAATGTGCATGGAACCAGAAACGTTGATTCCATTGCAGGCCTTCAAATCTGTTCGTCAGGTGGTGTTAATTGGTGACCATAAACAACTTCAACCGATTGTCATGAATTCTGTTGCAAAAGGACTCGGGCTTGACATCTCACTGTTTGAGAGATACAAGGATAGAGCCATCATGCTTACAGAACAATACAGAATGGTAAGTCTGAATGTTAAAAATGGCTGTCAGTATAATTTGCCAGTTGAAGAATGAAATTGTTCTTTTTTGCTTTAGGTCTTTGTTTCCCTGTTAAGTTTTAGGGTATCTGAGGAAAATTGCATGCAGCATCCAACTTTATATGGTTCTTCTTATAAAGTCATGTTTGCAGCTGTGATAAATTGGTTCCGGGTGGCGTTGGTATTCAAGAAATGCGACCTATTTTAGGTCGTTCCTTTATGACACAGCTTACTTGAATGTATTAAGTCTACCAAAGTTAGTGGAGTATTATATGCAATTTCCTGAATTTACAAAGATGAATACATGTGTATCTGTTAGCAATTTCTGATATAATGTATTTTCCCATTTTCGTCGATATCAACATATTACAATAAAAGAATGCAGATAGTTTGGTTAGTGCTTGTATACTGGTACACTTTAGATATTTTGCTGTGTGTAATTTGTAAAGTTGTCTTTTTGTGTATAGAGGTACAGAAATTAAGTGTAATGTAAATGAACATTATATATATCACCCCTAGAAGATATCTAGGGCCTACTTAGAGGCGCTCTCTGTGCTAGTCTATATGATGTTAAATGTCATTACGAACGAATGTATTACATCGGTTAGCAAAACAAGACTATATATATAATTAATATTTTGTTTTCATAATTTGTGTTCACAGCATCCACGCATATGCGAATTCCCCTCAAAACAGTTTTATGAAAAAAAATTGACCACAGCAGAGAAGCATGACTGCATTGGTGAGAGGTGGCTACCAATATGGCCGAAGAGAAACTTTCCAATGGTATTTTGTCATGCGGAAGGCGCTGAGAAAATCTTATCTGTCTCAACAGAAGATGGAAATGAACGTTCGAGGAGCAATGAGTTGGAAAGAAAAGAAGCTGTAAGAAGACATTTTGGTTTTATTGTCTTAGTAGTTTTGAAGGCAGTTAATGATACGAGTGCGCACTTATAATCATGTAACAGAAAGCGCTGAGTTTGCATCACGAATTAAAGCAATCTAGAGTTTTCGTTTCTCGCATCTCCAAACCTTTAGGAATCGCTCAAAGGCCTAATTGAATATAATATTAGATTTTATATACATTATAAAGAAGAAGTGTTAATAGCTACAGACAGAAATTACATAGATTAATAATTATTATGAAACTAAACTTCTTTGAATTGTTAATTCAGTCTAATGAAAAATTGAAGTTATAAATATGTTGAATATTCAACTATGTTCTTTAGGTGAGAATTTTCTTCAATCTGGTGAATTTGTACTATGTAAATCCAGACAAGATTACCATACTTTCACAGTACAAAGCTCAGTGCTCTGCAATAGAACAGAACTTGAAAGCTTTGGGGTACGAGCACCCCAATGTTGGAACCGTCATTGCCAGTCAGGGTATGAGTTTTGATTTTTATTGTTACTAATGTTTGATGACAAGTCTGGACAGTTCTCAAGTTGTGATAATGATCATTGCATGTAGCTTCTTATTAGCACTGTATAAATACGGTAATCAGTTTATAAATACAAAATCATATTGCTGTACGTCCCAATTTTGCCATACAGATGTAGATACTGTACCACATTTCTAATTCAATCACCGCTTACGCTTGACGTAGGCCTACGTAGCATTGCCAAACAGAAAAGCCAGTACAAGCAGATGCTCAGTTGTTGGATGAATTATAACAATTTTCCAGTGGAAACTGGAAACTGAAGCATTAGATTTAAGATGCCGGTATTATTTATATAGGGGTGTAATTTGAATAGCCCTGTTATAAATGTATTGTATATGTTCATTGATTGTTAATATACATCAGTATGAAATTTCATCCCAGGGGTTCTATACAAACATGTATACTAGTTCTCTACCCTTTGTAAGAAGCCGATGTACATCAAACTCAATTTTTATCATCCTTACGGCATATCGGCAGAGTGTACCCGGTTGCGGTCTGTCAACCGGTTTATTGAATAAACGAAAATTATTATTTTTATTTTGAAGTGTGTGCGAAAACAGCATGAATCTTCGTTATTTTGCTGTTTTATTCAGTTTATGCCTGTTCGTATTTAAAATGTATCACCAAAAATGAAATTTTTCTGTTCTCATGCTAAATATCTCATTGTTTGGGATGTATGTGTTCAGGTGATGAATGGGATTATGTCATTCTGAGTCTTGTTCGATCAATGCCAGAGTACGAAATCGAAAAGAAACCGTCGATTGGTTGGTGTACGAAAAACATGGGTTTCATCATCGATGAACATCAGATAAACGTCGCTCTCACCAGAGCGCGTCTGGGACTTATAATAATTGGTAGGTGTACCAAAATATTTATGCTGATTTTGCTGTATGATATATGCCACTCGTCTTAATTTTTTGTAAATTAGCAAGTGTACCACTCACAGGAAATTTTCTTTTTAAGTTTCATCAAATACATTAACCCAGTTTATGTGAACTTATATCAGGAAATATGTAAATATGAAGATATAAAATAGAATGAGTTTCTGTTACCAAAATGAAGCTCAAGGTATCAGGAATAACCAGAGAAATTTTCAGCATTCTGGGAATCAATCTTTTCAGAATTATGGACAGGTTAGAAATAGTCTTTGTGCAGAAATAATTATTTTTTTAGTTGAGTGCAATATAAAAATTGATTGCAGTAGCAATAAGGTTCAGTCTCTCTTTTATTAGGTAACAAGCATCTGCTAAGATGTGACAATATGTGGAGCAACCTTCTTTGGCATTTTGAATACCATAAACTGGTCATGGATACCGGAGACTTCCTGCCATCAGCCAATCGTCTGAAACAGAGGCCTCCAACATCAGACAGTGATGGACACTCGTCAAGTTTCCGTTACCAAAATCAAGCTCAGGGTCCGAGGAATAACCAAAGAAATTTTCAGCAGTCTGGAAATCGCACTTTTCAGAATTATGAACAGGGTAGAAATAACCCTCATCGTGAACGGAGATTGGGAAATGAAGATGAAAATAATTCAAAGCACAAGAAAAGCTTTCAAAAATCTGCTGCTAATAACGGCAGCTCTTAAATCAACCTTGATCATCCATCCAGCTGGATGTAAATGTTGGTTTGAAAATCATTTATATGTAGCTTTAGTTCCTTATATCTTGCATTTGTTAAACCAAGTTAAATACCGGTGAATGCCCTTTTTGTAAAGTATATGATTGTACATCATGTTGTAAGTATTACTCACAAATTCTTAGTGGGTTTCAATTGCTGCTTGTGCATTTTTATGTTATATATTTCACTGATTATATATTCGTCATTTGGTTTTTTTTGCTTATTATAACATTTGATTCAGGTATTTCATCTGTACCCGGATTCCTTTGAAAAATTTTTGGTACACATAGTACACCTTTAGCTTAGCACACACGTGCTGCTTTGTCAACAGCAGCAAGAGTGGGCATGGTTAGAGTCTTGGTTTTTGGCACATTGCAGTGCTGAAAGAAAGTGGCCAATGTATGCAACTGGCAAAATATGAGGTTTGAGCATTTGGATAGGAAGTAGAGGCTGGAAGCAGTGGCTTGATAATATCTGTGCATTACATGTATTAGGAGGATTGAGTAGTCTCTGATTTTAAACTTAGGCTATTGCGAAGAATGTGTCTTTTCCCAATTTATTACTTCATTAAAGAATCAGTTATTTTCTTAGGTTACACTGACTTACAAATATAGTCATTCTTAAAAAAGCAACTTGCCGCTGAGAAAGTATTAAAAGTCGTATGTTTATTCTTTAATTAGTTAATTTCAAGTTAATCTCGATATACAGGTTCTTCAAAAGTCTGACATAGTCTTGGGTGTAAGAAATAAGAGAAGTTTGATTTGTGGTGTGTACCATTTTATTACTCGAGTGTGAAATTTTATTCTGTTTGTATCTAAACAAAATTCTTTTCTATTGGATGACATGGTCCAGAGTGTGGTCTGTCATTTTGTTGTTAATTATTGTGCCTTCTGTGAAGATTTTTGTACAGTTGGCTTTGGTGCAACATTCTGATGCAACAGTGTACCAGATGGCTTGTTTCAACTATGTAATGAAATTCAAGTAATGATGGGATAAGATGATCAAGTCTGAATTAAAAGAAAATTTTGGAAAGTGTTAGGCTTTGTGCAGAAGTGAGTAATTTTTGTAGCTAGTGCAAGTCACTGGAAGAATGATTTAGGGCATTTAAGCTCATCTTTTGTGAATACTTCTGAAACATTCTGTCGTGTAAATAACAGGTGTTGCACATTTTTATTTTCGTATCATTTACAATGCGAACTGCATTTATTTAAATTTGCAATAACATTAAGAGTTGAAAACTGATGCTACAAGTTTTTTGGTATTTGAGTAGTGTGGACACTGCAATATCCAGCAGTGTTATTTTAAAGTAAGGCTTATGGAATAAAGTTTCTCTAAGATTAATAGATGGTGGTGTGTTCTAAACATCTACTTGCTTCCCAACATTTATTATCTTGCAGCCTATGATTAGAGGAATGGGACAATCATTCCATGTACATAATGGTTTATGAAGCAATACGGTAAATGGTATCACTCAGGAATTTTTTTATCTTGAATTAGGTAAGTAAAGTAAGTAAATATATCCTTTATTGAAAAACCAATTGCTAACTGCATTTTGGTGTACATAGTTCATAAGTAGATAAAAAATAAATTTAAGCATCCGTGTGACAAATGTTTTACGAGATAGAGAGTTTGCCTTAGGTATGATTCCATTTTCTGTCTATAATAAATCTAGTTCTGTTTGTGCTGAGTTTGTAACAGTGACTAATTGGTCAAAGCTTGCCTTGTAGCACTGAGTGTGCAGGTTCAAACTCCTAGAACCAAGAGCAAGTGTTATGTGTATATTCTATATATATATATATATATATATATATATATATATATATATATATATATATATATATATATATATATATATATATATATATATATATATATATATATATATATATATATATATATATAAGAAACATGTTTCCAATTTTAGGTGTGTCCTTTAATTTTTTCCAGCTATTAGCTAAAATATGTGAAGATTTTTCACGAGTTCTTATCATTCCCATTAAATTCTATGTGTTATTTCAACTCTTTTGAATAGTCTGCAAACATTTAACTTATATTTATTGAATTTTCTATGCATTTGGTAGCATATGCCAGATATAGCTGGGATATGATAAGTAGCTGATAGTTCTCTAAATGTTATATCATGTCCAGTTTTATACATCCAGTTGATAAAGTAACAAATATTAATATCTGCTACTAATAGATGCTAAATCCAGCAGTTTAAATTGAAACGATCCTTTGCTGTAGTGTTTTGTGTCTTGACTGCGTTTTTGCATACCCTACTTAACCAGAATGCCTTAATTTAGGTATGATTTGAGCACGAATCATGTATTCAGAGTCTAAGACCTACGGCATCAAAGATGGCCGGTGTAATTACTTCTTGTTCCCTTGGACAGAATAGCTTGTCATTTGCGGAATTTGATAATTATTTCTCTTATGTTCGGAGTGTCACGTTCTGCGTTTGGGACTTGGTTTGTTATTGTGAAAATGAGTGGCTTTGGTTGCATGTAATCAAAATAAGAATCTGCATTTTTTCAATCAACCTTCGGTATCTGTTCTTGAAGAGGTTCACAGTCATATTTTAACCACATCAGTTGTTGAAACGGCGTTTTATACATCAATAGCCAATGATGTGGGTTATAGGTGAAATTTTCCAGAAAGTTCTGATTTATACATCTGTTACAGGTTAGCTGTTCAGAAGTCATCACAGAGTAATAATTATTGTTGAAATCTGTTACAGATGTCTGTACATATGTCGTAATATTTAGCACTGGTCAATTTAAGGAATCTTGTTAACACCGCCGTTGCCTGCAACACCATTCCTGCAACACAGGAATGGTGGTAGGATGCAGAAGTTCAGGTTCATGTATTAGGTCTGATGTACCCTTTCTTGTAACTTTGCTAAAATGTTTGATTGAATTTCATTTGTATTTCATTTGTGATAGCTTAATTAATCTGTTTTATTTATGGTTAGAATAAAATAAACTTCTGAATAAAATTGTAAACATCTAGTTTATTATATTAAAAGCCAAACGAAGTCAACTAATATTCTATTTGTAAATAGAATACTAGTTGCATTCGTTGGGCTTTTAATATCTCAATAATTTCCTGCAGATTCATAATGGTCAATTTCTAGTTAAATATTCTTGTATAGGGGCATCTTTGCTGTAGGTTAATATTATATATATATAGATATAAGAAAATAAGAAATACATATACCGGTACACGGTGTTCTTATATAAAATATATATATATTATACATATATATTATACACTTATATATATTATTTATATATAAGCCAAATTAAGGCCTCTGCATATCATTTGCTCGTGTTTTTAAGAACAAATGTTGCTAATATTTTTTTTAATTGCTAGTTAGATAAGTTTGTTACACTGAACATCTATCTATATGCATGTATATGTAATGATTAATTTCATTTATTGTTAAAATTAAATTGTCGAAAATGAACATCTGTACATTATCTTAATTGTCTTTTTGAATAAAGCCAGTGATTCTTGATATCCTGTTTCCCTTAAATGAAGAAGTTGCAGCAACAGGGCCGGATTAACCACGGTGCTGATTGTGCTGCAGCACAGGGCCCCCAAATTGTAAAAGTAAAAAAAGAATAAAGGATTATGGAAAGAAACAGTGCAAATTGCAATGCATTATGCATAGCAATCATAGCTATGGCTAAATATATAACCAAATAATGTCATAGTATATGATGACATCACTTTGATGTATCCCTCTCAACAGAGGCGTCTATACCATGTAAACCTTGGAGCATTTGCCCTCTCCCCCCCCCTTTCGGTGGGCCTGGAGCCTACGATACTTCACTGGGAACAAGTTGGGCATCTTATCTCTGAATAGTAGAAATATGCTGTGGAGAAATTGGACTTTAACATCCTGCCGACTGATGACCCTGCCGCTGACCTCTTCCCTGCCGACTTCGAGCCCCTGTGCTGCATCTGTCTGTAGAGTCAGGCCGACCCAGCCCTCGGTCGCTGCAGTTACGGAGCTACGGAGGCGCCTAAGATTCTCTCTCTCTATATATATATATATATATATATATATATATATATATATATATATATATATATATAGATACAATTCTAAACTAAACAACCCCGCATAAACAGTTACAGTTTCTTTACCTGCGGCCATTCGGTACTTTGACCTTTTAAGTCATTTTTATTTCGGACAATAATAAAGCATAGACTGTGAGCCGCTAGCGTCAATCAAGATTATTATTCAACTTAATTCAAGCATAGAACTGAGCTCAATGGATAAGAGGAAGTACAATAGTGGAGCAGAGAAGAGAAAAAGAAGGAACGCAGTGGAAGACGCTGGAGCCTCCTTACAGAAGTTGACCACGTTTTTCTCACCGGAAACGACGACGACAGTGACGCCAATTTCGCCTGCGGGAGAATGTTCAGAATCTCAGACTGAGGGTGTCGCACGGCCCGCACCCGCTCTACTCGCTCCAATAACAATAGAGTCCGAAGTACTGGGAAACATTCTCATCAATGCAGCAACTACGTGTGTTAATGAAGACGTAACTAAGGTTAGTAGCGACCCGGCTAATTGGGTTGTGACTGATGAACTGTGCGAGGAAATTATACGGCGACCAGCGATTGTCCAAAACTTGGGTGATTTTTCGAAATCAGAGCGCGCAGGTAAAACTCATAAACGGTATTTACCACCTACGTTATTTCAGCGTACAATGGCAAACTCTGAAACAGTGAGGAGGGAGTGGTTGTCATATTCCATGTCGACTGGTAACGTCTACTGTGTGCCCTGCAAGCTGTTTAGTCGTAGTAAATCATTGTTTCGAGACGGGTTCAGCGACTGGAATCATTGCCAGAGTAGAGTTCTTGAGCACGAGAATAGCGCTGAACATAAGAATAGTTTAACAGTTTGGCGCAGTAGAAAGATCACAGCTGGTCGAGTGGATTGTAATCTCGTGAAACAAGTCGAATTGGAGCGGAAGTACTGGCGAGATGTCTTACAGCGAGCAGTGGAAGTAATTAAATTTCTGGCCGAACGAGGTCTCCCTTTCCGTGGTGACGATGAAGTTTTCGGATCTGCTAATAATGGCAACTATATGGGAGTCATCGAGTTACTAGCCAAGTTCGATCCTTTTTATGTCAGCATTTACAGAGATATGGTGGCGCAGGTCGGGGTGTCGCATCTTACTTGTCTAAGACAGTTTGCGAGGAATTAATCGTGTTGATGGGGAAGAAAGTTGAGGAAATTATCATACAACAAATCAAGGAAGCGAAATATTACTCGATCAGTGTTGATTCAACACCCGATCTTTCCCACGTAGACCAGTTGACATTCATCATGCGCTTCGTGCAGCCAAACGGCAAGCCTGTTGAACGATTTATCCGCTTTCTGGAACTCTCAAGTCATACTGCTGAATCAATGACGACTGTTGTACTGGATTTCCTTGATCAACTGGGCCTTGACATTTCCAACTGCAGAGGACAAAGTTACGACAATGCTGCGAATATGGCCGGTATATATTCTGGTTTGCAAGTGCGAGTTAAGGAAGTAAATCCACTGGCACATTTCGTACCTTGTGCAGCTCACTCGCTCAACCTCGTCGGCGTCCACTCAGTCGACAGCTGCTTACAGGCTGTGTCATATTTTGCCACCATACAGTCATTATACAATTTCTTTTCAGCTTCAACTTACAGATGGCAGAAGTTGAAAGATGTGTCAGTATCATCAGCAGTTGGCGCTGTTGTCAAAACACTATCTGCTACTCGCTGGAGTGCCAGAGCTGATGCTACTAAGTGTCTGTTCGTGCATTACAAAGACATCAGGAATGCGCTAATAGACATATCTACAGATAATCGCCACAACATTGACACAAGAGCAGAAGCCGATGGTTTTGCACGGAAGATGGGGCAATTTGAAACAGCTTTTATGACTGTTATCTGGCACACCATATTGGATAGATTTAATGCCACAAGTGCAAGTCTTCAGAAAGTCGAAATTGACCTACTCACTGCTCTGAAACTGTACGAGTCACTGATAACTTTTGTGGAGGAAATGCGAGGGAGTTTCGATGATATAGAGAAGAAGGCCCAGGGTTACGTGGACAATCACCAATATAAGGAAGCCGAACGTCGTGTAGTAAAACGTAAGAGATTCTTCGATGAAAGCAACGCTCCTGACACTGTGCATAGTCCTAGGGACAAATTCAAGATAGAAACATTCAACTGCATAATCGATCGTCTTGTTGCTGAATTGCGCAAGAGACTGACTGCGTATTCTAACCTTCACGAAGTGTTTGGCTTCATAACGGACTTCAAGTCTCTACCTGCAGATGAGTTGCGAGCTCGTGCTACTAACCTAGTGGCATCATATCCTGCCGATCTTGAGCCCTCATTTGTGGACGAGTTTCTACAATTTACGTTTCTCGTTATGACAGAGAAAGACCAAAGTGTAGTTCACATGAGCGAGATGCTGAAGGCGGACGGAGGTTTATTGCAGGCCACTTTCCCTAATGTGGGGATCGCACTGAGGATATACCTCACTATTCCAGTAACTAACTGTGAGGGTGAGAGATCATTCTCGACGCTTTCCAGAGTGAAGAATCATCTGCGCACAACAATGACCCAGCAGAGACTTCAAGCTCTGTCGCTTATGTGCATCGAATCGGAAGTCCTGCAAAGTGTTGACTTTGACAACATAATAAACGACTTCGCCAAACAAAAAACTCGCAGAAGAGACTTGTAGGAAACGAACGTGAGTACGTAGTAGCCTATGTGTATATACATTCATTGTAGTCTATACACTCTAGCACTGTGGCACAGTAAGGTAGTAATGGTTTATGCAGAATACTTTTCTTTGACAGACTATGTTCTTTCCATGTCAGTGCGTGAGTCATGAGCTCGTGACAATTGTCCTATCTACTTCTTATGTGCTGTAAAGTATAACAAATTATGTGTCGGGTTATTGTATGTCTGCCTTGCTTCTTAAAATTGTAAGGGGCCCCGTCATTCGATCAGCACAGGGCCCCCAAAACTGTAGATCCGGGCCTGTGCAGCAATGTATGAGGTGAGGGAAGGTAAGGTAAAATAATTGTTTATTATATGCCTCTGTCGGCGTTAGGCCTCAAGGGCATGACCCTTTGGCTGAGAGATAGTTTCGTTAAAGCACAGCTATCCATTGTATTCTCAATGATTTCACAACAAAACTATCAAGCTTACAGGAACTGTGCACTCGAAAACAACTGAACTTCTGGAAATGACTCAACCTTTTGAATGACTCGACCTTTTCTAAATAGCAGTAATTTATCCACTCATTCAAAGGAATGTGATGCTGATGATCACATTATGTAATAATGGCAGTTTTTTATTGTGTCATCTGTAGCAAACCAGTTCTAGAATGCTTTAAAAATCAGCTTTACAATGTCAATTCTCCAGGGCTGCGAACAGAAATTCCGGGCCCCTAGGCAGAACAGTCAGGGACCCCTGACTATCCTTAGACTTTATGAGAAAATTTATAAAAAACTGAAATAATAATAGTGGGGTTTATATATGCAACTATTGTAGTTAAGTGTTCGTAATATTATATTTAAACAGGCATAAATCATAAACTTTGTATAACTGATTATAATATTTTTCATAAGCTGATTGCTGGGCCCAGTAGCGGGCCCCTAAATGTCTCCTGAATGTGTTTTTCCCCGTTCCCCCTCTCGGCGGGCCTGCAATTGTCAACGCTGTTGAAAGAGTTGCATGATAGATCGATTTCAATCGTAGTCGTAAACTCCAATTTCTAAAGTGCTACTGTAAAGCCAAGCATAGAGCACAAGCTTATTCATGAGCTCTGCCCTGTATCAGAGCCTCAGAGGGTTGTCCAGGGACCAAGGTCCAGTGGTGGACCAAGCCTAGTTGCCAGTCGTGCCAAAGAGGCAGAGCAGTTAAAGGCGGGTTTCATTGAGGACATAACATGATTTCAATTGTTTCTTGAAAGCGTGAACACGTTTGACTTCCTGAATAGATGCTGGAAGGTTGCTAACTTGAAACCAGGCTCGAAAGGCCCGATCACCCACGTTAATCTTAGTTGCTGGCATGAATGCACTGGCGGAATTTAGTGATGGGCCTGATGGCATCTGAAATCGATTAGGGTCGTCAGATATTGGCTTCACATGTTCAGCGAGATAGCGTGGTGGGCAGTCATACCGACATTTGTAGCTTAAGTTATACAATTTAAGGCAAATTTAGAGCATGACAGATGATGACACGCTCTCCGATCCTGAGCCACCGACACTGGTCTTCTAGCACAGGTGCATGTGAAGTGGTCAAAATTGTCTGTTCGAAAAGGGCAGAAAAGCAGCGACATGGAAACAAACAGCTCACAGCTTGGTGTATATAACATAGGTTGATGTCTTGTGCATTATACCCCGGCGCTACAGAAGTTACTAATTAACGAAGGGGTGAACGACATCCTTATAACATCACGCAACCAAACAAAGGCGACATATCCGTAATCGATTACAATTACATGATCATCATCATATAGGATCCTGAGTGGCCGAGTGGGCTGGTAGCCTGCTCGCCGCGCCGGCGCCCCGGGTTCGCTTCCCGGTCGGGTCGGTTTATCAGAGATTAATTTCTCGGATCTTTACTGCGGGTGGCTCGGTCGCATTATAAACGTGGAGTACAATACAACACACAACACAACACAATATACTGGGGCGCGGTGGTTTCGGGGTATGTTCGGTGCCTTGCAGCTGGAGGGTTGCGGGTTCGAATCCACCTCAAAGCCGCCGCTTAGGGACCCTGGGCAAGTCCTTCACTCGCAATTGCTCATGCGCTTCGGCGTGAAACTCCGACTACAGCAGTAGTCGGGAGCGCCTCTGAATGGGAAAGCTGGTAGGGGCGCTATAACAAGTGTTCAAATACAATACAATATACTCGTTTATTGTGTTAACAACAGCACGCTGTAGGTGCACATAAAAAATAGATATTATAGTATGGAGTAATAGCTTAGTAAGAGTTCAGGAATAACATATAGCCTACGATATAAAATTTCGTGAGTCTTTGTCAGGAAGGTTAAAGTAGTGGTCTGACCCTAAGTAAATAGGGCGTTATGATGATTACTATATGATGACGATGATGATGTAACTTTATGGCAAATTATGGGTATAAGGAATCTGTAAAATTGGTACTTGCCTTATACGGGTTAGGGTACGTGGCTTGACGAATTTTCCGTTTACACTGACGAAAAGGTGAACGCCAACTGCTTCAGCCACAGTGCCACTTACGTAGCACTAGCAGAAGATTTTAGCAGGCCTAGGAAGCTATTCCTACAGACCAGAAATTTATAGCGGTTTTTCCACATAGGCCTATAATTTGCACCCGTCAGGTAATTATGCAAAAATTGTTGAAAACTGAGTTTAATCTCGCACAAGGCAGTTTGATAACATTCCTTTGGAATGGAATCACTTCACTGACGTCAGCGTTACTACGCATTTCCGGTAGGTTACACCAGGTCCTTGACCATCGACGTAGGCCTATACGTCGAAGGGTTACACCGAGGGGCGTAGCCAGAAAAAATTTTCGGAGGGGTTTAAGTTTTCGGGGGCTTCCATTGGAAATGGTTGCATTTTTCTATTTTTAGTTTTTAATTACAGTTATGCATTCATTTGGGAGGGGAAGGTTTGAACCCGTAAAACCACCTCCTAACTACGCCCAGAGCCTTCCAGAAGTTAAAGTCTATTACAGACGTAATAGATAGCTCTGGTTTACACTAATCGTAGCAAGCTGGCTTTTGCAGATTTTAATCCGGGAACCTTAAAATCTTTGACTAGGCCTATGCGCAAAGATTAACAAAATTTTGCTTCGTTTTTTCCAAAGGAAGTAGGCCTATCTTCTTATTCAAAATTATTGACAGTAGGCCTAGTTGTAGCCTAATTAAGCGCAGTAGCCTAACTCGAGCAGTTTAAAAATCGCAATCATGAAAATGTGCAGTTTAGTGGCTATAGACTCCGGAGCCCGAGTCGCTGAGAATTAGCCTATCGAATTATTCGATGAGTATCACGAGTTAACGAACGATTTAACGACTTAGTTAGTCGGCTAAATGTAGAAGTATTTTCATAATTAGCCTATAACGATCGCGTGCCCTCAACCCTTATTCATCTTGCAATGAATTGATCAAGTGAGAGATCTTTCACCATCGCTAACTTATTTAGTTTCATACTTACAGTAGGCCTAGCCTACTTGTTTGCTTTATATCGACTTACGTTTACCTTACCTATACTTATCTATTTATTGATAAATGATACACTGGCCTCGTTGATTTACATGCTTGTTTACCTTTTTTATCTATTTAGATTTTCTTTATAACAGTGGCCATATTTTATTGTTAGGCCTACTTATACTCACTACGCAACTTTATTGTTCACTATTCAGACGCAACTCTGCCTGATTAACACAGCGACGACAGTGTAGGCTACTAAAACTGACTGGGAAACCAAAGCAGCCGGCTGTTAGCCTGACACTTGCATGAATATTATAATCATTCTATTACGTAAGCTCTATATATAGCCTAGTGCTTACGTAATAGACTCGAAATCGAAACTGCCGATGTTTTTAGACGTGCTATTTTCGTCCGAGAGAACTTCGCATTTAGACGTAGAGTCAATTGTCCGTTTCAAAACTTCATCGGTTGCGAAGGCAAAATGCGTGGCTCTGAAGATAACCTGAATTAATTAAATATTAAGTTCTTTGTTGTAGATGTTGAGGCAAAACCAGTCTGCTAGTTTGCATCGACGTGTTATCGGTCGTTGCCAGTGGAGCCCGAATCGATCTTTAGTGGCGAGAAAGTCTGGACTTGTAAAGGCATCAACATAATACAGGTTGGTATCTGTCATAGGCTATAAGCTAGCTGCTAGCAAGATTACGTTGAGCTGGGATCAGCCTATTAATTGCTTGCTATAGGGCCTACCTATGCATGCAATACTTTCTTTGTATAGCCTACCCAGGTCTGCACATCGGCCATTGCCAATTAACGCAGCTTAATATTCTCCATTCGTCTCTGTAGGCCTACATCGCCAGTCTTTCATGCTTGCCCCGTGCACACTGTGGCGTAACTCACGGAGGGACATAGGGGACTGTCCCACAAAGTTGTGACTGGGCTCCTCTGTCCCTCCCCAAAAATAAAAAAATCCGGCCCCGAAAAATATGTTCCCCAAAGTTATGTAGGCCTACAGATGTTCGCCTCTGCATGCACGACATCCCGAGCGCCTTAAGTAATCGTAATCGTAATCTCGATATTTCTACAGCGCCCACAAAAGCGAAGTCGCGGGAACCAGCTTATTCACAGGCGCTTAACAAAACAGAATCGATAGGCAGAAGGTGAAAATCCAGAGAGTCAGGCAGGCAGACAGTCAGACGGCTAAGGTGGATGATGCTTTTGAAATGGCGAGGAGGTGAGGGAGGAGAAGGAATCAGGATAGGATTTGTGAAATCAGTGTTTTCAGTTTTGAGTGGAAGACCTGTGGAGAGATAGCAAGAGGTGAGGTTTTGGTGAGTTCATAGGATGGATCGGATATTTGTCGTAGCACAGGCCGGAGTTTGTTCCAAAGAGGCGGGACAGCTATGGCTATGGAGCGGTTTGCAAATTTAAGCGATGAGGTGTGAGGGTGGAAGATGAACGGGTTGAACGAAGAGGTTGGACCGAGAACAACTGACGGAGATACGAGGGCCTGAGAGGATTGAAGTGTATTGTAGGTGAGGGATAGTTCTTCCGTGGTCTTCCCCTTCTTCTTTCCCCTCACGAATCCGGGTCATCACTTGGTTGGCTCTTCTAGCTTTGCAAAAGTAAGTAAGTAAGTATATTCTTTATTAAATCGGGGTACAGACATCATAAGACAAATGTGAAATTACTAGGAGCACAGCATTAATTCTTAGTACACATGTAAATATTTTCCTCATATTATCGCCAATAAGAGTCAAGACCCTATCATGAGACCGTGAGCGTAAAGAGCATAGTTAGTAGATTTCATTGTCCATACGAACTACATGTCCGATCCATTTCGCCTGTTAATTCGGCCTTAATTAGTATACCTGCGATGACTGTGCGGCAGTGTTTAATCTACTCCCCTTGCTGTCGGGGGGAATCGAGGGTTCTCGGGGGGTATCCCACATATTTGAAAAGTTGACACGACCGGGCAATTTTCTCGTCAAGACCTTTTCGAGGGGGGTAGTAACGAGAGTTTTCCAAGACTTTTCAACGACTGGGGGGTAGTAACGAGACTTTTCCAACAGTTTTCGAGGGGGTAGTAACGAGAATTTTACAAAAATTGGGGAAGACCATAAATCCTGGGGGGTATTATCCTAAATTTCACACTTTCTGTACAAACTTACATGTCTTTCATTTTTTCTGGGGAACTCGATCCTGGGGAACTTCCCCCCAAGACACATCTAGATTAAACACTGACTGTGCGGTTGGAGGCAGTGGGGAATGATACGGGGGCAGAGAAGAAATTTGAAATTTATGGATTAGCCTAATTTGCACATACATCGCTTTTTCCTTTCTCTCTACGAATGGCACCGTAATATTAGCTAGCCTACACAAGTCTGCGGCTCTACGCCCTAAACATAAATATTATTTTCTCTTGTTGCACGGGCAGTGGGCTGCGAGTCAGACAAAATTGAATTTGAAGGTTTAAGCCTACGTGTTTACGTATACGCCACGCATGAGACCATTTAGCGCCTGAGGACCATATAATCGATAGGCCTATATCATCGTCGACTTGTTCATGTGAGAGCCCAGCTTACACAAAATCTATATATAGGCCTAAATAGGCTAAATTAATTCAACATTTTAAAAGGCTGTTACGAAAAAGCTTGTATGGTTTAATTTTTTTCTCTAGCGATTTGTTAGCGCGAAACCGATAGCAACGAATAAACCCGCTTCCATATTTTCATATTCTAGAAACGTAGGCTATAACGGTTAGTCGAGTGAAACTGGCTTTTAACTTAACAGGATTATGACCTACAACTCGATATATATATATAACAGTGATATATATATGTATGATATAACATAACCATGTAGCCTATATAAGAGATGGGTAACTATAGGCCTAATCGATTAGACAAGCAGCTAATTCTAATTCTAATTGATTAGCTACAAGATTCTAGAAATTCTAATTATAATCGATTAGCAAATTTCAGCAGCTAATTTTAACTATATATATATATATATACATCGCTTTTTGGGCGCCGTAGAAATATCTAGATTACGATTACGACTGCCTTACCTTACCTTATTTTACACGCAGTGTTTACCGAATAGAAATTACTGGAAATTTATAGTAACTATAAATAGATAAGCAGTAAAGCACAGTAATTATAAACAGTGATAGCCATGCAATGACTAACATAACCATGTGCATTGTGCACTGACCAGACTCAGGAGTGATAATTAGCTCTAGGGGTCAGCATCCGGAAGAGCAGTCCAATACGACACAGAGGTGTATGTATCAGGGATGGGCAAATTAGCCTACTCGGAAAAATGTCATTGAATTACAAATTACTTTGGGACATGAAATGTAATTTCAAATTACAAAATACATGGGAAATGTAATTGAATTTCAAATTAACAAATTACAAATTGCGCAATTTCAATTACGTAATTTCAATTACTGCCTTTCCCTGAATGTATGTAGGCCCTATGCATGTAGGCTATGCAGGGTGTGATTTGCCGGGGGTTGGGGGGTCGGACCCCCTCTTTGCTAAGGCCCGACCCCCACACTTCGACCTCCAAAAAAGGTGTGGGGGTCCAATTTCGACCCCCTCTTTTGGCAGTGCGGCCAGTGCCACAAGAGGGGGTCGAAATTGGAGTTATTTCTTGTGAGTTGTTATAAGAACAGTATTTAGTTTATGCGTTACAGCTTGTGACTTGTGAAGTTCCGAGCACTTCGTTCATCCTAGACCTTACTATTGTTTCATTATTTTGAGTGCTGACTGCTGAGTATTATTCTCACTTTGCGTTGTACTAAGTAACAAGTATTTTGGTGCCAACTTCCAAGTATGCTCGGCTTTCCAAGGGTACATATACTAAGTATGATCATTGATTTTGGTGCTAACTGCGAAGTATTGATCGTGTGCTGGACTGCCGGTAGAAGTTTCAAGTTTTTTGGTTACTACATTTTCTGATTTCATTCGCTTTAAATTGTGACCTCAATATATCCTGCACCTGTGCATTTTACTGCATTTGTACAGCCAACTTTTATGTTGAAGTTAGACTTTTATGTTCTTATGTTGCACTATGCCACTATTATAAACTTCAAACCCTTTAACATAAATAACATGTTCACTGATCTTTAAAAAGGTGATATTATTCAATTCATTCAATTCACTTTCAATAGAAGATTTTGCTTTGGATTGCACCAAATCAATAGCGGCCGGGGCTCCGCCCCGGACCCCGCTGGGAGAGCTTACGACGCTCCCCAGACCCCCTAGTCGGATATGCCGCGGCGTATTTTGGCCCCCCCAAAACAAGAAAATTAAGCCGACCCCCACACTTCTTTTTTGACAAATCACACACTGGGCCTATGTATGCATTAGAACACTTAATATTGTGTATTTTAGTAACTCACAAAGGCGCTGTAAGGTGGACAAGCAAGTAGTAAAATGTCAGCTTTTATCTTACCTTGTAGGCTTAATTAGTAATTACAGCTATAACCCATTCTTAATGTAGGCCCTAGGCCAGGGTTGTCCAACCTTTTCGGGCGAGGGGCCACATTGCCAATTTTCTAAGACCTCGGGGGCCGAAGAAAAAATTTCATAAATGATTTAAAAATTCGACGCATAGGGCATAGGCCTACTAAAGAACAATAATTTTACTTGCCTACATGACGATCAGTCACATTTTTCTGATTTTTGTACTAATGGGATACTTCACATTGCTTATGCTTGCACAAGTACTCTATATCTGCTTCAACAGTTGATGTACCTATTCTAAGCATTATAGTTAAATGTCCATCTGTTAGTAGTGATCTTGAGTTTTTTTTAAATGTTTGCCATTGTAGACAAAAACTGTTCACAACAATATGTACTGCCAAAGAGTGCAATATACCTAAGTGTAGGAATGGACAGATTTGGAAAAGCGTCTTAGTAGTAGACCTATTATATTCCTTGTTAATTGCCATCCTTTCTTGACAGATTAAGCAAACAACACCATCAGAATGCTCAATGAGAAAAAATTCCTCGGTCTACAAATTTTTTTAAACTCCACATTCGGAGTCAATTTTTGCTTTTTGTTTGCATTATTGACTCTGCCATGGTTATTTGAGGCAGAAAACAACATTAAGTATTGCAACACATATATAGCTAGCATTAAAACTTCGTGTGTCTTGTGAAGCAAAGAATTATAGGAAATTTTCAATACCGGGCCAATTAGCAACGTAGTTTGCAATTCCCAATTTTACACAGACAAAAAATCAATATTTTTAAAGGGTCGGCGGGCCGGATGAACTCACTCGGCGGGCCGGATTGTGGCCCGCGGGCCGTAGGTTGGACAAGCCTGCCCTAGGCCTATAAAATTGTAACTAAGAACCAGATACATAGTAAAAAAGCCATTATAGCTCTTTCTAACCAAATGCTATTGTCCTGTATGTTACAGTTTGCGGAAGAAATGAGCTCCTTGCTTTCAGGCATAGCTTCGTTCTTCGGGATTGCGGAGGCTGCGGAGGAAGACGAACGCAAGGCGAGTATAGTTCACACCAGCTGCATGCATCCAGTTTAGACGAAGATTCGAAGAATACTCGAGTTCAACTAAGCAAACATATAAAAAGATTTTTGATCATTTAACTGAGACGCCGCCACGGCCCCGCGTATTGGTAAGCCTATTAATGTAGCGAAACGCGCTCTCGTGCAAGACTTTGTCTTGTTAAAGCGCGCTATAAATTTTCATTTGTATTGTATTGTATATTATATTATATTATGCAAAAGCAGTCAGTCAACCGTCAACGTCGCCGCAATAAAACCAAAGTCGTTTACAGACTAAAGAACGTGAACGTTCAGCGGGCTTGTAAAATGCTGCTATAGTATGCTCCTATATAGATCAATATAGCGCTATATATATTGTGCTGGCCTGGCAGCCTGCACTGTAGTAGACTTATTATACTGTTCAGTGTTCACCACTAAATTTAGACCTATGGGACTGTTCAAGAAGGTCTTAATTAAATTCTAGTACACCTATAGTCCCTTTTCGGAGTCCTTGGACTGTTCTATGGAGTCTACCTTCAATGGAATATCAATAATTCAATACACTATAATACGAGATCATCCCTGTGATAAATAGGCCTACCTAGTAGGCTAGACAAAGTAGACATGCATCGCGCGAATACAATGCATCCAAAACAAATCGATTCATCCCGTAGGGCGTAGACCCTACCTGTCGTTAATTAACTGGCCTAATTGCATTTGCTGTGCAGCTGCAAAGACCTGAGATGAGGTCTTAGGTCCTCTCCATGCTTTTGTGACAAAAATAGGCTATTACAACGGTCTGAGGTCCTCTACGTGCTTTCGTAGAATAAATGGGCTATTATAACGGTCTTAGGTCATCTCCATGCTATCGCAACATAACGATAGTGCATCGATCACTTCAGTTAAAGGTAGGCTATACACGCTATCATTTCATCGAATGCAAATCGAAGCCTTCACGACCCAAACGTCATAGTTTTCGTTTTGCATGACATTTTAACGAACATTAAATCTTTCTTTTTCAGCAGCAACCGGAACAAACAGAAAGAAAGAAGCCATCGAAGAAATGTGAGAATTCACTTTAAACGACTCATAGTTAGCTACATTGGTTAGCGCGTATATATAGGCTGTGTCTCATGCGCCTCTGTGTTAAAGACATGCATGCATGCGGATCGCGGTACGCTTCCCGATGCTGGATTATTTCACGTGCACGGTGACCTTAAACGGCGTGGCTGCGGTGGCGCCCATTCAAAAGAGCAAGCGGCGGTGAAGGGTTTCACCCGATCGTGTACATTTACATATAATATGTCGCTCTTATTGTGAGGCCTCTCTGTTGTGTGATTAGGCCTCTCTAAGTACGTAGCCGAAGTAAATTCTCTGGAAAGTCGGCAGTATCAAACAGACCTGAAGTTGTACATTATGTCATTAGCTTATTTATAAATGTGGAGTTTATGATTAGGATTAAGATTAAACGTAATTTTAAAGTAGAAAATGTGTAAAGCGCTACTTAATTAGAAGATATCTGCAGGGCAGCAGCCTATAAGCTTACACGAAAGATGCGTCGACGGCTATTGAGTCGACAGTTGCCTAAAAGTTTTTACATGTTTCTATACGATTCCATAATATGATTAAGTTTGGTTACAAAATCCGATTTCAGCGAAACACAGATTTAAGAAGAAGCTCGTCTCCAGAAGAAGAAATGGCTACGAGGAGGAGGAAGAAGCAGCGTCTGTCTCCGACAGTCCTGTACCTGTGAACGACTACGATGAAGAAGAAACTACGCCTCTCTCTGACAGTCCTGTAGGCCTACCTGTGAAGAAAACGCCGCCCGATGAAACATTAATAGACCATTGTAACGATTCAAAAAGGCCGACGAAGAAGAAGAATCAGCACGCTGTTGAGAAGCATAAGCACGGGCCAAACACTGATTCAGAGAAGAGGAAACAGGATCCTGCATTTCCATCGGTCAAGGAGAACGATCAGCTACAGTACCTGGTGAAGAACTCACATGGCGTCTACAAGACCTCGGCCAGTGAACACAGCGAAGGTACCGACGACATTTCAAGCTTCTGAAATTATACGCTATTGAATTGCATTGGCTGGTTTACATAGCGCCTCTTTCCGATAAACGACTTCTTTCGGTGCTGAACAAATTTCGGGATTACGATTGAGATCAAAAACAGCTGTACCGTATATAAAAAGTTTTATATGAGATTGTGAGATAGATGCAACTTTTTAAAAATAAAAATAATAGTTTTGTTGTAATATAGCATTGTCGACCATTTACAATGGCTCTTTGTCAACAATCTGATGTTTTAGGAGACAGTCGGTCGATGAACAAACCCAAATTGACTCCGATTAAAAGGGAAAGTCGTCAATCAAGAGAACTTTATTCATACCTTTGTCATAAATACGAAGTTAGACTGGCTTGTGACTTCTGTATCTGTATCTCTGAAGAGAACGCCAACAGCTTTTATCAAGTATCAGTTAAATCTGGAAATCACGATTGCCTAGAAAACCAGCTACTGCTACGCAAGGCATCTGAGAAAAACAATTCTTGGATCAGAATCAGGCCATGCCCTAGGCGTTTCAAATCTGAATCAAAACTTTGTGAAAGTTACTTGGCCAGGGAAGTGTGCATAGACAAGAATTCATGTTCATATCCACACAGTAACGAGGAATTAGAGCTTTGGCCAAAATATCTCAAGTCAAAAATCGGCCTGCAGAACTTCATCGAAGACCTACGAGAATCTTCGCTTAGGGTGAACTTCGAAACGGAACGGATATGTGATCATTATGGAATTAAGTTCATGTATGTATGCAACAGTTGCTTCCTAGAGAGCAGTGGAACAGCAAGGCATCTTAAGAAAAATCACACTCCAATGTGCGATAACAAAAAAACACCGCATCCCTGGAATGAAAATCAGAAAATGATAGTAATTAGAAAAGACAACAATAAAATGATCCCTTTTAGTGATTGCGAAGAGCATGAAGGAATAGACGAAGGATCACACGAGATTTGTCTTAAGGTAAGAACTTTGTTGGATATCGGAATCAAAAAGGCTGAGCTTGTTGAAGAATCAAAACGCTTTTGGAAGAAGCGAGAAAAACAAAATCCAAACAAAACTGTACGTGAACAATCGTCACGTCGCTCCAGAGATGAAAGTATATCATCAAGTGCTGGTTCGTCTGCTGACACGCTACAAGACTTGCTGGAGAGTGACGTAGAGGAAGATCCAAGTAAAATCTTTGACTCAGATCTTGACGATATAATGACTGTGTATGATTCGGATGAAGAAGATCTGAATTCTGGTATAAAAGTTGACGACGACGAAGACGGTTACAACGACTACCAATATTACGAGCTGAAGTCAGAGGACGAGCTAAGAAGGCTGCTGAGAGAAGAACCAGAGAAATACAAACACTGTATAATTCGTCTGGATGGTTCTCATGCTGCTAAGTGCAAAGTGCTTGACTCGGCAACACCCGAAGACAGTGGAAGTAAAGCAAGTCAAGCAACACCTTCGAACAACAAGAGAAAAGTACTTTCTGATGATCTTACGGCAAACGTGAGCTATAGCGGATGCCTGAAAGTGAACAAATGTGATATGAAAAGTACCCCAATTGAAGAATTGCATGCAGATGATAACTTAGCCATTAAGGAGATTGAAATTCGTGGCCGAGCCAACTGTGGACCAACTTTCAGCGGGGATGAAGTCGTGGTGGAATTGAAGAAGACAAAGGAATTGGGAGACAATGCAGACGAAGTCTACCGTGGAACAGTCGTTGGAATACTGAAACGCCACACGAATCGCACAGCATACACTTTTGTGTGCCGCGTGGATTCGTTTGTTGCACATCTAATGAGACCAATCAATGGAATCGCTCCAAAGATTCACGTTGTCCACTCAATTATCAAGCAAAATTATGCTGCTCAAAAGAATGATCTGGTCGCAAAGTATCACATGGAAGACGGAGAACTACAGTTCGATAAAATTGTGAAACTTGACCCTAAGAGGCGTAGAGATATGTTGTTCGTAGTGAAGTACATTCGTTGGCGTCAGAAATGCATGTATCCCCTTGGATATGTGACTAAAATTATTCCATCTGGAGAAAAACTTGAAGACAGCCAGAAAGTGTTGAACCTTCTCTATCAGGTTCCGACGAAGCCAAATCAGAAGTGCAGTGAAGCTGCAAAGTTGTTAGAAAGTGATTTTGAGAGTGGAAACAGTAAACTCTTGGATATAACAAATCGGTTTACTCTTTCTATTGATCCGTCAGAATGCAAAGATATTGATGATGCCTTGACTCTTAGGAGAACTGAAATGGGTTTTGAAGTTGGTGTACATATAGCTGATGTCTCAGAGTTTGTGGAGAGAGACGGAGAAATTGATCGAAATGCACGAAAACGTGTGACATCTTACTACCCTGCAACCAAAACAGTCTATCACATGTTGCCAGCAGAACTGAGCGAAAATCTTTGCAGCCTCAAAGAGGGAGAAAAACGTCTGGCTTTATCTGTGTTTCTGATTTTCTCTTCTGAAGGTGTTATGCTCAACCAGTCTCAAACTATTACACGAACAGTTATCAAGAACGATAAAACAATGACTTATGAAGAAGCACAAACTTACATTGACACCATGCCTTCATCAAAGCCGACATTTCTTGATGAACAAAATGAACAGAGTGTCGTGCTTCATCTAAACTACCTGGCAAAGAAATTGCGAGCCAAACGAATACAGCGTGGCCAGTACTATTACCAAGAGGACAATCCATTTACTGTTGAGAAATGTCACGATGCTCATAGACTTGTTGAAGAATTTATGATCCTTGCCAACATTCAGGTTGCAAAATTTCTTGTTTCTAAGTTTCCAGAGTGTACACCAATAAAACGCCAACTTGCTCCAGATTCTAAAGATTTGCAACGTTGGCTTAAGAAGAACAATGAACTCATAGACTGTTCCTTCTATTTTAATCAGTTTGACTGCCTATCCGAGCAAGAATGCGAAGATGTCATGGAAAATGCTTCAGGAAATCTATCTATTCTGATGTCAACTCTGAAACGTTTGAAAGTGGCAACCGAAAAGAACGACCTCGAAGCTGTGAAGACAATTGTTGGTGGTGAATTGCTTCATCCTGATCATTCTCTGGCCATGATCGATTGGTGGGGGTTACAGGAAACAGCAGAGTTTGTTCCATCTGGTGACCTCGATGACAAGGACCCAGATCATTTCAGTCTCCAAGTACCATATTATGTCCAATTTACATCACCAATTCGCAGATACATGGACATTGTTATCCATCGGCTTGTGAAGTGTGCCCTGGAACACGAGCCTTCAGCATACAGCTTGGCAGATATAAAAAGACTGTGTGAAAAGGTGAACGATGTCGGCCGAATAGCAAAGAAGTATCACAAAGCCAGCAAATTACTCGAGTTGACAAATCTACTGACGACGCCGTTCTATCTGCCATGCTTTGTGGAAAACTTTGATGATGACAGTCTGACCTTAACTATTCCTCATCTTGGCAAAGTTACAAAGAGTCAGAGAGTCCTGAAATACAGTGCCCTATCTGTCAGCGATAAACCTGTCGTCAGTGATAAGGTAATTTTATTAGAAACACGAATACATTTGATAAGTGTGCAGTCCAGTGATCGATCCCTCAGTGTGATTTTCGTTAACGATAACGATAACGAAAATGTTCGTTAACGAAAATAAAATGATTTCGTTAACGATAACTATAACTATAACTAAAAAATATCATTAACTATAACTATAACTATAACGAAAATAACACTAACGAAAATTCATCTTTATTTTCGTTAATACAAAAAATAAAAATAGGAAGTGCAATATGGACGATACGACATAAATGAGAACGAAAAATGCGAAATTTTTATTGTGAAATTTGTCAGTTACTTTGGAAACTCGTGTATTGATGAAGCTGAATGTACCCATGCTTCAAAGGTTTTCATAGCTCTGAGTAAATTGTGAAACAGCGTATTAACCCTCAGGCTACCAAGCTTTTTTTGTAACACGGACTACCAAGGGGGGGTGGTTACCACCCCCCCCTGGATTTCGCGTTTGGTTTCACATATCATATCTTGTAATACACCAATGGATTCAGCATTCAATTCTGCACAGAATGGTATATTTAGTTGTACATTATGTGAATGCACCTCGAAATTACATAATTTTTAACATCGGAACTGATAATTAGCGATATTTTATATTATTGCGTATATTTTTACTTGTTAGATAAACAAATATACGATTATGTGCTTTGAAACTGATCTACGTATCCAAGATACACACATATACATCCCTACACATGTTTATATATGCATAAATATACATTCATACATATATTATCCATACATATATATTGGTTTACGTTGTGATGCTGCATACAGACATTTTCACACAGATTACGCGTATTATTATTTATTTTCATCACTTCCGGTTTTTAAAAGACAAACATGTAAGTATGCAAATGAAGCCCTACATTCCCTCTAAAGAATGGTATATTTGTTTCTCTTCTGGGAAGAAAACTGAATACGCTACAGACAAAAAACTAAGGGGAGTCCTTCCATTCAGCCATTTTTCACGCATATTACGGGTATTATTATTTATTTTGATCACTTCCGGTTTTCAAAAGACAAACATTTAAGTATGCAAATGAAGCCCCACATTCCCTCTATAGAATGGTATAATTTGTGTCTCTTAATATTAAATGACGGATAAGATATAGTCAAAAATCTAGGGGGGTGGTATCCACCCCCTGGTGCCTCGGGTATATTGGGTATAACTTTTGAATGGCGTGGACTACCACCATAATGTTTACCTCAAAATGTGCGATAATGAATTTGCTACAGCTACCTAATTTTCAAAATTTTTATTCCACGGGAAACATTTTTATGCAAAAAACCAGAGGGGGGGTTTGCAACCACCCCCCCTTGGTAGCCTGGAGGGTTAATACGCACAATTTTGCTTATAGACTTAATTATTGTAACTAAGTAGTAACTAAAATTAACTAAAATAAAATCCATTAACTATAACTATAACTATAACTAAAATGTAATACCAATTATAACTATAACTATAACTAAAATAAAAAATCATTAACTATAACTATAACTATAACTAAAATAAAACCTGTAAGGAAAAATCACACTGCGATCCCTTTCTTAGTAGTTTTGTTCTACAGTAGATATAGAACTTTTAAGTATTACATTATTATTATGTCTGTCAGTTTTGACAAATCTGAAAGAATGTTTGCATTTTTTATGCTTATTAATTATTAAACAAGGGATAGTTATAAAGTCTGGTTAATTCGTTTGCTTTTTTCTTTAGGTATACTTCTTTAACAGCACCTCTTCGCTAAGTTTAATTTTAGGTTTATGGTCTCGTTCAAAATAGTAGCACAAGTGAACGGTTTATACATTCGAGCTTAATATATCAGGTATTAAGTTGCCTTTGTGGTATTTGTCTGTAGGTGGAGTTGTTGTGGGAAAAGCGTTTGTACGATACGGAACTTGAGGCATGTCTAAAGCCGTATGCGCGAAGGCGCCGCGATGCTCGAAGGCTAATGCGTATCGAATCCAACAGACACGTAGCACCTGTGTCAGCGTCCCAATGGCGCCTTCTAATGAACGCCATTTCCAATGAAGATGTTATTACTGCCAGGAAGCTGTTGGTGGAAATCATGGACAATGTATCCCTGGAGAAGCAGTGCAGGACCGAACTACTTGAGGTGACATCGGAGATGTACAATGATGCTCTGATGGTCAAGCACCATGTTCGTTTCAGTCAGAAACTTACCCGTGGCAGCGTCATGGCAGTACAGTTTGGTGCGCAGTGTACTAATGGGCTTCTGCAACCAACCATTCGCATGGTCAACTTAACACCCGAGAAGGACGTCTGTGTTCTACACAGAATCGATCCGGTAAGGCCAATTAAACAGAATTTGATGCTAATGAGTCGTGTTATCTCTCTACCTCGCTTTCCCGAGGAAATACTGCAATTGTTCCTATTACACATTTCCGTATAATGCATGATGACATGCTTCGCCGTAATCACTGGCGTCTACCAAAAGGGAGGGGTTGGGAGACCGATATCCCATGGTTACCAGAAGTGGGGTTTAACGTTTTGGACATAAACTTCGGGGTATTGATTTCCGATAATAAGCGGCCTAGAACACGAAAATTAATAGAAATGGCCAGAGTGGGGGTTTGTTCTCCCATTCCAGGTGGGGGGTTAGACGCCACTGAATTAGATACTTTGTTAAACTATGATGGCAAAATATTTATCAATTTTTATGTGAATGCTTTTATAACCTATGTGGTTCCAATTATTGCAATGTCAAGGACGTAGGATACAAATACAATAGCTTATTTTGACATATTGCTGTTGGTTTAAATGTTTAAATTTCGTTTCAGAGCTATTTTTGTTACTGATTTTACAGGTGAAATGCTTTGCCGAACTCGCGACTAAGAAGGTTCTTCAAAACTACAATTCCATTGACCATTACCGAAGCATCTGGTTGCCAATTTTGGCCATGGAGGCAGCATCAAAGACCGTCGCAGCAGGTGACACAATTCTATGCAACAATGTCTGTGTCTCTCTTGAAAAGAGAAATGGAGTTTACTGTGGCGAACTCAGTCTGCCGTTAGCCTTTTGCAAGAAACGCAAGATCCACATTTTCACCGCTTCTCCATATGGCGAAGAAGATCCAAACGACTTCATGTGCATTCGTTATCATGCAAATAAAGACAATGTGGTTCAGTCGAAAAACATATTGTGTACAAGTTTTGTACGCAATATCTGGGCCGGCCATGCGATTGCAAGCAGTGCAAGTGTTTCCGAAGGCCAAGATGTTGTTGTCAAGTTTCGTCTTGAGCACTTTGATTTCTTACCACCAAAAGAACTTTTAGACGCAGGAAAAGTTGGAGCAAAATGTACGGTTGAATTTCTAACGAAACTGCTTCCTGACAGGTGCGTGTTTCTTGAAAAGAATTAATACTTTTCGCGTAAGGAGTAATATAAAATTATTTCTCAATCGTAATCGTAAACTTCAAATTTCTGAAGCGCTACTCTAAAGCTAAGCACAAAGCACCAGTTTATTCAAGAATGCTGAAGAAACAATGTGTATACCTTTCGATAACGTAGGCCTTCTGGCCCTATAGAGTATAGAGGTCTTCGCTGCCAGAAGCAGCAAGCTATAGTCGAGACTAGTAGGAGTATATTGCCTACGTGTTTGAACTGCGAACAAAATGTAAAGTCGACTTTTCAAGACTTGCGATGGCTGATGTTTTCAGACGGATGGAAGGCGCAGTGAACTCTCTGCACGAATCATCTGATCTGTGCAAAAAGATCGCTCTTGGTCAACGCGTGGATAGCCTGCCTGGTAGGCCTGCTGACTTATTAAATGCATGCATGTATAATGTTAAGTTTGATATTCGATTTTTTCGTTTAGGCACTTTAGAGATAAAGTATAGGTGTCAGTTAGAAATGCGTAGAGTAGGCCTAAGCATGAAACGATCCAAAGAGTAGACCCTATACATATTTTGACATGCCGTAGAACTTGTTATAGGCGCCGGGTGCCAGTTCGAATAGCAGCCGGGGTGAGGTAAACGATTTATACAAAGAAAACCCGGACACTGATAAACGCCGGTCACTGATAAACGCTGGGTTTCGTTTCGGCGCCAGTTGGTTAATTTTCGGGGTACCAGTCTGTATACTGCGATTACGTCGCACGAACTTGGCAGATACAGCTGAGAAAGACAAGCAGTCGTGTTTTAGCGATGATGTCAACGGTATTCGTGGCTAAAAGTTACACAAATATGGTATTTTACCAAGGTGTTGAAACGATTTATGCAAAATAAACGCCGACATATTTTAAAGTGCCGGTCTTTGTTAGGCTCGGGGAGTGGTAGCATAAGTACTCAACAAACGCTGGGGCTGTTTAAAAAAGTTTTACAGTAGTTTAGCAATTTGAAAAGTACATGGCTTAAATAAATCTATTTTTTATAACAAAGTACACGCCGGCCGACATCATTTGATGCTACAAAATTTGCTACAAAATTTTTCGTTCTTCTAATAAAGATTAATATTTTTCAGAGATCACCAAGTATCCGAAAGATGATACGTATGATGTGGAGGTAGATGCATCAACAAAGATTTACAAGAATAATTCCAATCAAACAGAAGCAATTCGGAAATCATTGCAAGGGAAATTCACCCTCATTCAGGGACCACCAGGTAAGTGGTGCACTCTTTTAATGATTTTATTGTTACAAAACCAGTTTGCAGCTTGCATAAATGTTTTTGGGATAGGATGTGAAAACGTAGGCCTACGTAATCTCCAAAATGAGTGTCATGTATTACAAAAATAAAAACTGAAATTACAGTTTTGCTGATAAATTGAATATAATTTTTGTAGGAACAGGGAAGACTGTTACTGGAATCAAAGTTGCCTACTGGTTTGTTCGCATGAATAATGAATTGAAAAGTAATGGAGGATCTTGTGGACAAGTTCTGTACTGTGGACCATCAAATAGCTCTGTTGACGTCGCTGCCAGTGAGTATACTGAAATAATTATACGTAATAGAAATTATTATAAAATATTGTGTGGTATAATCCTAATAACAGTGAGTTGAAGGCCATGCCAAGGAAAGCTGAATATAAACTTTGGTGCGATGTTAGTTTCGCGCATGGCAGATTTGCAGGCTATTAATATAATCGTAATCAAGCATTTATATAGCGCCACTCAAAAACAGAGGCGCTCCCGATCCGGGCCAGTCTCTTCACTGGTAAAGGGAGGTTTATTAAATTAGTAGTACTGATTAGGCTAACATGTTATTTGGGTAACTATACACATCTGTCCTGCAACAGATAAAGAAAAATCTGGAAGCTTCCGATAGGCCTGTAGGCCCTAAGGCCATCATATCAAGGCACTGATCGCCGATCGGTTACTTAAAGTTAGGGTCGGCAGAAAATCATGGCAAAAAGTTCAACAGTCACCGTCACGGTAGGGATTCTGTAAAAAGGGGCGAAAATCACGGAATATTCACGGCACGAAATCACGCTCTAATTTACTAAGATCCGACTAAGCAATAACGTAAAAACAAAGAAACGATGCATTTACCGCTTTCTTCAATAATAAAATAATTTGCGATAATGCGATACTTTGATGCGAAACATGAAGATTCAAAATGGCGACCAACGCGTACGAGTCGTACGACCAGTGCGACCCAAAGATGCGACCTCTCTCTATTTTTCTATTTTCTGAAATCCCAACCTCTTGACAGAAAAATCCCAAGATTGGCCAGTAGAGTAGGGGAAAGTACCACAAGACGCACCCTATGCCCAAGACGCACCCCCATATAATATCCAGACTGGCTGAAACAGGAACGCAGTAGCCTACTTACATAATAAGTATATCATGTGTCCATATGTTATTATTAATCGGTGTCCTTTGTTCGGAGAGAAAGAGGTTTCTGAATCAAAAGTAAGTTTTCGGCATGTTTGAACTTTTGCGAGTGATAATTCGACAATGCTTTTCCACAATATTAATGAGCAGTTTGGGAATAATCTTTCCTTGTGTTTCTCAACCTCTTTATCAACTGCAAATGTAGTAGAGTATATTTTAGCAACATCTAAGGTGAACCAAAATAAATTGTCTTTAGAGGGGAGACCCGTCGGAGCCCAAGACGCGCCATGTCCCGTATACCCAAAACGCACCCGGCGTTTTGGGTACGCAAGTATGGAATATCGGCAATTAACACGATTATGTTCAGATGAAATAGAATCAGCTGGGTAATTACCAATATCTATGGTCTGAGATGACTTTTATTTGATTGGTTTTATTAGTTTTCAAATCATCGGAAAGGATTATAAGCAAAAGACAAGCAGAAGATCGTATGGAGAGGGAACACTCAAGCATGCATTAGCGGCCCTCAAGGATGGGCAGTCCTACCACATGTTAAGCAAGATTTTGGAATTCCGAGAAGAACTTAACAGATACATTTTTAAGGGACATGTGCTTCAACTCGGTTGCCCAATTCGGGGAAGATCTAGAGTTACTCTGAGCGAGAAATTTGAAATGACCTTTTTAATCTGTAGTTGCTCGACATTTGACTGACATGCAATTTTGCTTAGGTCCGAACTGCTGCTTTAAACTTATCGCTTTATCGTATCAATGCCAAAACAAAATTAATGTTTTAGTACTGTATGTCTACATGTTTTTGCCCATATTGGACAATAGGGCTCAATTGGTACTTGGCATGCTGGTACAGCATTAAACCGTATTGTCCCAAGACGCACCCAGAGGGGTGCTTCTTGAGGTCACCCTGTTCCCAAGAGGCACCATCCTTGACATCAGATAAATTGAAGCATTTAGCTGTTACAGCACAATATTTGTTTTATTTGACAGTGCACATGCTTTGAACAATAAAAAATCATACTAAATGCATATTTTGTATTTTCATAATGGTAGGCCTATAAATTATGACGCTACAAGCTAGAAACGAAAAGGGGGTGCGTCTTGTGGCACTCTCCCCTACCAAACAATCCCAAGTTACTGAAAACGAAAAAGTGGTGATGAAATATGAAATGCATTTTAACAATCACAATTATTCATAAAAATGCCTAGCTAAGAACTCACAAAAGAAAAAGCCGGAGCATAAAATGAATTAACAAATTACAATGTTTACAAGTAACAAAATAATAGACGTCTTTCAGACAGACCAACTGAGCGAGTTTTTTTTAATCTGATTCGCTGCCGCTGTTGAAAATTACGGTAAAAACTGGTCTGTATAGACCTTAGAAAAATCCCAAGATTGCTATGCAGAATCCCCAGATCCCCAAGTCGACCCTTAAAATCCCAAGATCTTGGGAAAATATCCCAAAGAGTGGTCACACTGCGTACGACCAACCGGAAATAAAATGAGTTAATGACGTAAACGTCGACTCGTCGAGTGGCTGTAATAATATTTGTAACATTGCGAAACATCAGTTCTGAACGTCGTGTTGCATTAATTTCACAATTTTTTTTCCAAAATCAGGACAATTCACGGCATATGGGGAAATTTACGGCAAATTGCGAAAATTACTGAATTCACGGCTTCCGTGACTACGTGAATTTTTACTCACCCTACTGAAAGCAACTCGTATAATCGTATTGATATTCAAAGTATCACATTGCTAAGCCTTCAGCTGTTTCTTTAACAAAATTACTATATTGTATCAGATGCGCGTTTACAAGTTCCGTTTGTTAATACATAACATCAATAAGTGAGGAAGAGTACGCTTATTGTTGTAGAATGGCTTAAGAAGCTTGGAAAGAAGTGTCCTAAGATTGTGCGTTTGTACAGTCAAGCTCTGGAGAAACAAGTTTTTCCCATTCCACGAGACAGCCTACAAATTGGCTCCAGCGGTGGAAGACACTATGAATTGATTAGTAAGGACGAAAACAATGATATTGCACTGCACCACATCATACGCCAGAAAGGCAAGCAATTCAGTGCTAAGATCAAGGCGTTTGACAGGTTATTTACAGCCAACAGAGACTCGCCGGAAGAAATTAGCGATGAACAGGTTGAAGAATACCAGAAGCTCATTACCGATGCAGCGATACACGAGTTGAAGGAATACGACATCATTCTTTGTACTTGTGCAGCCAGTGTAAGTCCACGTATGATACGCAGTGCCAACATACGTCAGATTATAACAGATGAATGTGGAATGTGCATGGAACCAGAAACGTTGATTCCATTGCAGGCCTTCAAATCTGCTCGTCAGGTGGTGTTAATTGGTGACCATAAACAACTTCAACCGATTGTCATGAATTCTGTTGCAAAAGGACTCGGACTTGACATCTCACTGTTTGAGAGATACAAGGATAGAGCCATCATGCTTACAGAACAATATAGAATGGTTCGTTGAACACATTAACATGAAATTTTCAGTCTAATTCATTGTCTGTGAATGACTTTGTTGTGTCTTTCAATCTTATCTTGTTATCTTTGTGCAGGGCTTTTTTAAAGGAATTTTTGGAACTGCACAACCCCTTCTCTCTTTTTCAAAAAGCCATGGCAAATTATTCCCAATGGGATGACAATGACCTTTTTTAGCTATTTTTGACTGCACAAAATTGCTTTTACAGCTGCACAAATTCATTTAGAACTGCACTTTTTGTGTAGAACTGCACGCTAAAAATGCTCTGACTTTGTGAGTAATTTCTAGAGAATTTGCAAGAAGTATCATTCCTCTTAATAAAGTGCTAATTTTGCAATTTTAATTTGTAACATCTATCTCGTTTTTGTCTAATGCACAAGGCATTTTTGCACTCACCAAAACAAAACAGTAATCAGTCAATATCCAGTTATCAGTCCGTAAGACTGTAAAGTAGTAGGCATATGTGGGCAGATGTGACAGACAGTTTCCATTTGTCATATATAGTTAACAGAAATCAGAACTTTTTGTTTGTTATTATTAAATCTTAAGAAAACTGTAAACTGAATTTATTGGTTTGGGTTATTTTAGACCAAATGCTACGGAGGTAAGTGAATAATTGTTTTCTTTTCATGTTTTTATTCGTAGCATCCACGCATCTGTGAGTTTCCCTCGAAGCAGTTTTATGACATGAAATTGACCACAGCAGAGAAGCATGACTGCATTGGAGAGAGGAGGCTACCAATATGGCCGAACAGATTCAATCCAATGGTCTTCTGTCACGCGGAAGGTGCCGAGGAAATCTTATCTGTCTCAACGGAAGATGGAAATGAACGTTCTAGGAGCAATGAGCTGGAAAGAAAAGAAGCTGTAAGTTGGTTTTATTGTCTCAGTAGTTTGAAGGCAGTTAATGATATGAGTGCACACTTAAAATCTTCTAAAAGAAAGCGCTAAGTTTGCATCACGAATTAAAACAATAGCTAGCTCTGGTCTCGTATTGTCTAAACCTCTAAGAATCACACAAAAGCGTAAGTGAAGATGAGGAATTGCTTTTAATCTTCAGGATATGGTTAAATTTTATATACGTTATAAAGTAGAAGTGTTAATAGTTAGGCCTACATACAGAAATTAGAAAGATTAAAAAATATTATGAAACTGTTTATGTTGCTGAATTCTGTTTAATTAAATTAAAATTGAAATAATTAGGCCTAATAACAGGAGCGTAGCGAGACTTGAATTCAAGAGGAGGCAACTTCACAGACCATTGGCAAATCCTGGTCATTGTGGTCATTAGTCAATCGAAGTTCTAGTATATAAAAAAGCAAGAGGAGGCAACTGCCTCCTCGTGCCTCAATGTAGCTACGCCTATGCCTAATAAATATGTTGAATATTCAACTATGTTTTTAGGTGAGAATTTTCCTCAATCTGGTGAATTTGTACTATGTAAACCCAGACAAGATTACCATACTTTCACAGTACAAAGCTCAGTGCTCTGCAATAGAACAGAACTTGAAAGCTTTGGGGTACGAGCACCCGAATGTTGGAACCGTCATTGCCAGTCAAGGTAGGCCTACATATTTTCAACCTGTCCGCTGTTTTCTGCCATGAATTCCATGTGTTGGCCCTATGCTGATGCAACTCATGCAGACAAAGACAGATTGTTAGTAACCAAATAAAAGTGAATATTGCCGATTAATCGGATCGGAATCGGCGAAAAAGCAGGCCAACTAATCGGAATCGGAAATCGGCAAAAAGCCAATCGGTCCTTCCCTAGTCTAAACTGAGTAGCAGTAGAAACGAAATGGCTGCAATTTAGATAGCGCTTACTTAAGAACAAACGTATTTCTTGATTTCTTGTTCTCTGTTATATTTTTTGATGAATGTGTTTTATAGGTGATGAATGGGATTATGTCATTCTGAGTCTTGTGCGATCGATGCCAGAGTACGAAATAGAAAAGAAACCGTCGATTGGCTGGTGTCAAAAGAACATGGGTTTCATCATCGATGAACATCAGATAAACGTCGCTCTCACCAGAGCGCGTCTGGGACTTATAATAATTGGTAGGTGTACCAAAATATTTATGCTGATTTTGCTGTATGTTTCAAACCCCAAAATAAATAATTGTCGAAATTTTTTTATTATTTTTTCTAAATGCGAAAATTAAATCTTTGGATGATATGTTTGAAACTTTAAATTAATCTTTTTATTTAGTCTGTGGATGCTAGTTTAAATTATTCTTTGTTCTTCAGTCTTTGGGTGCTACTGTGCTAGATTGATGGAAACCCTGAAATTGTTTCCGGGCTATGGCCTTGTGAAGATCAAAGTCTGCAGTATATGATACCATTATCTTTATTTAATTTGAATGTGCTGTTCAGATATGGATAAAATGATACGAACATTTAAAGACAGTTGTAACACAAGGTGGCAACAACATGGCCAATACAATAAGCTATGATAATTAGTCTGAATTCAGTATAGAAGTAAAATATATTATCTGTTAATCCAGTGACAATTAATTTGAGAAAGGATCAGAGAAGTTTGAATCTTCAATCTGTTTGTGTTTAGGTAATAAGCATCTGCTTAGATGTGACAAAATGTGGAGCAACCTTCTCTGGCATTTTGAAATCAATAAACTGGTAATGGATACTGAAGACTTCCTACCATCAGACAATCGTCTGAAACAGAAGTCTGGTATTCCTAAGAATGACGTACATTCTTCATCAGGAGCCCGATTCTCTAATCAAACACGAGGTCCGAGGAATAACCTGAATCAGAGGTACAACAATCCTCAGCATTCTGGAAATCGCTCTTTTCAGAAATCAGGACAGTTTAGAAATAACCAATCGGAAGAACAAACTCAACGACATCATGACAGAAGCAATGCATCAAACAACGTTCAAAAACCGGACGATAAGTAAGGAACCGGTTTTCTGTGGCATCATGGTAAAATTGTTGTTTTTCGATGAGCTGCAAGAATTCAATGATGTAGCATTCCATGTTATGCTTCAAGGCAAATGGAGTATTTGTAAAACAATTATAATTAGTAACTTCTATTGTGCCGACCGGTGTCTAATGCACAAAGCATCCACCATGGCAAACCAAAACCAAGCCGTAATCAGTTCAATATCCAGATGATTAGTCTGTTTGTTGTATGGCAAATGGTATGGTTTGTTATAGTCAGAAGAATTTAAGTATGTTAAACTTGACTTGCAACAAAAACTCTTATCGCATATGTGTTTCGTTAGGTGTTTTGTATTGGCTATGCATGGTTTCTAAAGCGCCTTGCATGTTTCACGTGCTTTTATATGTTTACTTTTCTATATTTCTATTTCAATTTATAATTACAATTTTTCATTGTTTATGCTTTGTAGTGTTTGTGTATGCTTGTTTTAAGATGAAACCGGCTTAATGAAGATAGCATTTCTTATTAATATGTATACTCATGCCTTTTTATACATATTTAATTGCATACTATAGTGCGATTATTGCAAAACTTTTACAAAATAGTTGCTTGATCAGGAAAACGTTCTTGTTACTATGCAGTCATGCCTTTTTCTATTTAATTGTATGCACTGTGGTGATTGTTGCAAAACTATTACAGAGTCAACTCAAAGCAGTAAGCAGCTCAGCTCATATTGCCAGTATTTACATTTGACATCTACATTTTATTTACGAGTAAAAATTAAACCGCATTTCACAATTAAATGTAGAAGAAGAGCTGCAAAAGTATTCGGGACTACAAGAATTTGAGCGATGAAAAAAGTTAAAAAGGTGTGGACTACGACATTAGAAAAAGAAGCAGAGGAGACCTAATTGAAGCTTATAGGATTATCAATTGATAGGCGGCTTATAATTGGCACCGAGTAGGCGACTTTGGGGGACAGAAGTATTGGAAAGGCAGGGCGGCCAAATGGATAGACCACTCTGGCAGTCCCTCCAGTGTGTAAGGACCTTGAGCAGTCTTCCACTCGCAGTTTTCGTACAGCACCATCGATGTTCTGTCATATGGTTGTGCTGTGCACTTCTGAACTTTGAAAGGAGGGCAATATCAAAACACAGTTGCATTGTATTGTATCAAATAGTTGTTTATTTATAGGTAGCAGTAGTTCTGACGCAAATTACACGTTTTCTGAACCACTTAAAACCCTGAATGTTGTTATGTTATAGTGTTTACACTGTTAACTGGAAAAGATGTGTATCTTTATATTCTGGCTGATCTAGTTCACTAAACAACATCTATAAGTCCAAGTTTTTGTATAGGGACGAGAAATTCTCATGCTTACAATATGATGTGCTTACAAGAAGGTATTTTTAAGTAGTTTCATCGTCTTATTGTTTGTTTTTATTAGTGTTTAGTGTTGCAGTTTGTAGTAGTGCTAGACCAGCTTGTTGCATGAAAACTGTTTATAGAATATGTAGGCTTATGTATATGTTATAGCTCCTTTTTAAACTGAATTTCTCATAAGTAATGCAAATATGTCTTGCCAGTCAATTTCAACTGGTCAGAGAGACTACCGGTGTATTTTAGAATCCTAACATTAAGAAAGTGTGTGAAGTCAACATTTTTATACATTGTACTAAATTGACATGATTGACTCTTTTCTACTACTGAAATGTATGTTTCAAAGTATCAGTGATCTGATGTATACAAAATCTGCAGAACACAGGGCCAAAAACCAAATTTTTTATTCTATTGATGTGCTTAACTTTGTTTGTACAACTGTGTTTGCATTTTATATACATCCAGTTTGCCTGTTACAAAGGTAGTTGTAATGATGAGTATGGCATTGATACATCTATGCTAGATAACAGAAGTAATCATTTCAGTATGCATGTTTTGCATCTGTCTGTACTTCATTTTTTCGTCTTGTACTTTCTACCTTCATGGTGATTAAACGTACAGCATACATGTATTAAATGTCGTTATGACCATTATTTTGAATGGCTCAAGATCTTATACCATTACACTACACAATGTAAAACAAAATAATTGTCATAGTAACGCACAATCTGTATTACTTTTGCACAGTTTAATAAGAAACATACTACACAAGATCAATTTAATCAAATCCTACTTTTGCGACAACAAAGGCTTGGCAAACACCACAACTAAACCGTACACACAACTGACTACAGGTCTAAAACTCGGCAGAAATCAAGTATGCTCCATATCCTAAATCGTACTGTCACAGTAAACCAGAAGCTTAAAAAACAGAAAACTACCGGTAAAGACAGATTTATATCAATCTATTTGTGTTCCATTAACAGAATACTGTAAACAGTATCACAGAGAGATGGTCTCTCAAGTTTTATTTTAAGCTCTGCAGTTCTGAAGAGTCCATGAAATCTTAGTCAAAAGCTACAGCTTATTCGTGGCCAAAAATCATAACGGCAAAGCCTAGGTCAGGGCTGTACTATCGGTTAAGGCACAGCATGGATTCATCTATTCAAATCCTCTACATAATTACAGGTGTTCTTCTATATCATATTATTATAGGTGTTCTTCTCTATTACAGGCGTTCTTCTAGTGTTTCTATTACAAAATTTCTAGAGATTACGAACTGCTGTACATCTACTATGACAGCTACTCAGTGCACCAAAATGAACATCAAGTGTGTGCGGAGTACAATCTGAGCAACTTATGCCCTAATAAGACTTGCCACATGGTTCCTTAGTTGTTTGGCTTGGAGTATATGGTACTCAGAGTTTCCATGGCTAGAGAAGACATGGAATGAACGGAGAAACTCGAGTTTGGCTGGTCTGAAAAGATACATCCTAGAAATCTCTCCTGGAATATCTATGATATGATGATAAAAGTGCATTAATCAACATCAAACCAGACATTAAAAAAGACAAGTACAGGAGCTTGGAATTGAAGGTGCATTTTAAGGCATGTGTTCATAGAATAGATTCTGCAACCTTTTCGATAGCAACAAGTAACCAATCTTTTTGTTAATTTTTGTCTTAAACCATCTTAAATAAAACTCCTTTTTCTGCCAGACATAAGTAATAGTCATGGGACATTCTTCTTACTATATTTGTACAGTATTATAAAAAGTTGATTAAAAGTTTTGCCCCAATATTTTTCTGTACACCACCTTCTGATCTACTGATACTAGGAACAGAGATGTTACTAAACTACCATCATCGAAATCGTATTTCCTATTAAGTGCAAACTACTAAACAGACGAAAATACTAATAATAATATTCGTTTATTCAATTAAAACTGACAAACCGCACTACGATCAAATGAAATTGTAGCAACACATGAAAACAAGTTCAACAAGATTTGATAACTGTATAGCAGCCTGTTAGGCGCCGATCTGTCCTACTGCTGCTCATTTGACCATCGCCCCTTAGGGAGTGGAAGGCTGAGTCAACCTTATGGGGGTCGCGAGTATCGAACCCGCGTCCTTCTGTTCTTCGTGCCTGCGTACTACCATTCAACCATCACCCCACCCCACTTCAACAATGAAGTGCAAGTTTTACATAAAAGCTTTCTAAGTACCACTTCTTAAAAACCCGTTCCTAACAAAAATCTCTGGCAAATATTGGCATCACTTTAAAATTAATGTCAAAATATTTCTGCATAAAGATGAAATCATGAAAATAAGGAAACTTCATAAAGAGAAACTTCAAAAACTTTAAAAGTATAAATCCACAGCTTTCTACATAAGTAGGTAGTACCACAAACTAGGCCTAATAATTATACAAAGTAGACTGATGTGGTAGCAAGCACATATTGAGATGAAAAAGAATGATCACCATGTAACACATTGCAACAAACTGGACTCTGTATAACCGCTATGAAACTGAATGCCAATTTCAGGCGGATTTTACTGGAACCACATGTTCAACCAAAACTCTACTATTTAAAACTAAGAAATATGCAGCTCACTTAATTTCTAAAGCATCTATATCTCTCAGATCAAGACAAAAAATGTCAAGCCTTGCAGCAAAATACTTCAGCAGCGATAAAACGTCACTTTCACTAGCAATACAGCAAATAACGCAAATTAATCAACCCGCAAAGAATCGGCATTTTCATAATGGTCCAGCATATCGACAAATCAAAATATTTAAAAGCGTCATTTCATTTTCACATAAGCAAGTGATCTACCACTAGATAGTCTTTTGACACAATATAACAAGCAGCGCAAAAAAGTATTTACAAAGAAAGCAGAATCTCGCAGCAATAGTCAATCTTGCACAGACATGAGAACTTCTTTAAATGCTACTACCTTTGATAGCCATTTCAAACAAGTTTGCATTTGACACTGGACTGATTGTGATCCATTATCCATGAAGTAAAACAATATTGTAAACATCTTATAATAAAAGGTACAGTTGGAGATTACAGAACAATCCACCTTTTACTTAAATTCATCTACCCAAGCCAGTCAATATAATTCCAGACGCAACTAAAACTGTAACAACTAAACTATTCCATATATACAAAATGACTTAAATCCACCGAGTAGTTTCTTAATAACAGACTATAACCTGGATCTATAAAAACAAATTAAAAGCAAAAAGGGTACCACAACCAAACCAGGATTTTAACTCCAGTGATGAAAGGCATTTTACAACTACGGGCACACACCCTAATAAATGCATTGCTTTATCATTTACACTCTTACGGCAACTCTTATAGCTACAAGCTACAAACAATTATGTGGTTAGATACTATCTGAATTTTGATCACAGTAACTGTTGGCTGCAAACAGAAAATATATCAATATTGTAGCGACATTCGTGTCTACTATTACCAGACATCATTTGATGATGATGATATACACAATTTTGACAGCACTGTAACACAGTACATGCCGTTACAAAGACACTTTAACAATCCAAAACACCGACATCAGTTACCTGTAACAGTTTATAGCTAGATACAATAGAGCTCTACAACATAAAGTTTTCAGAAACGATGAATGCAACTATTTTGCAAATAACACTAAATTAACACACTGTAAAAGAAACAATATTTTTCACACAGAACACAAAACCCCGGGAGAAAAACAAAGGCCATTTCATTAACATACACTGGACTTGCCGTGCTATATCACACTACTATGTGTAACACTGTTATAAATGCTATCATATCACAATATTACATATACAACACTATTATATCAATTATTGCTTAATAATGCAGTTGTGCTAAGGAATTCAAATTTAAAGCTGGATTAGATTTTTGTACGATCCGTATTCCCAAACGTGTCACACCAGAACTCCTGTCGCAAAAATGCACATTTTAACATCTGTCTAGAGACCGTTTCAACGCTGTCAATCACTATAATTTCACACTGAAAAAGTCCTAAAAAGCCAAACTTGCTGTTTGCAAAAATGCACAGATTTTGTTGCACCAAAAGTACTTCTGCTTTGACTAAACATGAAAGTCTATAAAATTATAACAAGTCAATGGTGGAAAGCCCACAAATTATATGTTTCCTGCAGTAACACAACCAAGAAAACACTTTGTAATACTTTGAAATTGGTAACACATTATCTGTTTATACGGTCATGTCTGCAGCATTTAAAACTTATCAATTATGATTTCACTAGAAGAAAAAGAAGAGCAGTCCATTAGGCAGCCATGGGTGTGAAGCATTAGCGCCTCTGAGTAGTCCCCTTGAAGAGGCGCTATATAAATTCAAGTAATGAATGAAAAGTAATGAATTAGCAACTTCACTTTCTTAGCCTCGGCATATGAGGGCGAAGGGCCAGTCTGCTTCCTTGCCGTCTCATCTTTCCCACGGACAGTGTACGGTCAGTGTACTCATTATAGCTGAGTTGGCTAGGGTGCAGGCGGAGCAGAAATCTCGAACCAAATTTCTGCCCTGGCAGAGATTTGAACCCCCGACCTCTCAACTGACAGTCTAGACCCACTAGCCACTACACTATTGAGCACCCCCATTTCACTAGAACAGCTACCAAATCCAAAATGGTGTACTTATAAACATATGCACTGTACATCTTAAGCACCCGAAAAAGTTGAGAACTCCAAAGCAGCTTAAAATCTACCACAGAAAACACTAAGTACACGTATCAACACCATTGTATATTTACAAACTGTCAATGTTACCAGTAAATGTCTAAACTTCCACAATATATTCACTCGTGCATATATAAACGTACAATATTAATCATAAATCACAAATAATGTTTGGTTACTGCAACTGTTAACCAGGAATTCAATCACAATTAATCAAGATGACAAGCGCTTCATTAACAATTACATAACAACAAGAATAAAAGTGAAATCAAAGCAAAGATTAGTGGTAGGCACATTCTGAAGAAGTGTATCATGTACTCATTTCAAACAGTCATGTCAATGCAAACTTAACGAGGTCCAGTCAAAATCTCCATGTTTTTATTATTTTCTACATTTATGTAGCTCTGCTATGTACCTTTTAAGTTATCTACTATGCAAAGGAATTGCTCACAATCTCTACACAGTGGCTGTCTTTAAGACGCTCAAACATGCACAGTTCATGCTATACGGAAAGCCATTGGGTAAATACTCTGTGGTTGCATATTTTACGTCAGCAGGGATCTTTTACTTCGACATACATAGCTCTCTAAGGTACGATAGAGCACAGCATGCCAGGTAGCTAAGCATCAGCAAAAGAATCTTAAACTCAATGTGTCTTCGCAATGAGTTTATCTTACAGAGCTATGTATTCCAGTGTCATCATTCGTCATTACCTGGTCGCAGATCTCTATGCCCTGTTGTTCCCCTGTCGCAAACTGCCAAGAAGCGACATGGAATACAATACAATACATTACAAATGTATTCAATATTGCCCTCATTACAAAGCTCAGAAGTGCACACGACCATTCAGCAGAACATCGATGGCACAGAGCAATTGTAAGCAGAGGACTTGCTCAAGGTCCCTACAGAGCAACTGCCTAGGACGAGGTTCGAATCCGTACTCTCCATGTTACCGGCCGAGCATTCTAACCAGTCGGCCACTGTGCCACACTTGGAGCTTCACAGTGGTCGGCCCCTCGTCCTGGAAAAAGCTCAGTCTATGCAACGAGCTTCTTCCACTTTCCATGCCTCTATTTCGCAAGCGGCTGAAGACCGTTCTACTCGATCGTGGTCTTGTATCATCGGGACGGGAGCACCTCTGATGATGAGCTTTCTTGAAGAGGAGCTATATAAATTACCACTTACAATTACCATTACAACATCAGCTTTTGAATTTTACGGACTTTCAGGACCAACGTTTCCATAGGAACCAACGTTTCCATAGGGACCAACGTTTCCATAGGGACCAACGTTTCCATAGCGACCAACGTTTCCATAGGGACCAATGTTTCCATAGGGACCAACGTTTCCATAGGGACAAACGCTTCCATAGACCAATGTTTCCATAGGGACAAACGTTTCCATAGGGACCAATGTTTCCATAGGGATCCAAGGGACCAATGTTTCCACTTGCAAATTGTAACAGATTGTCAACAGCCGCGTACGTCGTCTCTGTACAGTAGATTCACAAACATCAACGAAGAATGCAGCACAATAACAAAATATTGGTAGTGTGTCCATCACATCAATAAGAGTCAAATCCAATCCGCAGTTTACATCAACCAAAACTCTTTCTCACTGTCAAAAATAAACAGAAACACATAAAAGAATCAATACACATATTAAAGTTGAAAAGAATATCTAATTATTTCTTTGTTAATTTCTACTATCGTAGAATATAAATTCTTTTTTTATTCATTAGCAGGAGGAATCTATGTTAAATTCAACATATCATACAAAACAAATCTTTTTATTCATTCACAGAAAGAATCTATAATTAAATTCCACATATCATACAAAATAAATCCTTTTTAGATAGATAGATAGATATTCGTTTTATTATCTGACAGGTTGACAGACCGCAACCAGTTACAATAGAAATATGTTTTCATTCACTTAAAGAAAGAATCTTTCTCAACTGCATACCTTCTCTGTCAGATGATTGTCACTGAAGTCAGACCAGACTCAAACTGCCTCACTTGTTATGATGATCCCAGGTTGGTTGAACAGGGCCTGAAAAAGAATTCAATTTTCAACTGTCATGAAAGCTTCATCATAACCGATAAACTTGCAAACTTACCTAGCCCTACAAGGACAAGTAACTAAAGCCAAAAACACAGAATCTAATCTAATCCAATGACTTCTAAATCTAATCTCACCTAATCTACTTTTATTGCGCTGTTACCATAATGTCCAAGACATCAGTTGAAGGTTGTTTGGGGTGAAATCGCAATAAAAATTAATAATCCTGTGCTTAGCCTTAGAGTAGCACCTTAGAAAATTGGGGTCTACGATTACAATTACGAGGTACGTAACTCACCTGTAACATAGTTTCCAGCAGCAAAGTTGAATCGTTTGTCGAAGAGATGGAGCTACCTAAAGAGAACAATTACAGAAAACAATAGAAGAACAGCAGTCCCCTTAGCTAGCCCTGATGCAGCCATCGATATGTAGTATAGCTACTTCATTTTATTAGCCTCAGGTTATTAGGGTAGGTAGCTAGTCCTTTCCCTTGCCCTAGCCCTCTACTCGTCCCACTGACAGTGTACAGTCAGTGTACTCATTATAGCTGAGTTGGCTAGGGGGCATAGGGTAAGCAGAAATCTTGAACCAAATTTAAATAAGTTTTATAGGCCTATGTCAGTGGAAACCTAGGTGCCTTGGCAAACAAAGGAGCCATGAACCTGCCCTATAGGGTGCCGTGGCTGGATAATATTTGTGCGGCCTTTTCTTTTCTTTTTAAAAAATGTGAAAAACTGCTGATTAATCATCAGAACTTACTGACACAGGTCTATAAAACTTGTTTAAACTTAAACAAGCGAAGAAATAGTCGTAAGTCGTAACACTGTGGTGAAATACAAGGAATGTTGCTCGTCATTAAATTAGAAAACTAGCTGAAAGGAAAATAAATGAAATTAAGGCCAGGTGTCGTTCGCTGAATGACTTACAACGGTTGGTGCTTAAACCTCAGCCAGGTTAGAGAAAGATGTTGCCAAGATATCCGTTCCAGCTGAGTTCCCCTATGGGAACGCAAGTGGAACGGCAATAAAACAAGCACGTACTGCACACTGTTAGAGCTCGACATCAACTGCCTCTGCTGTCAAAAAATGTTGTTAACAATTCTGGATCCACTGTTAGAGGGAAGTCCAAGAGTCACCCGCCCTCCTCCTAATTTGCTGACAGCAATAAGCCCACACACAAACACACACCTACCTATACACCCACACACCTACATACACCCAAATACACCCACACTCCCACCCACACACCTACATACACCCACACCACACACACACACACACACAAACACAGTGCTCCTCTTCCTCCTTCTTGTCTACTGCCTACTTGTCTTTGTCCTCCTCATTATAGTTTTCTCCCTCATCCTCATTCTCTTCACCTTCCCCCTCCCTTTTGTCTTTATCCTTCTCCTCGCTTTATTTTTCCTCCTCGTCCTCGTTGCTTTCTTCTTCATCATTGTCTTCTTCCTCCTACTCACATTACATGTCTTCCTCCTCATCCTCCTCATTTTGTTATCCTCCTCCCTTTCTTACTTCAAAACATCACCATCACTCTTGTATTTGTTCCCTTTCTCCTTCCTCCACTCTCTCCATCCACAGATGGGCATGATTAGTTAAATTGCTAATCGATTAGACTTACAATTAGCTGTTTGTCTAATCAATTAGCTAATCGATTAAAATCTAATCGATTAGTTACCCATCTCTGTCTCCATCCTCTTCCTCCTCAAAGTCCTACCCGCCTCCTTATGTACTAGACATCACCACCACCTTACGTAACATCGGAAAAGTCAAAACCAACCTTGGAGATCAGCCAAACTGAACAGTTCACTGATATTGATTTCGTTAAGATTCTCCAGGTTTTCCGGCGCTGATGTCACCGTCTGAAATTCCTCTTCCGAATCGATCAGATTCTGAACGGGAAGAGGAATGGCATCTGAAAGGAAAGAAATCCCAGCCTCAGAATCAACCCTAAACCAAAGGTCCACAACATAATGCCCAAACTCCAAGCTGAATGATTTACAACGATACAAGTAGTGTTGTTTTAATAATGTCTCAATTTTAGTTTCAGTTTTAGTTATGATTGTTAGTCTTCATTTTTAGTTTTAGTTATAGTTTTTATTGTGTGTCAATATTAGTTTTAGTTTTCGTTTTAGTTTTTATGGATCAATTTTCGTTTTAGTTTTAGTTTTAGTAAGCTAATTTTAGTTTTAGTTTTAGTTTTAGTAAGTTTGTTTCAGTTTTGGTTGTAGTAATTTAATTTCAGTTTAAGTTTTACCAATTATTTAATTCCATTTAAATTTTAGACTAAAAAACTAAATATTCAGGGTTTAGGCTATTTGTCCCAGCACCACCAGTCACTTGAAGTTTGGTAATTTGTCATATTAGTGTTCCTAATTATTCGCCATTATTGTATTTAGCGTTGGTCGAATACAAGTTGGATTGACGAAAAGAATTCTTGCTAAATAGATGTCGGATTGATGAAAATAATTTTTACTTAAATAGAAGTTGGATTGACGACAAGCTTCTTGCTTAAATAGAAGCTTGATTGATAAAAAATAATTGCTGTTTGAATAGAAGCTGGATTGATTAAAAGAATTCCTGCTAAATAGAACCTGGATTGATGAAAAGAATTCTTGCCCAAGTAGAAGTTGGATTGATGAAAAATAATAATGCTACAGTGGACGAATAATAAAGATTTCTAAACTGCGAAATTAGGAGTGCTGTGTTCAACCTAAAGTTGAACACAGCACTTTGTAGCATCATGCTCAATACTATAATAATGATAATCATAAAACAGGGCTGTCCTTTGGTCGACCATTGATACTCGTCACGTTACAAGTCAGAGACGAGTGAGGCCTTCGACATTACTGCATTGATTAAGTGAGCTTGTCGCAATAAAGTACCACAGTTTTTGTTAAAATCGAAATAGATGAATTCTTAGCGGAAAGTAAATTAAGAAAAACTGGAAGTAGCAACATCTCGTTCTCGTTCTCCTGTAGTGTCTTAAATTAGATGAACAGATGTTAGCAGAGCATAATATTATCGTTTGCACATAATGCACAAGGCAGTACAATACAAATGGTGAATTAAGTAAGTTAAGTTAAGAAAAAAATTTAAAAATATTTTTTATAAATATAGTTTTAGTTTTCGTTTGATCAATTTTCGTTTCGTTTTAGTTTTTATTGCTACAAATTTCGTTTCAGTTTTAGTTTTCGTTGTCTGCGTATTTTAGTTTTAGTTTTAGTTTTCGTCAACGAAAACGTTCAATTTTCGTTAATTGCCATTTTCGTTTTCGTTTTCGTTGACGAAAACAACACTAGATACAAGTGACTGAGCAGAGCAAGCAAGCGTTTGGGCATTCCTTCTCTGTATGTGCTCAATTAGATATCAATTCTTCTCTCTCTCTCTCTCTCTCTCTCTCTCCTCTCTCCTCTCTCTCCTCTCCTCTGTCTCTGTCTGTCTCTGTCTGTCTGTCTGTCTGTCTGTCTGTCTGTCTGTCTGTCTGTCTCTGTCTGTCTGTGTCTCTTACTCTCTCTCTCTAGCTCCCTCTCTGTCTGTCTCTCTGTCTCTCTCATATATATATATATATATATATATAAATATTATATATATATATATGCACCTATTGTTACACCTTGAAATATCTTGAACCTCTTAGAGAACCATTCAGAACATAAACAGATACCCACTGTTAAATGGAATCGCCGGTGGAGGAGGCGGAGAAGACGGAGCAGGCGGAAGTGACGGAAGCCTTTGGACGTTGCCACCATCCGTTCTGTTTGCATAGCAGTGGTCGACATACATGAGTGGCGCGTCCAGCGTCACGAGGTTTTCCATGTCTCCGTTCGTCGGAATGCAATCGAGGTCCGCACCGGACGACCAGGCGACGACCGGTTCGCACTCCGCACCACTGTGGAGTGGCATCAGCTGCAGGAAGAGTTCCGGCGGAAGAGGTGGCTCCACCGGTGGAGGCTCGGATTTCTCCGGTTCAGCTGCTATAACATCGGTCGCAATGGATGTCTCGATCTCCATCGCCGTCTAAATCGAAACACATCCAGAGCAACTGTCACTTTGAATTCTACGCCTCTGTACTTAAGAGTCACTCTTTTGTTGGGCTCTTCATCACTACGAGTATGTGCCAGTATCACGCCTGGAGAAAGGAGGAGGGCGACCGACTTAAACGGTCCTGGAAGCCATAACGTGTCGTTAAGACTGGAAGACTGTAAAGCACCCTGTCTTTTTTTCAGATTCGGGTCCTGCTGGACAGAGGCAGTTGGGGCCCAGATGATCCCAGTTATGCTACTACAAACCTCATGAAAACTGAGCTCACATATCTACATATTGCGCAGCACACTGTAAGAATCTTGCTATAGGTAAGGTAAGGGGACTGAGATGTTATTGAAAAACTAAGGGACTCAGTTAAGGTCAGGTCAATCAAGGTCAGGTCAGGTCAGGTCAATCAAGTTCAGGTCAGTTAAGGTAAGGTCAGTTAAGGTCAGGTCAGTTCAGTTAAAGTCAGGTCAATCAAGGTCAGGTCAATCAAAGTCAGGTCAGGTCAGGTAAGGGAAGATAAGATACGGCAAGGTAGCTAAAATAAGGTAAGGTCAGGTAGGGTCAGGTTAGGTTAGGTAAGGTAAGATAAGGTCAGGTCAGTTAAGGTCAGGTCAATCAAGGTCAGGTCAATCAAAGTCAGGTCAGGTCAGGTAAGGGAAGATAAGATACGGCAAGGTAGCTAAAATAAGGTAAGGTCAGGTAGGGTCAGGTTAGGTTAGGTAAGGTAAGATAAGGTCAGGTCAGTTAAGGTCAGGTCAATCAAGGTCAGGTCAATCAAAGTCAGGTCAGGTCAGGTAAGGGAAGATAAGATACGGCAAGGTAGCTAAAATAAGGTAAGGTCAGGTACGACAAGGTAATTGGTCGTAAAGCAACATCAGAGATGGAACATATCTCTAAGTCTCTGCATCTTCTAAGACCTCTCTTAGATTTTACTAATTTCCAAATATAAAAGCTCAACTTAAACATCAACTTCCAAAAATGTTCTCATCAAAGATGAGCAGAAACCTCTCACACCCATTTTTTTACTTCCAACAAACAAACACAACGCACCGGAATATTTTCTGGCGAAGAACTTCTGGCAGACTTCACGCTTTCTCGTCGACGTTCTGTTTGAGAAACAACATCACCACCACTGAGTAAAATCACAACATCAACTCACAAAGTAAATATACCCCAGTGTTTAGAGGTCATCTTTTAACCCTAGTTTTAAATGAACATCTCTTACCTAGCTTTTAGATGACCTTAAAGTGACCCAGTGTTTATAACTTTTGACGCCCCGGTTTTTTTGATGACCTATTTACTTTGACAAGCTTTTAGTACCCTTGTTTATGATGACCTTGTAGTCCCCAGTTTTTAGATGACCTTTCAGTCCTACAGATTTTAGATGATAACCAGTCCCCAGTCTTTAGATGACCTTTTAGTCCTTAGTTTTTCAATGACATCTCAGTCCTCTTGTATGACTATCAAAGGAAGCTATGATACACGAGATTTAAAAAATAACCTGCAGATGAAAAATTGCATGTGCTGGAGCAGTAAAAAAACTGGCAGCGCTACAACTGAGTAAATGCCGTAGTAAAAAAGCCTTTGCCTGGTCGCAGCCCAGCCACAAGGCTGCCAGGATATAGTTAATGACTGACTCATTAAACAAAATCAGTTGTTGATTTACAGTTAGGAATTTAATTTGTTCAGTGTTCTTACTTTTTGGCAGAATCGCTGGCAGAAGTTTGTAGACTTTGTACGGATCGCCCGCCTTCATTCCGCGCTTTTCTTTCACTTCCTTTACGTCGTGAAGCGAGTTGACAGCGCAACGAAAGTTGGCTTTCCATCGCTTGTAGTCTGGTTCCTTTGAGTTATACCGTCCTACAATTACAGACATTGTTCATGGTAAAACCACAACGAAACCCATGCATAAACATCCATGCACCACAAGGATGTTAGCAATTAGCACTCCTGCAAGTACAAACTACTTTCCGAGTCCACGAATTGGGAAATTCTCACAATTACTAAACGATTAAATAATTACTAGAAATGATAATTGCTGTTCGACAAACACAGAAACTTATTCGTGTATCTAGACGTTTATCTGACACCCTCAAGAGCTTTGAATTGGTACTCAAGTATGGCTATTGAACCTATCAACTGAAGTATGACTTAATATAAGCTGTACGAATGACAGTATTATTGTCCCATGATCCCATAAATTATTATTTTTATTATTATAGTTATGCATTTATTAAGTGCCACTGTCTAATGGGTAATCAATCAATCAATCAATCAATCAATCAATCAATCAATCAATCAATATTCGTTTAATCAAGAAACCAAGCTGTCAAAGACGCAACTTGTTAACTTTTGTCCATCACTGGTGACATACCTCCTTCCAATCTGAGCCATTTTCTTAAGTATATCAATGTGTGTAATCGCTCTATAGCGTTTTAATCCGACCATGTAATGACCATGCATCAAGCATCAAATGAGCCTATTAATTATTGTTGTTGTCGTGCATTTATCAAGCGTCACTGTCTAATGAACAAGCATCAAATGATCCTGTTAATTATTATTATCATTGTCATTGTTATGCATTATTAAGCACCACTGTCTGATGACCAAGCATAAAAGCGATGGTGCTGAGCCAATGTGAGAGAAGGCCACGCTCAATGTCCCTACACCGTAACCGTCTCATGAGACCCTGAGCAGCAGCTACAGAAAGTCAATGTTGTCGTTGCACCATTCATGCCATATTAACAGATCCTGGATCTCACGACGAGGCTTAAGTCTCTATAGAGACACGAAAACAACCTTGGGCGTTCACGTTTCTCAGCGGAGGCCGTGTCCAGACAATGCGGCATTGCTACACGTGTGTATAAGTATGTATATATATATATGTGCATATATATACATACTGTTTTTGTACTGTATATATTATATAAATAAATATCATATATATATATAATATAAATATATATATATATATTGTAACTACTCAATCAGTAGGTCTATATGCAATCGAAATGTACAACTGATCGCTGCTGCATCCATGTCTGCCGTATGTGATAAATCCAGACCGTCTTAGGTGGACCTACGCGTACTTGAACCACTTCACCTTATCAGCACGTGGAGATTGGCTCTCCAAATTGCTCAAGCACCGAACACCGTTGTCATACACTCAGTAAGGTCACGCATAACTGCTTAAATAACCTTTCAAGATCAGCTTGCAACTGGACGAAGGCCGGATTCATTTTTTCTTAGCCTCTACTGTACATAATGAGGGCAGGTGGTCAGTCCTCTCCCTCACCGTTTCATCTTCCCACCGACAGTGTACGGTCAGTGTATTCCTTCCGTGTGGGGCGCGGTAGTGTAGTGGTATGTTCGGTGCCTTGCAGCCGGAGGGTTGCGGGTTCAATCCACCTCAAGCCGCAGGCGTAGGGACCCTGGGCAAGTCCTTCACTTTCAATTGCTCATGCGCTTCGGCGTGAAACTCCGATTCAGTGTCCGCACTGTAGTCGGGAGCGCCTCTGAGTAGAAATCTTGAAGGGGCGCTATAACAAGTGCTCATACATACATACATACATACATACATACATACATACATACATACATACATACATACATATAGCTGAGTTGGCTAGGGGGCGCAGATGGAGCAGAAATCTTGAAATAAATTTCTTCCTTGGCAGGATATGAACCCCGATCTCTCGGTTGACAGTCCAGCCTGCTAACCACCAAACTATTGCACACCAAAAAGTGCAGCAAAAGAATTCCAAAATTAACTCACTCTTTACATTAATAGGACATGTGAAGCCCATTATTGTCACACACACACACACACACGCACGCACGCACGCACGCACGCACGCACGCACGCGCGCGCGCGCACTTTGTTGTGTGTGTGTGTGTGTGTGCGTGCGTGTGTGTGTGTGTACATATATATTATAAACATTCATACAGTAGAAACGTTTACATAGGTATGTCATGCAGCTGTGTTTTCTAAAGTACAGAAGCTCTGCTATATTATTGGTCTCTGGTTTGTTCAACAGGATCTCGATGACAGCCTGACCTAAGAGAACACGTGATGAGAGGTCCTTGTGCCCTATAAAAGCCCACATACAAAGCCCAGGTCACAGAGTCTAGGTCGGGACCTTCACGCGGTTTGATCCGCATATATGTCAACAATAGCTAAAGAATGACAGGTCGAACAAGCTCTGTATATAAATATTATATATATATATATATATATATATATATATATATATATATATAGAGGTAAACATTTGCATATATTATATATATATATATAATATATATATATAAGAGACATGTGTAAACCTATGGTGGTATATATGGTATATATGTAGCTCAAAGTATTATATATATATATGTGTGTATATATATATATAACATAATTATATATATATAACATAATTATATATATATATGTGTGTGATTCTATTTGTGTCTCTAATTGTCCAATAGATCATACTTTGGTGAATAAGGGTCTTACACAAATAAAAAAACATTTGCATATACTATACTAAATAAAATTACACACACATAGGCACACACACCTAGGCACACACACATAGGCATACACACACATAGGCATACACACACACACACAGGCATACACACACACACACAACACACACACACACACATCTATGCATATCAATAAAAAAATATGTCAGGGTACCTGGTATGTATTTTTAAACGCTCCTGCATTTTTATATTTCACTATGCAAATCATTTCGTGCCGAATCTGAAATGTCGATTATGCTCGGTTGTATGCTACAAGGTCCTTTACATGCTTGCAGATATTAATATTACAAGCAGATCATATATAACACATCACCAGGGTAGTCTCAGGGCACCCTCACTGCACCCCAATTTCAGGGCTCCTATAGGATGTCTTTAGAAAAATTATCCCTCGCTAATACCAGAATTTATCAATCTAGCCAAACTCGTGCAAACAAGAGCATCTTAAGTCTACACGATTTCTGCATTGGTAAGCAAATACTGCTGGTGTGGCGTCAAACTGGTTCCAGAGGAAAAAACAGTTCCGATTCTACCGTTTTTTGACAATACAAGTTCTATCACTTATGATAGTTAGGGCTAGTCATAGCTATGACTAATAATAATAATATTCGTTTATTGAAGAAACACTGGGTTGGCACACCGCAACCCATTACAGAAACAGAAATAGCCCTAACTCTTCCTCCCCTAGGTTCCCCTGATATAAAATAACTTCTCCCATTCAATTCTTTGCTTGTGTATATAAATTTGTTTGTTCTTGTTTCAATGTATTAATCTTGCCATGTACAGTGCTGTGCTTCTCAATAAAGAATATTCTTACTTACATTTTTACTTGCTAAAGCAAAGCTGATGAAATGCATCACTGTCCTTACAAAGTTCAGAAGTGCACACTGAAACTGGGTAAACATTACGAGCCATAAGTAGACTGGAAGAGGTAAGTATTTAAGCTTAGAATGAAAGACATTCTCGCTAAGAGAGTTCCGAACATGAGGTGGGAGAGAGCTCCAAATGGTGATACCATTTACTGCAGAAAATTTAAAATATGCCATTGCTGTTGCATCAACTTTGATAGGAGACAATATTAGGTTAAGGGGAGAAAATAGAAGTCCAAGCAGTTGCTCCAGGAGTCTGCACTTATCGAGTTGTACTTAGGACAGAAAAGGATTTTGACGCAAGAAGTGGTTGTGAACTCTATGCTGTGTTATATATAGCTCCAATTTTAGAGAGAGAAAAATCCATTTTCAGAAAAAATTCATTTTAGAAACAAATTTCCATGTTAGAAACAAATTTCCATTTTAGAAACAAATTTCCATTTTAGAAACAAATTTCCATTTTTAGAAACAAATTTCCATTATTACAAACAAATTTCCAAATTCATCACATGAACCAATCACAATCCATCGTGGAAACGTTTCGCCAGGTACTGATTTGACTTCACGCCACATGTTACAACCTGATATGGCCCCACACCCGAATCTGGGTCAGTGGCACCTGTAGACAGCCTGCTCAGCTATCTCGCACATAAATCCGATAACTTGTTAAGTGCGAGAAATCTGGCGTCACTACAAGGCCAAAACAGCTGCTCTGGTGGAACAGAGCAAGATGATTAGTGACTGTGTTTCCATGCATGTAATTAGATCACTTACTAAACACGACTAATGCAACTGGCTTAAGGCAAACCTGATCTATAGCCACTTAACCAGTGAGCATTCATTATTTACATGCATGCATAATCAATGTATATGTATAGCATTGTATACGCATACATCCCTGTATTACAGTACGTGCATTTCTTCTTTCCTCAATTTAAACAGCTATACCATCACTAGAAGTGCATATTATTGCATTTATTTAAGGATTTAGTTAAGTTTATAGTTAAGATCGTGTTATCACTTGTTTCTGGATAATTCAACTCTTGTTGTCTCTAGTCACCTCCTGGTTCAGTTTCTGCTTTTTATTGGCTAACTTGGAATTTTTGTTTGTAATTTGCTATCTGGGTGACCCTCCTTAGCGGGATCTCCATCCCTTTTGGGCCTCCCTTTGTCGCCAATGCATTTTGTTAATTTACATTCTCTGGCATTATTGTAATGCTTTGGTTGCAATAAAACAACTTGATTGATTGATTGATTGATTGATTGATATTATACATGCATCACCAAGGTTTAACCCCAATTTATGTCCGTGAGCTCTGCTGTTTGATTTAGGGTGTCCCAGGGCGTCGCCTCCTACGCTCTCCGCAGAAAAAGGGGTTCTCTTTGGTTCCGTTTCCTCATACCGCAACTATGCGGAATCGAGCTTTTTCTGTGGTAGGCCCAGTGATCTGGAATGGTCTTTTTTAGAGCTGTGTCTACACCCTGGGACTCTGCTTGAAACTTTCCACCCTAAACTTAAAACTGTTCTTTTTGGGCACCTTGGAGTCGGGAGCATCTCTGAGTAGTTTCCTTGAAGGGGCGCTATATAAATTCTCGAATGAATAAATGAATATGCAAAATTTATGTATATTAATATGCATTTGCATATATGCATGCATGCATGAACGCATATGTGCATGTATGTATGCATGTATATGTATGCATGATGTATGTGTGTATGCATGCATGCATGTGTATGTGCATGTGGTGTGTATGTATAAAGGAATGGGCATGTAAGCAATTACATCCTTTATATGCACCTACATCCTTTGTATGGACGGATGGATTCAAAGTTCATTGACAGCTTCTGACAACAAAGGCCTTTGTCGTTGACAGAAATTATTTTGGCATGTTACAGCTCCCAGCATGCTCTTTGCATATTAAATCATTCGCATGCTACTACATCCTTGTACTTGAGTGAGTATAAGTCTGTATGTTTCGAAGTGAAAACAAGGATGTGCATTAGTGACCCTACAAAGCTTCATCCAATTTGAGTCTTTTCCCTCCTTCCCAAGCACAGCTTGTTTATTGCTTTTACAATGTCTTGGAAAAATACATAAACGAGTGAATTAATTATATATATATATATATATATATATATATATATCTGTCTCTCTCTGTCTCTGTCTCTCTCTGTGTCTGTCTCTCTCAATCAATCCTGGCCTTTATGTAGCCCCTTCTTAATGACTACAACTGCAGTATTGATGATGATGATAACGGTGTGGTGATGTGGTGGTGATGATGGACAATAACAAATATGATGATGATGATGATGACGACAACGATGGTGGTGGTGGTGGTATGTTGTGGCGGTGATGAAGATGGTAGTTGCAGTGACAATGATCCTTGTAATGATGATGATGTCAGCAGAGGAGGAGGAGGAGGAGGAGGAGGAGGAGGAGGAGGAGGAGGAGGAGGAGGAGGAGGAGGAGGAGGAGGAGGAGGAGGAGGAGGAGGAGGAGGAGGAGGAGGAGGAGGAGGAGGAGGAGGAGGATAATGAAGCATTTCAAAGGTACTTGTAAGGCACAGCATGAAGTATCTTAGTACATTACATAACATGGCTGAGCTTTGCTCCCAGACTCTCTACGTGTGTGACCATCATGGTCACATTAGTGTGGGCTCCAATTAGACAAGAAGTTCTCTTAACACTCTAACGATGAGCTGTATTGGTTCCCCAGTCACTTTTAGTACACTCTCATCGTTAAAGTGTTAATAATAATAATAATATTCGTTTATTAATTCAAACTGACAAGTATGCAGTAAGATTACATGATATAGTAGTAACTGATGATAACAAGTTTAACAGGAGTCGAATTTAACTGTATAGCAGCCTGAAAGGCGCCTATCTGTCCAACTGCTCATTTTATAGTGGCACCTAGGTAATGGAAGGCTGAGTCAACCTTACGGGGCTAGCAGGTATCGAACCCATGTCCTTTTTTCTGATCTTCATACCAGCATGTTCTCTGTCTTCTTTATTGTATCACTGATCACATATCAATAACAACAGGCAAATCTCAGTCAAGTACAAAAGGAGCTCTACAAAAGCTAGTACACTCTTGTTGTTAAAGTGTTAATAATAATACCATTAGTATACCATTATTGTTACCATTCAATATCTCCCCGCCCCAGGTCTTAAAATTGTCTACCCAGGACTGAATAAAATTCTAAATGCTGTCAACATAAATGCAGGCAATGCGTGTCCTGCGTGTCAGTTGTGTGAGAAGGCATTAGAAACTCATGACCCATGTCTACCTCAAGGCCATGCTCAACCTTTCGTAAAAGCACTAAACATGACCTCGGTCCATAGAAAGGTCTTTTAAAGTTGCTGTATAAAGATCCAGGTGTACATTTTGCTATTATTATTATTATTATTATTATTATTATTATTATTATTATTATTATTATTATTATTATTATTATTATTATTATTATTATTATTAATTATTATTATTAAATTATAATTTTTTTTCCAAGGTTCTCATAACTCATACCTGTTAACCAACAGGATAGCAAAAATTGGGAGCTTGCATTGTTCTGGAATGGCTAGTCTTCACAGATGGTTTTGTTGGTGAGAAAAGTGCTAGAAAATGCAACTGCATTGAAGTGCTTATTATTATTATTATTTTTTTACCCAAGGTCGTTCTAATCCCTCAGGCTGCTAAAACAATGTCCTGAGACAATAAGATGGACGTCTGGAATGGCTATTCACTATCATCTTCACCATCACCATCACCATCATCATCACCATCACCATCACCATCATCATCATCACCATCACCATCATCATCATCACCATCATCATCACCATCATCACCATCAACCATTCTTTTTGTTATTTTTATTATGCATTTTTTGTGTGCCACTATCTAATGGAGGAGGAGGAGCAGTACCTAAAGCGACGCCCTGCCCTCACACCAAATTTCTGCCCTAGCGGCATTTGAACTCCGAACTCTCAGCCAACAGTCCAGCACGCTAACCACTACACTATCAAGCACTATCTAATGACCAAGCATCAATCGAAGGTGCTGAGCAATTGTGAGTGAAGGGCTTGCTCAGGGTTCCCACACAGTAACTGTCTCAGAGGAGACTCAAACCCAAACCCTCTACATTACAAGGTGAGCACTCTAACCAGGTGTGTTACCTTTAGGGCTTTCTCATAAAGCATACCTGTAGGGCGCGGTGTAGGGGTATGTTCGGTGCCTTGCAGCCGGAGGGTTGCGGGTTCGAATCCACCTCAAGCCGCCGCAAAGGGACCCTGGGCAAAGTCCTTCACTCACAATTGCTCATGCGCTCGGCGTGAAACTCAGTTCAGTGTCCGCGCTGTAGTCGGGAGCGCCTCTGAGTAGAAATCTTGAAGGGTGCTATAACAAGTGTTCATACATACATACATACATACATACATACATACATACATACATACAGTGCTCATACATAACCATAACCATACCTGTTAATCAACAGGTGTGTTACCTTTACCGCTTTCTCATAAAACATACCTGTTAATCAATAGGTGTTGTTGCCTTTAAGGTCTTCAAATAAACCATACCTGTGTGTTGAGCCCAGGACTTGAAGACGGTCACGTCACCTGTGGACCATTCCGCTCGCGATCCATGTCTCCAGTTAATCCGGATGAGTCCATCCAGTTTGTCGAGCCACTTCAGACCGGGAATCCTGCCTCCGTCTGCCTCCGCTTCCAACCACTGCCGCATCAGCATCCTCTCGTTGCCTCCGAAGTCGTGCTTCGCTTCGTTCGTCGACCGGAAAGCCGGTTCTTTCGCCGGAGTCGCTTTGACGTCGGACTTCTTCTTCCGCTGCCTTTTCGGGGGTTTTGTAACTCGGTTTTCCACTTTCTTCCGCTTGAACTCTGAGATCAAAACTTCCAAGCTCTGACTCACTGTGTCACCTGAGCGCTGACTCACTGGCTCATCTGAAGCCTGAGTCACTGGATCTGGCAATCCGTGAGCCACTGGATCTGACAATCCCTGACTCATTGGATCTGACAATCCCTGACTCACTGGATCTGACAATCCATGAGTCACTGGATCTGACAATCCCTGAGTCACTGGATCTGACAATCCCTGAGTCACTGGATCTGACAATCCCTGAGTCACTGGATCTGACAATCCCTGACTCATTGGATCTGACAATCCCTGAGTCACTGGAACAGCTGAGCCAAGACTTTTGGCATCTTGTGATTCACGAGTCCCAGGAACTTCTGATCCCAGACTTCCTGAAACTTTTGAGCCATGACCCGCTGGAACTTCCAGGCAAGAGTCCGAGCCATCGCTGGTCTTGGAATCGGAAAGAGAATCCATCCTGGAGATGCAGCGACGCTTCCGCACAGGCCGAGAGGGTTTGACCTCAACGGTTTTGTTGTCCCTGTACTTGGCGCGGCTTCTCCGAGGCCGAGAGACGGTCGAGTCTGCAACGGCCTTGACCGCCTTCTGAGAAGGATGAAATGCTTGGCGCTCTGGAACCATGGCGGACTATCCTAACAACAGAGTTAAAACAAGTAAACAACTGCAGTTTATACTAAGTAACAGTGTTTATAGCAGTCTATTTATTCCTTTATTGTATTGTATATAATGCAGTAACGGGTATTTATTATTCTTGTCATTGCTGTAATCACCTTCACCACCACCACCACCGCCACCACTACCAACACCACCACCACAACCACCATCACCACAACCACCACACCACCACCACTACCCACAACCACCATCACCACATCCACCAACATCACCACCATCATCACCACCACCACCACCACTACCACTATCATCACAACCACAATCACCACCACAACTACCACCACCATCATCACCAACATCACCACCACTATCACCACCACTACCATTACCACCACCACCATCATCACCACACACGACACCACCCACCACCACCACCCACAACCACCATCACTACCACTATCATCACACCATCACCACCACAACTACCACCACCATCATCACCAACACACGACACCACCCAACCACCACCACTACCACAACCACCATCATCGCCACCACCACTGTCCACCCTGACCTTGTGGTCATGGTCACCTGACGTGTCTTCTTGAAGAGATACTACACAGAGTCCTTTCAAATTTAAATAACAACATTGCCAATAGTAAGAATAACAACAGTAAGTAACTTTTGGAGGATCAAGAATGAGTTACACAGGCATCTAGATATATTATATCATCATATGCTTCTGATATGCTTCATCTCACCCTCTATGGCCCCTGGCCTGGCTGGCCTAGCAACACGTTAAATCACAATGACACTATATTGAGATTAATTTAACCGCATCTGAGCAAGGGCACATCACATCCGCTTGTGCAAACACCAGAAGTACATACACGCCTATGCATACATACATACACACAAGCACACATTCTAAGTTTATCCAGTTGCAACTTACTGTTCAAACATCTGATGGATCAGACTGTGTAGACAGACTGTGTCTGTTGTATATGTATGACTGCACATGTATGTACTAATTGTACTTCTGTGTTTCTGGGCAACATTTACGACTCACTACTCCTTCCTCGACAAGTGGTACTCCCCCTTTCGGTACAAGTAGGTCACCAAATATGTGCTTATCACGTTGTTAAACGAGGAATCTGGAGAACTTTAAACTTCTTCTTATAAATAGCTCTCTAATAAGTAAGTGCGTAAGTAAGAATGCCTATAATAAATACTCCATTAGCAAATGCACAATGGGACATCGAAATAGAATGTGAAATCACACACAGACATAATAATAATGAATAGTAAAGTTATAAAATGTAAACTTTGTAAAGCATCCTGGTAATGAATCCTTTTCAAGTGAGGAGGTCAGAAGGTGGAATGCCACGATTGTGAGGAAGTTACCACAATTTTATTAAAAGAATATTGTGATTCCTGGACTGGAGGGAGAAAGCCATGGAGGACATGCCCAGGGTCAGCCTCGGAGGCCTCGATGCGTAGGCCTATCTGGTCTGTTCTGTTCTAGGTCTGTTCTGTTAGTAGTTAAGATTTATGTCTTCTGTCATTTGTGTTCTTGTGAAATTGTTTCAATTGCATAATTGTACACTGTAACCGGTTGCGGTTTGTCAACCGGATTGTTTCAATAAACGAAAATATTATTATCAGCCAATATAGTGGCAAATAGAGCGCGGTCAGCTTTGACGCACTTCTCTTCAAATGTAGGGGAGTGGCAGGTCATAAAGCCCTGCTTTATAAATCCTTTTATCAAAGAGTTTACCCATTCTCGCTTGCCCAGATAAGTGAATCCCCACCCAACAGGAGAGGAGTACACCATTTTGTTTGATTTTCCAGCCTAAAATCTTAAACTTTAGGCACCTTATACAATACAATACAACTGTATTTGATATTGCTGTCCTTCAAAAGCTCAAAAGTGCAGGAGACCATATTACTGACGATTGATGGTGCTGATCAATTGTGAGTGAAGGATTTGCTCAAGGTCCCTATACAGTAACTGCCCAGGAGGAGGCTCGAACCCGTACTCTCTGAGTTACAGTCCGAGAACTCTAACCAATCAGCCACCATGCCACATGCAGATATTTTCGCACATATTTTTCTAACTGCATTCCAGCGATAGTGAATAAGCTGGTGCCATAAGCTTAGCTTTAAGTGGCGCTTTATAAATTCGGAGTATATGATTACAATCACACTCTGTTTTTCACAAAACACAGTAACTCGATCATGTTACTAATGGATGGGTGGCAGGTTAGGTTTGTAAGACAGTCAGTCAGCGAGGCAGTCAGCAAATTAATCAATTCAGTCCATAATCGCAGTGATTATTTAGAAAACATAAATTCACAACAACAGCCTGCCTACATTTGGCAGGTTTTTAAAATGCATTAATCAAACATAGTTCTCGTTAACCGTAGTAGCACCTTCAACCAGCGATCAACTCTGACTTAACAATTTAAGTGAATCGACCACCAATAGTGGACTCTGTGAGCAGTTCCTTTAAGTGGCGATAGGTGTCGCCCGTATGCACAGAGGTCTAAGCAGTTCTGCTAATTTTAGCCCTGCGTTCAGTTTTAATGATGTGCATCATTAAAATAGCGCTATAGAAGTCAAATCATTACACTGGTCTAATAATAAAGTCCATTCTGAGTAATTCATAAGCTGTGTCTGCACAAAATCCCACCCATCCATTGCAAACGAGAATCGTGACAGATTAACTGGTGTCCCAGCGGTTTTATCTTCACTGAAAACCCTGGTCACTTACACGCTTCAACAAACCGCAACGTCCAGGTTTAAAATAAAACAAACCACAACTGATCCAATAAAAGAAGACGCCACACGCAACTAATCATCCCAAAAATCTCCATAATGTTGTTCATGTGACAAATTCAACCGGAGACATTCACGTTATACGTTAAACCAAGTCCCATATTTAGGTCGACCTGGAACCTACCTACGTGACACAGTACTACACCAACTCCAAGCAGTCGGCGTTCAATAATTTCATCGTGCAACTTACTCTGAAGCAGATCGGTTGAGATTTGGTACAAAAGGAGCTGCGATATCATCGACCAGACAACCCAAAGCAGGTCGTCATAAACCCAGAGCCCTAAATCTACCAAAACACAGACGCCCAGTCCAACAACTGTCAATTCGAGGCCCTCCTGACTTTTCCGAAAACTGTTTGCTTTTTATAGAAAGATCGCAGCCGGACGGATTTCCCCTTGCGCTATAAATAGTAACTCGTTTTTCCGATCGAGGTTGTTCAGTCAACAAAAACTGCATCATGTGTAATAAGAAACTTCGCAAATTATTTGAGTATTAGAATAATAATAATAATAATAATATTATCTTTTCTTTAATAAGCGCCTGACAAACGCACTGCGCTGTACATTTTACATGTTATGCAATTTAAATCTTAACTACTAACAGAACGGACAGCCTGCAATACAACGTCCAGGTCGTCATAAACATAAAAAACATAAAAAAAATAGCAGCCTACAAAGCATATCCGCCCAACGGGGGCTCGAACTCGGTACCTCTCGCTCTCTGTGCCAGATGTTATCCAATGCGCTATCGAGCATAATAGAAACTTATGAAAGCGACTTATAAGCCTTGTTCCAGTGCTATAATTATTATAGGTTAATTTAAGCATAACACTAAAATCTTGACTGTAACGTTTAGTCAACTGGATCCAATGCGACTTTCTTATTGTTTTCTGGTCACGCCCTTAAGGCTTAGCGCTATAATTCATTCAAAATTAATGTAAGTAAAAGTTTCTGTTGACAATTTCTGACTTCTACGCCTTCGATCGGCTACGACCCTGCCAAAATATTTATGGACATCACATAGGCTCTATTCTGGCCCCATAAAAAGGACCCATCCTAAGGCCTAAAAGGGCTTCTTATTTCCATATGGGTCCTATATGTAGGCTACGGACTCCATCTGGCGAAGAGAGGTGGGTACCGAGTTCACAAAAGAATAGATCAATCTTTTATTCACCAAATATTAGCGCCGTGTATTACAGGCTGTCTGTTCTGTTAGTAGTTAACTAGTTAAGATTGTTTCAATTGCATAACATGTAAATGTACAGCGCAGTGCGTTTGTGAGGCGCTAAATTAAAGAAAAGATATTATTATTATTATTATGTAGGCCTAGGCTACGGACTCCATGTGGCAGAGGAGGTGGGTACACAAAAGATTAGATCAATCTTGTATTCACCAAATATGATAGCACAGTAACAAGACAAAAAATAAAACAACACGTACAGTATTGTTTACATGGATTAAGCCTATGTAGGCCTACCTGTGGGTCATTCTATTTGTTACACGAGCTGATACAGTAGGCTACGGTAGGCCTATGCAATGACGGAGCAAAGTAGAACCAAAACTTATTATGACATTGTGGTAAACACCCGACGCTTATACCAAGAATGGATGAGTTAACTGAGGGTCACGGGAAAGGGATTAAATGAACGAAACTATAGGCCTACTCTAGAACACTTTATTAGGCTACTATATGGCGTTTATTGGTACAAAAACTAGAATGCATTGCGACCCAGTTTCCTGTGACAATCCTTTTTTCGGTTCACTATAGTCATTGTTTCCAAGATTTTAAGCAAACTGAAAAGGCCTTCTGTTCTGATAGAACCTTTGCTTCGCATTACATTTTAGTTTGCTAAGCGCTTGAAGGAACTGTGTTCCGTTTTCCCTAGCTGCCTGACCCCTTTGGATCTTGAACTGGAATCGATTTTGACCCTATTATAGACCTAGGCTACCTATCTATATAGAGTTTTAACTAAGCGACTGTAAATAATCTGGTTCCCGCAAGGCCGCAACCCCGTTTTTGGGCGCTGTGGTAATCTCGATATTACGATTACGAAGGACTCATTGCTCTTCGATCAGGCTCTATAGAGTTTAGAGGGTTTGGGCTTTTGAACTCACTCGACTTGAAATTCAGCTTGCACGACGATTTTGACTATAGCGACCACCTACTGCTACTGATGCATTCAGCATTATTATAGCGCTATAAAAATCCTATTATTTAGTCATTAAAGCAGTCTGGTACATTGTAGTCAGCTTGCCAAACTTAACCCAGGCCTATGTGTCAGCCTGTCAGGCCTGAAAATCAGCCAGTTAAGAACTGGTCGTAAAATATATACTTAGGCCAAGGCTTTTGCTACGTGCAATTGATGAGGTATGACCTCCAGCATGTAGGCCTAGGGCCTATAATTATTATGTATGTATGTAGGCCTATGTATGTATGTATGTATGTATATGTGTATATATGTATGTATATCTGTATGTATGCATGTATGTATGTATGTAGGCCTATGTATATATGTATGCATGCATATAGGCTATGTATGACTACAATTGGGGGGGTCCGGTGGCGCGTTGGATAACATCTGGCGAAGAGTGCGAGAGGTACCGAGTTCGAGCCCCGTTAGGGCGGATTTGCTTTGTAGGCTGCTATTAGCGCCGTGTATTACAAGCTGTCTGTTCTGTTAGTAGTTAACTAGTTAAGATTGTTTCAATTGCATAACATGTAAATGTACAGCGCAGTGCGTTTGTCAGGCGCTAAATTAAAGAAAAGATATTATTATTATTATTATTATGTATGTATGTATGTATGTATGCATGTATGTATGTATGTATGTATGTATGTATGTATGTATGTATGTATGTATGTATGTATGTATGTATGTATGTATGTATGTATGTATGCATGTATGTATGCATGTATGTATGTATGTATGTATGTATGTATGTATGTATGTATGTATGTATGTATGTATGTATGTATCTTATTATATTATATGGATACGCAGCTTCCTTTTTCCGGATTGCGTTTGTTGACAGCCGACCGATGCGATTTACCCTTTCATCAAATGATGCCCACCAGCGCATAGCTGTAGACCAAGTCTGCCCGTCGGCTTGTTTGTTTAGTTTGCCTGCTGACGTCAATATAATAAGCCTACTTACTCGACAAGCCTATAGTTTGTCAATTTCAAGGAGTGTAAAAATGCTATACGATGACAGATGGCTACATCTTTAATAAATGGTTTCGATTTTGTTCTCGGTCTGGTGATATCCACTTTGGAGGCCATCTGCATAATGGAGCTTTACTACAGAAGCGCTTTTGTGAAGTACCTGAAAGGCACTATAGTAAATAATTACATAATAAATACATACAAACGTAGATAGGCAGGGGCGGATCCAGGATTTCTGGTTAGGGGGGCGTAAATACTACCAATCCAATCCCGTAAATATATATATATATATATATATATATATATATATATATATATATATATATATATATATGAAATTAGATCACGCAAAACTATAATGATCCTTTTTATAGAAAATGTTATGGAACTTTAAAAAAAATATATAGTTTCTCATATAAAACAACTGGTCTCCACTGAAGGTTAACAGTGAAACGATTATAAATTAGTTATCGGTTTTGATCATGCAACCCTTGATCCAAAAAGATAATAATTAAGTGTCACATGCCAGTGGCGTCATTGGAAGTTGGAACCTGCCGAAGGGCAGAGAACTTAAAGAAGAAGAGCCAGTGGATTAAGCAGTGTCATTGTCCTTGGATGCTTTCTGGCGTAGGCATTGATAAATGATCATTCATCAATGTCTAACTTGATGTCCTTGTGGACAAACAATAAAATGAGTGCATTAAATCAGTTCTGTCCTCGTTCATTGTACTTCGGAAACACGACTTCACAAATCGCAGACTAGAATTTGCTCGTTCAACACTGCAAGCCGTGACAGAAGTGAGCAGCAAAATGTGAATTATTGTGGTAATATTTGGATACATAATACGACAGGAGCGGCTGTCAGCGAGGGTGTCCGACAGGGTGCTTGGTGTGCTGTCAGCGTTTCTCCACATCTGCTGCCAAAGCTTTAACTCTTGATGAAACGAATCCGGCGAAGGCAGGTCATCATGACAGTAATGAAGTATACCATCAGCAGTGAGTGCGTCGATGTTTGAAACATTAGATGGAATGAGACTTAGACCACAAATTGCTTGTTTCGCAAGATCTCTAAATCGTAGGCTAAACTGCTGAAGTAGACTGTCCAAATTGCAGTTATATTAGTTTTAGGTCAGTTTAGTTTGAGAACATTTGCTGCAGGTTTAGGGGGGGCGTACGCCGGCTCCGCCCCCTCTAAATCCGCGCCTGATAGGCTACATATAGGCCTATAACCTATATGTAAATACATACCTATACAAAAGTATACATACATACATACATACATACATACATACATACATACATACATACATAGGCTACATACATACATGCATACATACATATGCATAACACATATTACAATAATAATAATAATAATAATAATAATAATAATAATAATAATAATAATAATAATAATAATAATAATATCTTTTCTTTAATCAAGCGCCTGACAAACGCACTGCGCTCTACATTTACATGTTATGCAATTGAAACAATCTTAACTACTAACAGAACAGACAGCCTGCAATACATAATGCATGAATATATATATATATATATATATTATATACTATATATATATGCGTGTATATATACGGGCATGTAGATAGATTCTCTCGCTGGTAGATCCAGGAGCTAAGAGAAGAAGGGAACAATCGTTCACAACGGCATTATAGGAGCCCTCTTTCGAAGAAACGGCCAGATGATTGCGTTATCTACGTTGGCGCTGTAGAAGTTTAGAAGATTAGATTAGATCCGAAACGTTTCTGAAATGTATTATTTCTCTTGGGAATTACTCTCTTGGGAACTAAATAATGAACAATGACATTTGTAGGGAAAGTCGATGACACGGGTCCCTAAAAACTCACGCTGCCACGAGCGCTCGGTTCCTAGAGCCGCCCTGCTCTCTATAGAGCCCACCTTGGCAGAAATAATTACATTCTGCCTGTGCCATTGTAGGCTGGAGAAAGGCCTACGATAACAAAACGTCAGGGCAGCGAGTCTCACCAACAATTAGATCGATCCGCATCACAATATTTACTGTATACAAATACCAAGCATTGTCTGCTTTGCATGCTGCGGAGGGGAGGGACCATATTATAGACCTTCAGGGCTAATGACACAGTGCGTGGCTCCCCAGCCAGGCTCATATGCCGCCTAGGCCTCTGTTGCACGTGCGGTTCCGCCCTTAAAGGAAGCGTGCAAGTCCAGACAACGAAACACGGTAGCAGCTGAACAGAGCAGGCAGTGTATAAATTTATGCAGAGTTATAGATCGTTGTCTGTAAAAGCAGGCGTGTGACATCCCAGTGAAAAGCATGCCAAGTGAATAATTATGAAGCCCTGGATGGCTGTAGTGGCACGTAGGCCTAAATGTAAATGAACACGATTTCTATAGCGCGTGTATGCGTGTATGGCCTCGACCTTGCTCGTTTTTAAACGAATTGATCGAATGAGATACTCACCGGCGCTCCCCAGTGGCGGCGCCAGGGGGCTAGGGGGTGCTTAGCCCCCCCTAACTGTGGCTCAGCCCCCCCCAAGTGGGAAATCACTGCAAATCACAGCGAGGAGGGGACAAGATGGAAGGTTTTTTGAGCTTTAGCCCCCCCCCTTAAATCCTGGCGCCGCCACTGGCGCTCCCTGTTTGAATGGGTGCCACGTACGCCATTTAAGGCTCCCGTGCAGTGGCGTAAGGAAGGGGGCAGAGGGGGCAACCACCCCCGGGCGCAGCACTAAGTGGCGGAAAAGTGGTAGGCCTACGCTGCTACGCAGTAGGGGCCTACTATGACAAGAACGATTAAAAGTCAACAAGAAAAATTAAAAAGAGGCGCAGCCCGCGCAGGGTCGTCAACTCTTGCCCCTGGGCGCTGAAACCCTTCCCTATAATTATACGCCACTGCTCACGTGAACCTTAATATGTCCGTGCTAACCCGAGATTTAAATTTCTGAAATAAACAACTATTAGTCAACGAACCGGTATACAGTACGCTCCTACGCACGGAAGGTCAAAGGGCATCCGCCTTAAGCATTGCAGCTGATCGAGCCATTAAACGTGTATCAGCTAATCTCCGCCGATCTAATCCAATCCAGTGACCCACCCAGCTCGTTATGCGTCTATGCCCTGTAGGGCCCCTAGACCGTCACGACCTTCTAGAAGTTCTAATTCCTCGGTCTCGGACTGCCACCAGGCCCACGACACAGCATCGTGCCTATGCTTCTGATGGCCTTTTGCTGTAGAATGACAATAAGCTTCCTGCTATAACTCGTGCCGAGATCTTATCGTAAACTCGATATTTCTACAGCGCCACAAAAGCGAAGTCGCGGGAACCAGCTTATTCACAGGCGCTTAAATTAATAAAAACAGAATCGATAGACAGAGGTTCAAAATCCAGAGAGTCAGGCAGGCAGACAGTCAGACGGCTAAGGTGGATGATGTTTATAGTTGAAATGGCGAGGGAGGTGAGGGGAGGAGAAGGAATCGGGATAGGATTTGTGAAAAAGCAGTGTTTTCAATTTTGAGTGGAAGACCTGTGGAGAGATAGATTATCTGGGGACAATACTGTTTCTGCCAGTTCTCGATCTTACGACTTTTTTTCGAAGGGTTCTTCGCGCTGGGAGCGCCTCTGATATTACCTACCCCACCCCTCCATTTTTCTGGAACTAACAGGAGGGTTGAAAAATGAATTGGGGGCGTTGAGCCCTCCCAACAATCTTGATCAACGATCACAACTCTCGCTCTTTCTGTGTATTTATTTTTCTGTGTATATGGCCAATCCCTGGCCACACAGAGGCCAGAATCCATAAATGACGTCACGCAATTTTGGCCGATTTTTAACCCCCCTCCCCTCCTCACACTTCGTCACAAAAGTCACACCCCCTCCGAAAATGACGTCACAAATCTCTGACCCCTAAAACCAAATTTCCATGGCGAAGCAAAATGCTCCTTCATGGAACAAATAGGGAAAGCATGAATATTTTAAAATCTAACGGTGACCAAATATTGAAATAATTAGAAAATTATTAATAATGGTGCTTGTATACATTAAAATAATTTTAAAATAATGAAAATTTAATCCTCAAAATTAGTGCAGTTATTATTAAAATTAAATTGTTGTTAATTGTTAAATTTAATAACATGGACCTGGTGTGACGTCACACTTCTCAGACCCCCACCCCATGTCACACATCGTCACAAATTTCCGACCCCCTTCCCCTAGGTGCGTGACGTCATTTATGGACGGCCCCATAGACTACCGCGGTGTCGAGGCTACAGGTCTGTAGAGAGCGCAAGTACACATAGGCCTAGGCAGAGCCTTCTATTACCGATAATAGATAGCTCTGGGCCTATAGGCTACTCGTAATCATAAGACTTCTAAAGCACCACTCGAAAGCCAAGCGCAGGGCACCAGCTTATTCACGGGCGCTGCAGCGTTGCCAGCAACTGTATCATCATCATCATCACGGGGAGGGGGTTTAGAGTAATGGTAACACTCTGGCATAAACAACGCACGGACGCAGGATCACTTCCCGCTACCCTCCCAAAGGTCGACTCAGCCTTTCATTCGCCAGATGGCGTTGGTAAAATGAGATGTAGGACGTGATGGGCGCCTTGCATGGCTGCCAAACAGTTAAATTCGACTCCTGTAATAACTTGTGATCATCCGTTCATACTATGATTTGTAATCATCCTGCGCTGTGTCAGTTTGAAATTAAACGAAGATTATTATTATTATTATCATCATCATCAGCAGCAGCAGCAGCAGCAGCAGCAGCAGCAGCAGCAGCAGCAGCAGAATCAAAGAGATCTCGAAGCAGCAGCAAGAACAATAACAACTGTGGCATTGTAAATGACCAGCCAATGACGCTCTGACACCTGCTTCTCGCAGACGCGAACAAGCCATTAAAGCGTGTGACGATCAGCCTCAGTGAATCGGGACAGCGCGCTCTCAAAACAGCTTAACCTGGCTTTAAAAATTAAGAGGGTAATGCATCGCCTGGGTCGAGCAGAGCCGTATGTCTTGTGGGTGGTTACGATGACAGTGGCGGCGGCGACTGCGCTGACGGTAAGGGGGGATGGCTCGGATGGGCTGAAGAAGATGACATTCAAGGCGCCCGACTTGAACGCAGAGGAGTCACATGGTCGCTTCCTACCAGATCATCTGAAGTGCGATGCTTGCCAAGCCATTGCCCATCAGGTAGAGATATTAAATAAATACGTAAATAAATAAATATATATATACATGTATTATGTGTATATATAACACATAATGGTATGTCATAAGTTATGTATATATATATTTGTCATCATAATCATAATTAACAATCACAATCATCAACATGATCATCATAACCCCCACTACAATCATCATCATCATCGTCACCACCAATAGTCATCGTCACCAGCACTACAATCATGTCACCATAATTAACAGTCATAATTAATTGTTGACATATTCAACATAACTACCACTACAATCATTATCATCAATATCATCATCGTCTCAAAAAATGTTATCACCACCAACAACATCCCCACCATCGTCATTCTTTAAATAAACTGATGATGAATTAATTACTTTATTAATTTTTTCATGCCTCTAGTTTTTTTCCAAATACAAAGAGTTCAATGATCTGCATAAGCACTACCAGTTGCAGCTTCCCGAATCGGAAGTTCTCGATTTGACAGAACAAATCTGCACAGTTGAAACTTTCGATAGGCAAGGCTGCATTTTTTGCATCTTCTCAATTGTTGGAATAATTTTTAAATGCCCACAAGGCAAGAAATTATGAGTGCTGCTAACGCAGAAGCATATCCATTCGAATTGCCAAGGGATAAAATTTTTACTTTTCAGAAGATAAATAAAACATAAATGTACATTTTTCTATAATGGCAATATAGCTAATATCCGTTAAATCTTAATTTAAAAAATATTGAAAGATTCTCAGATGGTTTTCAATCATTTCAATAAATTTAAATTTCATCTTAAATCACTTGTAATTCAGTGTTTTCTTCTTTAAACGTTCAATGGTTCTGAATAAATTTTAAATCAACAATTACATTTCACAAGAGAATTGGTGATGACCCTCAAAGGGCACGACATATTTTTGTGTGCATTAGGTATGGTTTGAAAACAGTGGATGGGATTAATCGACTAACTGGACCTGGAATCCTGGAGACGGAGGGCGTCCCAGGAATGATTGCAGGCGGCGGAAAATGGCCCGGAAGGTAAAACCTTCTTTTGAACCTAAGCTAATAAACACTCTTCAAACGCTTAGAAAGCGTTCAATAATTAATTTTCACATAATTACAACAGTAGTAGCAGCGAAACTAATAATTATAATAATTAGTCTTACATGTAGTAGTAATAGTAGTGGTAGCTGTATTAGTGGAAATAGAAGTACCGCATCATAGTGGTAGACTGTAGTAGTGATAGGGGAGATTAACTCTGCCAGGAAGGCTTACTGGGTTCCATATTCCCATACAAGATCCAATCAAATGTTTATAGCTATGCCGTCAGAGAATGTGCCAGACATCAAACTTGAATCAGAAGCACGGAGTAGTAGTCACTCAGAGGAGGGTATAAATTGTGGATGGGAAAGATGACAAAATGAGAAGTTACCGAACTAAACTTTTAAGTTGAAGGATATAGCTGATGGAGCAGACCTTGTAGATAAACTGTAGGTGGGGAAGAACTATTGGAAGGAATTTTTACACGTTATCACTTCCTTAAAAACTTCTGATGAAGAATACTTTTGTTCAATGATAGCCCAGACAGAGTCTTGTACAGAGAATCACACTGTTTCACCCAAATTTTATATTAGTAAAGGCACTGGAGGTTAAAATTCCTGTAACAGTATTCTTTTCTGTTTGGAAAGGCTCGCAGAGATGTGTGCAAATCTGGTGGAACTGCTTGGCGAAGAAACGATCTACGGCACATTCAGGAAAAGTCCAAATAAAGAGGGAAAGCTACGAGACCTCTTATGTTACGGACCTGGTGCTACAGGATCTTGCCACGTGCAAAATAACTTCAAAATGGAGTTATAAAGACTGCAGCCTCATTCCAAAACGCTTTAGCCAGCCTGAATAATGACCCAGGTGGCTTAATCATATCAAACTTCCCTGCCATATAGTTCAGAACCCCTTTTAACAAACCCTGAACATAAAAACACTATTAAATTTCTGAAAGTCAGTTGCCACACACCCCTCAAATTCAGCAATAAGTATTCCAAAACAGACAAAACACTTGTAATATTATGTGTAACTTCTGTAATATTACAAGTAATATGAGTAACTTCTGTACACATACCTGTAATTGCTCAATTTTCTTAGATATCTTCATACTGTAGTAATTATGTATATATCTGATGTGGCACAATAGTAATTCTAGGCTGTGGCCAATAATTCTGGGAAGGGCCATGGTTCGTAATGGAACCCATTTCATTGTCTCCCTGGCGGAACATCTGGTCGTCCCCAAATTTCATTAAGAATGTGTACTTTTATTGGATTTTAAGTAATTTGTTTGCAAAAGTCTCGTCTATTCGTGAGTATATTGCATCCGAGTCTGCCTCTGCAATGCTTGCCAAGTCAACTGCGTGGAATTTTATTGTTTTGGATGATTTTAATCAACCCTAAAATCATTACTGCATGGCAGCTGCCACTTGGTTGGTACCAACTAAAAAGAACAGTCTGGAATTGCCATGGTGCTTCTGCTGTACACCTTCAGAACTGAGCTATGATTCCAGCAACACAACATCTGTTGCCAAGAACATCGCGGATGCAGTCTTATCGGACACTATTAACACACTTCAAACATGTAGACTTGGCATCATTGGCTACCAATGAACTCGCCATTCTTTGAAAAGTTTACTATCATGAAGCGAGTGTCAAAAGCGCTCATAGTAGCTGCTAATAGCTGACGGGATTTTCCTGATCTAGCGACAGTAACATTTTCAATCAACTGTCAATTTCGTAAAATGTGAGAGTTTGAATTGCATTATTAACAGGCTATTTGCTTACTTTCTAATATCAAATATTTATAACTTTAAGTTTTATAATGGGAAATTCTAATGGCTGTCATAAAACGACCATTAAGATGTAGCAGTAATGGTGTATAAACAATATTCTGTGGAACAGAAAATTTCAATTGTGACCCAGTATCACCTGCTAAACGAGCCATTGTTTTCAGAGACATAAACCCTACACAACGACAAGTATTTTTATACGACTTGTGGTTGGCAAGTTGAAGCTCTCCAAGTAGGATCATAGGTAGGTGTCATGAAAAGCTCAGTCAGGTAACAAAGGTAAATGAAATCGACTGATTCGTTGAATAACGATACATTAATTGATTGACATAAAAACAATTTATGACATCACCTGTTCATTGAAATCAATTGCATGGGCAACTATAATTATCAGCAACAACTTAAGACAACATTTACACCACCCTGTCTCTCTATCACCTCAAACCACTAAAAATTTAACAAAACGAACTCAAAGCAGCAAAGCCACACTGCATAGTCAATATCGGACGACACATACAAAGATTGCGCACAGAAACACTGTCTAGTAAAACACGTCAAAGTGTTTTGGGGCAACGGATGCTTTGTAGTGCTGGAAGTTGTTCACAGCCGTTGGATACTGATTCGCTAAAACGAGCTCCAGTTCCTGAAAGTTTCTGAGTCGCTGAACATCTTTGTCTCGCCGGAGTATCGTGTCTGGCAGTTTTCTCACTTTCTGCACGAGAACTTTGCTGGCATCCAGTTCAGAACACATCAGGGAAAGCAGAGCGTCGTACGTCAGTGACTCTTTCGGCAGATCGATCTCGATGAAATCCTTTTCAGCGGAATTCGCAATTCGCACTTTCAGAACAAGGTCTAGCAAACAGAATCCAATCATCTAATCTTTTATGCGCAATTACCATTTGTTTACTTGGAAAATTTACCTTTTATTCAAGATGAAAGCTGAACATAAAAGCATAATGTTATATATTAAGTATATAGACGATTTCTCAGTAAATCAGGTAAATTTTATATTTAAAACCTAAAACTGCAGTAATTATTGTAATTTCTAACACTGCATGGTGAACATATACCATGTCATGACAAGGAAAGTCCTTCCCTCGAACAACCTGCTCAGACTTTTAAAAACATTAAAGATTCATCTGCAGCCATTTCCTTGCAGTCTCTTACTTAAACATACCAAACAAGACAGCTCTCTGCTCCATATTTCTAATTAAAAATATTCATTGAAATATTCGAAGAAGCAGCCCCGTGAGCTACTTTGACAGGCAGCCATGCGTATTAAGCATTAATGACCTCAATTTTCTTAGCCTCGGCCAATGAAGGTGGGTGGTCAAATCCTCTCTCGCCACCAATGTATAGTCAGTGTACTCATCATATCTGAGAAGAAGAGAGCAGTCCCTTAATTAAACTAGCTCTGAGGCAGCCATCACTGCCCATCAGTATGAAGTGTTAGCGACTTCATTTTCTTAGCCTCGGCAAATGAGGTTGGGTGGCCAGTCCTCCCCGCACTGTCTCATCTTCCCACCGACAGTGTACAGTCAGTGTACTCATTATAGCTGAGTTGGCTAGGGGGCGCAGGTGGAGCAGACATCTCGAACCAAATTTCTGCCCTGGTTGGGATTTGAACCCCCGACCTCTCGGTTGACAGTCCAGCACGCTAACCACTACACTATCGAGCACCCTTTGTACTCATCATAGCTGAGAGCTCAAATCTGATATCAACTGATTCGTGTTCACTGTGAAAGTGCATACGTGTGCTACTAGTTCATTCCTTACCGCTGGAATTTTGACTGGTCACCACCACATCTCTGCTTTGTGAAATGGTAGGGGTAGGTGTTGTGCGTGGTGGTAAAGCTTGACCTGACGAGCTGCCGTATGGGAAAACGGGATGTCTGATGTAGTTTGGCACGATAGGTAAATCACTGCCAACAGCAGCCGTGCCTTCGTCTTTCGAATCCACTGCAAATTTAAACAAATGAATCACCTTAAAACGATAATGGCAATCTTCCATGGAGAATATCCATAGTCTTCGACCAGGCAGTTCTAAGAACCACTTAAGCTTATCTCAAATCAAACACGCAAATCTTTAGCTCTCTCAGGCAGCACTCCTCAGAGGCTCTTAAACACTACCAAACAACTGCGATCACATATGGAAATTTATACAGCACCGCTTCAAGAAAAGTCCAATCAGAGGCATTCCAATATTTATACAAATCCAATTAGTATATGTGAATGGCCATAAGCATAGATACTACAAGCTGGCCCATAGCTATAACAAGCTATAACAACCACAGAAAAACATTTAAAATTAGATAGAAACTTGTTGTCACCTTTAGCACTTTAACGACACGTGTGTACTAAAATGCATGGAAAACCAATGCCTCTTGTCGTTAAAGGGTTAAGCTCTACGTCCTTTGCTCACCTCCAAACACCTGTTTAATAAGAGGATCCGATGTCACATCTATACACGATTCACCCTTGGCAGAGTGAAGAGCTGGACTTGCACCTGCTTTCAGAAGAATATCCACGATGTTTTTGTGTCCTCGCTTGCATGCCCAATGCAGTGCAGTCCTACAGACAAAATAAAACAGGTAGGAGTCAAAAACATTACACATGTAATGAAACCGATATCTGCTTTTACATCAACAAATTTATTTTAAAGACGTGTTTACACCAGAGTCTGTGTAACGGCAACAGGATTCTTATATACAACAACAATTCACTGTCAGAAATTGTGGATTGCAATTTTATGTTTTAAATATAAAAATTTACTTTATTTTACTGAGAATTTGTTGATCATATGTGCATACATGTGTATGTATGTGAATGTGCTTGTACATCATTACTTCGGAGTGGATTTTCGAAGTGCTGTTCTTAAAGGTCCTTATATTAACTTAACTTGGTAACAGGGCATTTGAGCTAGCCGGCCCGGCTGAATGAAAGAAACTCCTGGACTTTATCCACAAATTCTTAATATTATCGATTTTCAAAACTAACCTTAAAACATATTTGTTTACGATTTTCTATGATTGATTTTTCTGTTACGTGCTTTTGTGCAAGATTTCTATTTTGTTTAGGCACGCTATAAATGACAGTCTAATAATAAAAATAATAATAATATAAATTTCCCTTATAAAACACAAGCATGTAAACGTAAAAATTACATATACAATACGCATTGCTACTAACCATCCATTAATGGAATTCTGTGAATTAACATTGATGCCGTTGCTAATCATAGACACAATTGCCTCTTCGTTGCCATCAGCTGCTGCCTTGCGCAGGTCTTCTTCCGCTTCTCGATTCTCCATTCCCAACGACATCCCTTAACCTTTCTATGACCTCTGCCACTGACTAAAAATCACAATCACAGAATATTCAGTTCAACAGAAAAACAATATATGCCTCATTACTGTTATCTGTTTTCTAAGGCCTACTCTAATTATCATTGACTGTGAGGCGCCGTTGTAACGGCATGGCTGTGTTACAACGCTATATAAATTGTCATTATTATTATTGCTTTACCAACTAACAAACAGACACACCTATTTTAATTATTTGAATATCGGGCGAGAAGGTTCCGTACACATGGACCTTAAATGGCGTGACACACGTTAAAGACCGCACTGGTCATGACCTGCGCCCACGCTCACATAACTGTGATCTCCCTAGATTTGATTCCCTTACCATGGTTCTCCCTAGATTTGATTCCCTTACCATGTGTGACTTCTTAGCTAGGATGTTGTACAGTTAGACATCTGTTTTCTAGTTGACTTAATTTTCTTCTCCTAATTATCTTTACCAGCTAACTAAATTATTTTTGACTTTGTTTTTTTCACTTTGTATATAAAGCGCTGAGCGTTTGCTTGCGTTTAATAAAGAACATACTTCATTTGAGCGCCTCTGAATGGCATCTGGTAGGGCATAACACAAATAAAGACAATACTTACTTACTTACAAGAAATTTTCACTGAAAACTGAACAGGGTCTAGGCCATACGGTCGCTACAGAATAGTTTAAATTCACATTAATATTTAGGTCCTTGCTGTACAATAACCTTTCCTCTCAACAGGTCTTTGCTCGGACAAGACGTGGTCAACACATTTCCCCACTAGGGTCTGTTTTTGCTCCACGGCTTGTTTTTGCTTTTATGCAAAATCTCCTACTGCATTTGAAACTCCAGTATTTTTGCAATGCTATAAATTTTGCAATATTACCGTTCAGTTAGCCGAAATGTTGCATTTATCGCAACTTTTGTAGCAAACTAAAATTAATGTATTCCTATTTCAACCAAAGACAGTGTTGCCGCTGCTAGAATGGAACCGGTAAAGTCGGTCGGTTGCTCGGACGATATTAACGGTAGTGGCCATATTAGTCGATAATGTCGATAATGAATTTTCTTGTCAAATTGTGCATATTTTACATCAAACGTAAAGGATATATACAGCTAGCTTAGGTTTCCCTTATTTTTAGAATTAGATCAACCTCAAAATCAGAGATTCCACAAGGTGGTAAAAATATTAAATGATTAACATGCTGATCTTACTTACTTACTAACTTACTTACTAACTTACTTGATGCGAAAAACGTTTATTGTCAAGATGCTATATACTTTTTTAGTATTTTAACTGATATCTGTACACCAAAGTGCGATTAGCAATTGGTTAATAATGAATATACTTACTTACTAACTTACTTACTTACTATTCTTTACCGGCATGATATTCAAAGTCTTCCATCATAGCTAACAGATAGTAGAAATTATTACTGTACAAATCGAAAGATTGAACCTGGATTGAACATAGAAGAGAGAATGATTCATTGCATTTTCATCAGGGCCTACTATCTAACACTAATCTGCGCCGGTGGCGCGTTGGCTAACAACTGGCGAAGAGTGCGAGAGGTACCGAGTTCGAGCCCCGTTAGGGCGGATTTGCTTTGTAGGCTGCTATTAGCGCCGTGTATTACAGGCTGTCTGTTCTGTTAGTAGTTAACTAGTTAAGATTGTTTCAATTGCATAACATGTAAATGTACAGCGCAGTGCGTTTGTCAGGCGCTAAATTAAAGAAAATATATTATTATTATTTTATTATTTATAAATATTTCCTGCGCTATATAAGTTTGCACGTGACAGAAATCACTGACCCGTGACGGAGGCTTCTGATTGGCTGCCTCGTTGTGGGCGGAGCGAAACAAGAAGGGATTTAAATTTGAAATCAGTCGAGTGTAAACTGTTGCCGTGTACAGGTCGGTTGGAATAATTTGCTGCTTTCTTAATAAAACGAAGTTAAAAGAAAATAATTTTGTGAAGATTCTTTCTTGAGTGGAGAAAAGGTAATAGTAGTAATAATAATAATAAGGCCCATTTAAGACAAATCTGCATTTATAAATAATGTTGAAGTCCCTGAGGGATCATAAATAAAAAATAATAACGACAATTTCTATAGCGCCATGACGCAACCATGCTCCTACAAGACCGCCTGCACAAAAACCATTTCATCAAACAGAGTAAACAACTAGGTTTTAAGTTTTATCGGAAATAACTCGACTGAATCGGCTAAACGGATCACGGTCGGCAGATTGTTACAGAACCTAGGGCCAGCGTATTTTATTCTTGTTTTTTTTCTCAGTAGAACATAATAGCGTAATTTGTATTATTATGGATGGTCAACTTCATTTTAGTGTAGTTTATCATATACGTGGCAATAGAAGTCGGATTAATTAAACTAATTCTTGCTTAAAATGGAATTTGGATTGCTTAAAATAATTTGCTAAGAAAGAAGTTGGAATGATTAAACTAGTTCTTTGTGTAAATGGAAGTTGGGTTGATGAAAGTAATTCTTTACATAAATAGAAGTTGCATTGATAAAAGCTAGCGAAACGAATATTATACATTCACTGTGTCATTGTCCATGACCGTAACATGGTCAAATAATAAAATAGGCTAAACTAGAGTTGAATTACCATGGGAATAATAAAATACCCTAAATTGGAGTTTTATCGTAAAATGAGCTGCTGTAAGATGGATCGGAGCCTAACAGTTTATAAAATCGACTCTTGTATAATGTGTGCCTACTATTCCATGTAATCATAGAGCCATACTGCGGTTTGTCAGTTTGATTTTAATAAACGATTATTATTATTTTTATGACATGATTGAACTTCCTCCTATTTCAGATCAGTCTTGCCACCTTCCCACTCTCCCTATCTGACCCTTTATCTCTATTTGTCCTCTATCCACTCCTTACTTCCTCTCTCCTGCTTCCTCTCTCAGTGTAAAGAAATTGCTTTGCCTCATATATTATCGAGATGGCTCAGGCGTTATTCTCATGTTTGTAATTGTTTTTTATAAGGTTGGTCAAGTCCTCTTTCGAAGGCGACACAGAAAGGTCACGTAGAGGTCGTTCGATGTCTACTCGGGAGTCCTCGGTCACTCACCGGAACTCAGAATCTTACCAGCCAGTAAGTAAAACCCTCTTTACAACCACCGATTAATTTCTCTGCTGAATTACGTTCGCTTTCCAGTGATGGGCACTAAACTAATTTTTTTAGTTAAACTTAAACTATTTTTCAAGTAAAATAAAATAGTTTAACTAAAGTCGGCAACTGATTTTGTAAATAAGTTAACTAAACTAAAACTAGTTTTTTAAACTTTTTTCAAATTTTAACAAACTTTTTCGCAAACATGTTCACAATAACAGAGGTTAAGTGAACTATAATAATGCAAAGCGTCAATGACAATTTCACTTTCAAACTATGTAACGTATGCTAGACTAGTAATCCTACTTTAGTTCTACCAGAAAATCATGAAGACAGTTTGCTAATGCAAACGATTATGCATCATGCAATCCAGTTCACTTCCCTCGAGTACTAACACCAGTTACTTATGACAATCATTGCGGAACATAGTTGCGTGGTTGCTGATTTTGTTAGTTAAACTTTTCAGTTAATAACTTGAAAATATTAGTTAAACTGGTTTTAGCGAAACTGTTTTTATATTTTTTTCTAGCTAAACTTTATCCTTAACTGTAAATTCTTAGTTCAACTAAAAGTTTTCAACTTTTTAGTTAACTTTGCCCATCACTGTCGCTTTCTAGGTGGAAAGTTTAAAGCCGTGTTTCTTAGAAGTGCTTAAAAGCAGTACTGTCTCAAGGCATGGGCATGCTGGGCAGTCGGGCAGGGGCCCACGATTCTATGGTGCCCAAATTAAAAGAGCAGAAAAAGTAGTGTGTGTGTGTGACCTCCACAATGGGGCAGCAGCGTTTAAAAAACTTTAAACTGACTTTCCCTCATGTGCATTGAAAATGACATCCTGAAGACCATTGCTTTCAAGCCAATAATAAATCAATTCTGTGCAAAGAATTATCGCAAACGTGTGTGTTGATTTATAATAAGTAATTCATACTTTACAATCTTTTTGAGTCTCTATCTGTACGGTTTTCATTCTTATGTTGAAATTAGGGCTGCAGAAGTTAACGATTAATTAATCGATTAATCTTTAATTAATTTTAACGATTAAATTTTAATGATTAATGCAAGACCGCTTGTTGTATTATCAACAAAACACGTTGCTCACTAGAACCCAGCAGTATTAACATGCTGGTATATTTTACGTAATTGCTTGAAGGAAGACATTTGAACTGAAAAATTTAAGCAAGACTACTAATATGAACAAATAACTAGGCTACTAAGTAAGTAGTAACTACTAACTAGCAATAAATAATTAAATAATAATAATAGTATAAAAATATAAGCAATGAATGATGTTAATTTTGTAGTTGTCATTACTTATTGGGAAATGCATTTATTCACAAGTTAACTACTAATTAATCGTTAATTCTTAAGTAGTTAACAATTTAAAAACATTTAATTGTTAACAGCCCTAGTTGAAATATTTGTGTTTTTCAAGGCTTATGCCTTGTATTGTTCATACGTTTGTGTTGATTAATCTTCGCTTTACAATGTTTCTTTATGTTTAAACTTTAAACGCTCATTTCGTTACAAAGTTTATGTTGAATGAACCAATACATCTGCCGGTGTCACGAAATAGAGTATCCCCCATACATGAGTATCCCCCTTAGCGAAATGGAGTATTCGGTTTAGTTTGCATTTTTGCGGTTTCTAAGTGTATTCAGTCGTACTGTTTGGATTTATTGTACACATAAAATATTTTAAGTTGCATATATTTAGTTTGCACGTCGATTTGAAATTAATTTACTTCCTTTTGGGTGATTTTGAGTGGATTTTCGTCTGGGCTATCGTGATGCGTATGACGATGGGGGATAGAATGGTTTATCCCCCCCGGATACTCTAAACCGGTTTATTCCATCCGGGGGGATAAATGCATTCATCCCCCCGGATAGTCTTAGGACAGATACTCTATTTCGTGATACCGGCTTGATTTCATTGACCATTACATTTTTTCTGTGGGTGGGCAGAGGCCCCAGTGCATTGCTTTGCCGGGGCCTACAATGCTGGTAAGACGACACCGGATGCAATAAACCGGTTTAGAGTATCCGGTGGGATAAACCATTCTATGTATTTATATATATTACATATTATATATATTATGTATATATAAATATGATAAATAAAGATGATGATGATAGTGACGACGACGAACATGATGATGATCACGACCAATATGTTGTTGCTGTTGATGACAATGATTGCTAAATCAATGACTGCTAATAATGGATTCTCAGTTATTGTTATAGCCTATAGATGTATTGATGATGTAGATGCTGATGCTACTACTACTATTCCTTTATTTCACAAACTCGTTGACACAAACGCTACAAGATTACAAAATCAACAGTTTAGATATCGATTAGACAAAAATAATAGTCAAATAGATAAGAGGGTTAGGAATGTATTAATGACTGAGACCTATTGCTAAAGAAAATGATTGTTTAGCCTAATACAATGATGCTGAGTTTTGTTTTCTTGCAGAATGCAGTTCTTCATTCTGCCACCATCTTTAGTCAGCTGCCTGTGATAGAAGAAGAAATACTGTCGACCGGGGCAGACATCAATCTGAATAACGAAGGAGCTCCATTCAGTTTCTTTTATTGATTGATTGATTAAAAGTCATATTATTATTATTAGGTCCAGGACATTTCCCCCCGACATTTGCCCCGAAGTTGGGCTGATGAAAATAATTCTTTACTTTAATAGAAGTTGGATTGGTGAAAGAAAACCTTTTCCTTAAATAGAAGCTGGATTGATGAAAGAAATTCTAAGTTTGATTGATGAAAGAAATTCTATGCTTAAATAGAAGCTGGATTTATGAAAATAAATTCGTTGCTTAAATAGAAGCTGGATTTATGAAATAAATTCTATGCTTAAATAGAAGCTGGATTTATGAAATAAATTCGTTGCTTAAATAGAAGTTGGATTTATGAAAGAAATTCTATGCTTAAATAGAAGCTTGATTTATGAAAGAAATTTGTTGCTTAAATAGAAGTTGGATAGATGAAAGAAATTCTATGCTTAAATATAAGTTTGATTGATGAAACAAATTCTGTGCTTAAATAGAAGCTGGGTTTATGAAAGAAATTCGTTACTTAAATAGAAATTGGATTGATGAAAGAAATTCTATGCTTAAATAGAAATTGGATTTATGAAATAAATTCGTTGCTTAAATAGAAGTTGGATAGATGAAAGAAATTCTATGCTTAAATATAAGTTTGATTGATGAAACAAATTCTGTGCTTAAATAGAAGCTGGATTTATGAAAGAAATTCGTTACTTAAATAGAAATTGGATTGATGAAAGAAATTCTATGCTTAAATAGAAATTGGATTTATGAAATAAATTCGTTGCTTAAATAGAAGTTGGATAGATGAAAGAAATTCTATGCTTAAATATAAGTTTGATTGATGAAACAAATTCTGTGCTTAAATAGAAGCTGGATTTATGAAAGAAATTTGTTGCTTAAATAGAAGTTTGATTAATGACCGTTATCATGAACAATGGTAGAGTTACCTACTTACTGTTCGGGGGAAGTGTCCGAAGGGAAATGTCCAGATACCATTATTATTATTATTTATATTTATTATTAATTTTTATTATATTTAGTTACTAAATATTATAATAGATAAAAACATAATAATGATAATAATACTAAATTTTAGTATTATTATCATTATTATGTTGGTATCTCTTTGTGTCCTACAAGCCCATTTGTGTTGAAGAATTAGAGTATTAACATGAAGTTAAATGTAAATAAATCTCGGGTAATGAGGATTGGCCCTTTCATACTGCATGTAAAATGATTAGTGTAAATGGTGTTCAAATTAACTGCTGTATATCGAGAAACTTGAATATTTGGGTTGTGTTCTTTTTTATCCATCTAGTTTAACTTGCGGGAATCTTGCTTGCTTGATTGCGGGAATCTTGAATGTTTGCTTGCTTGAGCCACAGGCTAAAATGTCAAATCTTGCGACGACTAGTTCGATCACTTACAATCATTCAATCGTCGTGAAACTTGGCAGACAGACTCGCCCTCGCACACACTTCATTCTATCAAAATTTCAGCTCCCCAAAAAGGCTAGCTTATAGAATCGGGGACTCAACTTTTCGAATCGGGGAATCACCTTTTCCCATCGATATCTATATTTAGAACGTTCTAAATATAGATATCGGCGACGTAATGAACGCGGACTATATATTTGTAGAGGTGACTGCTTCATAAGACGCATTATGGGATACTAGATGGATATAGTAAAAAACTTTCGTTTTTACTATTGGCTGTATTTTATCGGTCCTCTGTCAAATCATTTAAAGTTTGTTGCATGAAATGAGTGTCAAGTTCTAAAAGTCTTTCAACCTTTTGTATAGCAAATGTTGACATTCACTGAGCCAGTATTAACTGTATCTTGTTATGTGCACTGCAAACGATTCTTGCTGTATGGAATGGATGGCTGTGAACCATCGTAACAGTGAACTGAACATGCTGAACAACACCTACACAAATGGCATGCAAGATCTTCAAAGTCAGCCACTGCAGAGTTGAAGACATTCTACATTGTACATAGGAACCTAACATCAACGCTGTTAAGGAGAACGAGACACTTTCTAAATTGTAGGGAACACCGTTGTAAACTTTGTGTGTGATTTCCTTTGCAAATTTTATAATTTGTATTAAGTAATCTTATATTTTTAGGTCTACTGCCCTGAGAATGAAAATCCCTGTGTTTTTCTTTTCTCTCTTGTTACTGTGCTACCATATTTGGCGAATGAACGATTTTTCTTGACCTCGACATACGAAATTTTAGCGCCTTCAGTTTTCTCGGTCTCGGCATTCAAAGCGCCTTCAGTTTTCTCGGTCTCGGCATACGAAATTTTAGCGCCTTCAGTTTTCTCGGCATATGAAATTTTAAGCGCCTTCAGTTTTCTCGTTCTCGGCATATCAAATTTTAGCGCCCTCAGTTTTCTCGGCCTCGGCATACAAAGCGCCTTCAGTTTTCTCGGTCTCGGCATACAAAGCACCTTCAGTTTTCTCGGTCTCGGCATACAAAATTTTAGCGCCTTCAGTTTTCTCGGTCTCGGCATTCAAAGCGCCTTCAGTTTTCTCGGTCTCGGCATTCAAAGCGCCTTCAGTTTTCTCGGTCTCGGCATATTCTAGTTTTCTCGGACCTCGGCAAAATTTTAGCGCCTTCAGTTTTCTCGGTCTCGGCATTCAAAGCGCCTTCAGTTTTCTCGGTCTCGGCATTCAAAGCGCCTTCAGTTTTCTCGGCCTCGGCATACGAAATTTTAGCGCCTTCAGTTTTCTCGGTCTCGGCATACAAAGCGCCTTCAGTTTTCTCGGTCTCGGCATTCAAAGCGCCTTCAGTTTTCTCGGTCTCGGCATTCAAAGCGCCTTCAGTTTTCTCGGTCTCGGCATATAAAGCGCCTTCAGTTTTCTCGGTCTCGGCATTCAAAGCGCCTTCAGTTTTCTCGGTCTCGGCATTCAAAGCGCCTTCAGTTTTCTCGGTCTCGGCATTCAAAGCGCCTTCAGTTTTCTCGGTCTCGGCATTCAAAGCGCCTTCAGTTTTCTCGGTCTCGGCATATAAAGCGCCTCAGTTTTCTCGGTCTCGGCATACAAAGCGCCTTCAGTTTTCTCGGTCTCGGCATTCAAAGCGCCTTCAGTTTTCTCGGTCTCGGCATATCAAAGCGCCTTCAGTTTTCTCGGTCTCGGCATTCAAAGCGCCTTCAGTTTTCTCGGTCTCGGCATATAAAGCGCCTTCAGTTTTCTCGGTCTCGGCATTCAAAGCGCCTTCAGTTTTCTCGGTCTCGGCATTCAAAGCGCCTTCAGTTTTCTCGGTCTCGGCATATAAAGCGCCTTCAGTTTTCTCGGTCTCGGCATTCAAAGCGCCTTCAGTTTTCTCGGTCTCGGCATTCAAAGCGCCTTCAGTTTTCTCGGTCTCGGCATTCAAAGCGCCTTCAGTTTTCTCGGTCTCGGCATATCAAAGCGCCTTCAGTTTTCTCGGTCTCGGCATATAAAGCGCCTTCAGTTTTCTCGGTCTCGGCATTCAAAGCGCCTTCAGTTTTCTCGGTCTCGGCATTCAAAGCGCCTTCAGTTTTCTCGGTCTCGGCATTCAAAGCGCCTTCAGTTTTCTCGGTCTCGGCATATAAAGCGCGCGCCTTCAGTTTTCTCGGTCTCGGCATACAAAAGCGCCTTCAGTTTTCTCGGTCTCGGCATACAAAGCGCCTTCAGTTTTCTCGGTCTCGGCATACAAAGCGCCTTCAGTTTTCTCGGCCTCGGCATATGAAATTTTAGCGCCTTCAGTTTTCTCGGTCTCGGCATACAAAGCGCCTTCAGTTTTCTCGGTCTCGGCATACAAAGCGCCTTCAGTTTTCTCGGTCTCGGCATACAAAATTTTAGCGCCTTCAGTTTTCTCGGTCTCGGCATTCAAAGCGCCTTCAGTTTTCTCGGTCTCGGCATTCAAAGCGCCTTCAGTTTTCTCGGTCTCGGCATACGAAATTTTAGCGCCTTCAGTTTTCTCGGTCTCGGCATTCAAAGCGCCTTCAGTTTTCTCGGTCTCGGCATTCAAAGCGCCTTCAGTTTTCTCGGCCTCGGCATATGAAATTTTAGCGCCTTCAGTTTTCTCGGTCTCGGCATTCAAAGCGCCTTCAGTTTTCTCGGTCTCGGCATTCAAAGCGCCTTCAGTTTTCTCGGCCTCGGCATATGAAATTTTAGCGCCTTCAGTTTTCTCGGTCTCGGCATTCAAAGCGCCTTCAGTTTTCTCGGCCTCGGCATATGAAATTTTAGCGCCTTCAGTTTTCTCGGTCTCGGCATTCAAAGCGCCTTCAGTTTTCTCGGTCTCGGCATTCAAAGCGCCTTCAGTTTTCTCGGTCTCGGCATTCAAAGCGCCTTCAGTTTTCTCGGCCTCGGCATATGAAATTTTAGCGCCTTCAGTTTTCTCGGTCTCGGCATTCAAAGCGCCTTCAGTTTTCTCGGTCTCGGCATTCAAAGCGCCTTCAGTTTTCTCGGTCTCGGCATTCAAAGCGCCTTCAGTTTTCTCGGCCTCGGCATATGAAATTTTAGCGCCTTCAGTTTTCTCGGTCTCGGCATTCAAAGCGCCTTCAGTTTTCTCGGTCTCGGCATTCAAAGCGCCTTCAGTTTTCTCGGTCTCGGCATTCAAAGCGCCTTCAGTTTTCTCGGCCTCGGCATTCAAAGCGCCTTCAGTTTTCTCGGCCTCGGCATATGTCGAAGTCACGTGACCATACCTGATCACGTGAGCACAGTCGAAGTCACGTGTCCAGTCAACCTCTTGCTACTTCAAAGTGTGACCACTCCTTGGGATTTTTCCCAAGATCTTCGGATTTGGGGTGACGACTTCGGATCTGGGGATTTTGCATAGCAATCTTGGGATTATTTTCCAAGGTCTACGGAATAGTTTTTACCGTACTTTTCAGTGGCAGCGAATCACATTAGAAAAGTTTGGCTGTTTATTATTATTGTTACTTGTAAACATTGTAATTTGTTAATTCAATGTTATGCTCCGGTTTTTTTTCTTTGTGAGTTCTTAGCAATGATGATTGTTTAAACGCATTTAATCTTTCATCACAACTTTTTTGTTTTCACTAACTTGGAATATTTTGGTACACTTTTGGCCAATCTTGGGATTTTTCTGGAAAGAGCTTGGGATTTAAGAAAATTGCGTAGGCGGTTTGTCCTCCTCGTCTCAACGCCAAGGTCAGCCTTTTCATACGTTTCCTTTCTTTTCCTTTTACACCCTTTTGCAGTTTGTGGACAAAGCTTCCTTAAACCGGTCTGCGGGATTTTTGCGAGGGTCCCGCTTAGTAGCTGTCTTCATAAAATTAAATGGAAGGTCATTCCCTGGCTTGACCCATAAATTACGTGTAGGCCTAAATGAGACCATGGCATTAGTTTTATTTTCTTTCAGCACCAAAGTGTAAAAGTTACAAACTATACTTCAAAGTTTATAGAATTATTTCTGTTATATATGTTAATTCTGTTACAAAGTTGAATATTTAAAGTCTTTTAAATCCTGCTGTATACTGCTCATGTTTCAGAACAATGTTCAGACACAACTCCAGATGCTTAAATTCTCTTACTGTAACCTGCCATTGGAAAGGATGAACATTGTTAAGAAATCCAATGGTAAATTATTCTTACCAAAACGCTCCAACTACGCTTGAATTTTTATGATGTTCATGTAAGGCGGTGTGCTCTTTTGAACAAACATCTTTTACTTATTTAACACTTTAACGATGAGCTGCTTTGGTTTCCCAGTTACTTTTAGTATACACTCGTCGACAGTGCTACAAAACTCAGAAAATTGCTTTTGAATTTACACGTCAAAGATCAAACCTGGATGGATGGATATGCAATTATGGTTAATTTATAGTGTTAAATGCATATTTAGAAGAGCGCAGCTATTTTGCAAACAATATTTGAATCAAACAGCTGAAATGGTGGCAATGCTTCTGTTGAACTGCTGTTTCCTTTTAAAAAATTAAATTTTCAAGTAAATTAAATGCAAATTTTAAGGAGATTAAATTTCGGCTCAAATTTAGCTTAAAAGGCCAACACCAGAAAATCAGCATGAGCAACAAGCACTTCCCTTTTTGCCAAGGCAGGTTACAAACTCATTTTCAGAATTCAACAAATAGAATTCTTAGATAATTCTCAAGAAAATGGTAGACATTTCGTCTCTCGATGTTCAGCGGCAAAGCCGTCAATGAAATTTGGGAGAGCGTGACTGACAAAACGATGTTTCATTCACCATCCGCTCTTTTCAGGTTACGTAGATCTCGTATTTGTTGATGACCGTGTTCCGTCATCCGCTATACTTCGATTTTCATCCACTCTTCCTTAATCAGCCAGAATTCTGGCCTCGCAACGGAAAACGAATAACTTGCGTCTTCCCGTAAAATTTAAAACCATTCAAGTTCTTTTTCGAGCGGAGCAACACGGCTGTTGAGGAAGAATTGGACTTTGGACTCTTGCTTCATCTTCTGTTATGAGAAAACCTCACACCCACGGAGTCCATCCTTCGAAAAGGACCGCCAGATTGTCTGGATTGATTGCTTCCTTTGTGATGTAGTCAACCTGTTGAGACAGAATTAAAAACCACAAATGCCACTTACTACATTTCTATTAAACAACTTACAACAGATTTAAATTGATCAATAAACCACAGTTTCCAGACTTTTAAAATCTTGGGAGTCCCCTCTACCTTGACTTTAAAATATCCAATCGTGCATTGATTAACATACAAAACAACACAGCGGTACAATTCTAGTGCACAACTTATTCCTATTTAGTAACCGACAGTGCATATATTAAACATAGTTGTTGGGGAAGGCAATTCGAACTAGTGTATCTTAACCTCACATTTGATGCAATCAGTCTACATTTAAAAAAAAATCTTACTCTGATCCATCAATTGCACAATCTTCAAATATCCCTCAACTTAATAAACACAACCCTGTTTACTTCTGATCTGTCATCAGAGCTTCTCATTTGAAAATAGAAGCGATTTGAAAGATTGCGCTGTTGAGTAGGCGGTCGATTTTGGACAACCCCTCTAGCTTATTATTATCGTGCCTTTGTTAAGCGCTATTATCGAATGACCAAGCATCTAATATACGATGGCTTACTAACCGTCAATAAGTGGACAAATGACTTGCTCGATGTCTGTACACAGTCTAATGACCGTCTTGGGGAGAAGGCTCAAACCTGTACTTACTCTGGCCCCATCACATTAATCGTCTCAGGGTAGGATCGAACCCGTACTCTGCATTATAAGGCAAGCTTTCCAACCAATCGACTACCGTGACCCACTTGCTATAACCAATCAGCTGCCATGACCCACTTGCTCTAACCAATGGCTAGTGTTTAACACTAAGTGTAAACGTACTTGTTCTGCCGCACTCAGTCTCTTGTTTGCGTCCACTTCACGTCCGTCAAGTTTCAGTTTGATCCTTCGCCAAACTCCAACGGCATATGAGTTACGTTCTTGCAGTGCTGTTGAAATAACACATGCTTTAATTATGCCTACAAATTAATTTATTTTTCATTAGGCCTATAATTGGCCAAACTTCAATGGCATACAGCTGATCCTCTTGTATGGCTGTTTATATTATATGCTTTAATTAGGCCCATAGTCTTTAATCTGACATTGGACCCTACTTTTGGCCGTATGTCCTACTTTTTATTATTAATTTACAAAAATATTAATTAACAAGATTTCAGACTACAAAGACTCAATAAAAGTAAATAAAAATGTTAGAATTCAAAAGTAAAGGCATTTAGCATTCACAGATCTATCCAGGACTTTTTGATTTGGGAAACCCAAGACTAATGATTTGGAAAGTCCAGAATGTTTTTAATCAGAAAGTTCACGACTTTTTGGACTCGGGAAGTCCAGGACTTCAGGATTTGTCACTAGGTGGTGCAAGGGCTAAATAAACTGAAAGGAGGATTTCCTAACGCTTAACAGTTTCAACAACGTTTACTTGCATAAGTAGCATAAGTAGAAAGAATATTGAATCAAAATCAACTGGAAACTGAGTTGAAGATTTACCTTTGCCCGTAATTGGATCTCTCGTCACTTTTTCCTTGTGGCTGGTTGAAGAGCCTAAAACAAGGATATGAAACAAATATATGACCTTTTCTTGCTAGAGCTTTTAGACAGAAGCTACAGAGAAGAACAAATCGGTTCCACTGAGGTAAGGTAAAGTACAGTAACAATTCATCTAAAGCATAATTATAATCTAATGTACATGTAATCTAGAAAATTTATTCCTATTTAGCACCACTATCTAAACTAAACACCAATCAAAGGCACTTAGCAATTGTAAGTGAAGGACTTGCTCAAGGTCCTTACACAGTAACCGTCTCAGAGGAGGAGGCTCCAACCCACTCTCTCTGCATTACAAGGCTGTTTAAACCAATCAGCTACCTGTCCAACTGGAAGAGTCCCCACTGGTTGGCCCTTGCGCACACATAGTGCCTGACCAACCCAGAGTTGATAGCAGAGAGTAGTTTGGACTTACCGACTCCCTTCACGAGTTGTTGTGGTCCTCTAGCGGTTGGCCCCAAAACCAGCAAATCGGTCGCAGACGAATCAAACTTATAACTGCCAGATGGTGCCACCGTCTTTCCTGGCATCGGAGGATAATGAGCGTCACCGGTTCTGTTCATAACTGGAAAAAACAAAACCAGTTCAAGAAACCATTACTACCATAGTAAAATCAGTTCAAGAAACCATTACTACCATTGTAAAACCAGTTCAAGAAACCATTACTACCATTGTAAAACCAGTTCAAGAAACCATTACTACCATTGTAAAACCAGTTCAAGAAACCATTACTACCATAGTAAAACCAGTTCAAGAAACCATTACTACCATTGTAAAACCAGTTCAAGAAACCATTACTACCATAGTAAAACCAGTTCAAGAAACCATTACTACCATTGTAAAACCAGTTCAAGAAACCATTACTACTGTACCAAAACCAGTTCAAGCAAGCATTAGTACCATAACAAACCAGTTCAAGCTACCACTGCCAGTTCATTTCATTTACTAATTATGCAGGCAAATGTCAACCATGGTTGACAATTCATGGGAAGGTACCTTCACTACAACAGACTTCACTAAAACAGACAGTCTCTCTGTCTCTCTTGACAGACAGACAGACAGACAGAAAGACAGACAGACAGACAGACAGAGAGACACAGAGAGAGGACACATACAGACACACTCTTCTACCTTTAGCAAAACTGCCGGCGGACAGATAGACGATACAGACATATATACAGACAGATACACAAGCAGACAGACAGACATATGGACAGACAGACAAAAACAGAGATAGGGACACGATACCTGACTTAAAATCACTGGAAACCCCATTAACATCAATTCCACACAAAGTTGGACGTCTTCAGAACCCACGAATCCATAATTTCTTTAAGCTTTCAGAGTAACTCTAGAAATGCAGCCTCTTCTACCTTTAGCAAAACTGCCGGCGGATGTTGACGATGCCGAGTCAGCACTTTTGTCTGGCTCTGTGCTTCCAGATTTTGTCAAAGGAGGAGCCAGTGCCACGAGGTCATTGTAGACGCTGAAACAAAAACCATTCCAGTAAGGACACTGGATTCAACCAACTGCTGAACTGTTGACAGCGAAAATGCTGGAGTTGCAACAGGTTTGAAATTGACTCTCTCTCTCTCCCTGTCTCTGTCTGTCATGATGATGACAGTAGTGTGGTGGTGTACAGGGGTATGTTCGTATGCCTTGCAGCCGGAGGGTTGTCAATTCTAATCCACCACCGCTGCGTAGGGACCCTGGGCAAGTCCTTCACTGCCAATTTGCTCATGCGCTTATGCGTGAAACTCCGATTCAGTGTCACTCCATCTAGTCGGGAGCTGCCTCTTAGAAATCTTGAAGGGCGCTATATAAATATCTGAAATAAATGAATGAATGCTAGCACCACCACCAACACTACTGCTACTCATTCATTCATTCATTCATTTCATATATTTATATACGCCCTACAAGTATGCTACTCACGTACATATACAACTACATGCACGCACATACACGCCAGGCGGAATGGAGGAGGATCTCAGCAACCGGTCTCAAGTTAACTTAAGAGGCAGGCTGTAGGTACCCCTACACGTTTGTGACTTCATTGTCAATGTCAATGGACTACCACCAACAATACTGCTACTGTCATCATCTGCCAACCTTTGTCTCCATGCCTCAACGGGTGTCATAACGCTCCATTTACAAAAAACTGTCTTGCTAAGGGTCTATAATCCATTCCAAATGAACAACACACAAACTTCCATACATACAAACACAAATACTTACCTCTACTCTTCAACCAAACAAACATACATACATATAGGTATGCACACACGTACACATACATATACAAATACACGCACGCACATACAGTAGGAGGAGGAGGATCTCAGCAGCCTCTTAAGTTGTAGGTATGAAGCGTTAGCGACTTTCTCAGCCTCGGCATATGAAGGCAGGTGGCCAGATCTCTCCCTCACCATTTCATCTTCCCACCGACAATGTCTCATTATAGCGGAGCTGGCTGGAGGGACCAAATTTCTGCCACACAAACGGACCGGCACACAACCGGTCCATAAAAGCACGCACATGGAAAGGTACATGGTTGAAGTGGAGGACAAACCTAAGGATCTGCTCCTTGATGGTAAGAATCATGCTGGCAAAGTCCTGTAGCGACGCCTCGTTCAGGTCATCTGCGCTGACCGACTTCAGTAGCGCCGACAGATTCTCGGAGAACGCTCGGTACGTCAGCATGTAGTTGCGAATTCCACTGACCGAAGGCTCGTTTGGTTTGTTGCCGTGGTCTTCTAACTGTAGCAATAATCAAAGGCACTCGTCAGAATCTGTTTTAATGGCACTATAGGAGTGGCTTACTAAATGACGTTAATTGTGTTTTCCTAGCCAATTGCTGTATATACTAATTATATAGAGAACAATGTTTCTATTAGCAACAGTTTAATTAGTGTAGCAATTTTAACAGTTTTTCACTTTAAAAGCCGAGACAAGAAATGAGCAGTAGCAAATTAATTGCTCACCTTGGCCAATGACTTGAGGATTATTTTCATATCAGACATCATCTTGTGATGCGGCACAAGAACAGTTCGGATGTTGATGGCATCAGATTTAACAGACTCCTGTTAAACAGAAAACACAAATGGAATAAGCTTAGGAAGGACTATTTGCGATTATTTTTACAATATAGCATCTGCAATTGACAACATAAGCTCGATTTCTCGGGATCGTTCATTCATTCATTGCGGAAATTAAGATAGCGCTCCTTCAGGGTAATTACTCACGAGTGCTCCCAACCCTGGGAAAGCAGATGACAGATAAAAAAGACGTCTCTCTCTAAAAGTCGACCAACGAACTTACTTTTGCGGATTCAATGCCTTTGGAGAGGTCTTCCCGTTTGCGTTGCAACTCCAGCATTTTCGCTTTCAGAAGGTTTACAGTTGATTCAATCCAGTCTGGCGTTACCGGCCCAGTGGGAGGACTCTAAATAACAGGACATGGTAAAATTATGCACCCACCAGATAAAACCGAGTTCAGCCATTGTGTCTACAACAATGGTACTTTTATTTTTATTTGAAATTTCGTACCTCTGTTAATATTTCCACTTAGATACAACACCCACTTCATTTACTAACTTGTTTGATTATCATAATCATCACCACCATCATCATTTAGTCATCCCCATAATAATATCGTCATCATCATTGTCATTGCTGTCACCATAATCGTCATTATTCTTGTCATAACCAACATCATTACCACCATCACCAACACAACCACCATCATCACCATTGTCAATGTTCACTCATCCCCACCATCATCACTGCCAATGCTATCACCACCACCACCAATACTGTCATCATCTGCCAACCTTTGTCTCCATGACATCGGCCTCGACAGGTGTCACGGCACTCTGAGATGATATAGTCATCTGGCAACTCTCTTTGCATCTGAAATACAAGAACAAGTGTATGCAGTTGAGGCACAACAGTTTTCTTACAAGCAGTTACATTATTAAGTCAACAACATCTCAGCTAATGGAATGAATACTTGAACAATCCTTATAAAAATGCTTTTTAATGTATGAGCACTTGTTATAGCGCCCCTTCAAGATTTCTGCTCAGAGGCGCTCCCGACTACAGCTTCGGACACTGAATCGGAGTTTCACGCCGAAGCGCATGAGCAATTGCAAGTGAAGGACTTGCCCAGGGTCCCTACGCTTAATATACTGTTGATAGAAGTAAATAGGTGACAAATTAACAAACGAAAAAAGAAACCACTGTTACAACCAGAATTTTAATTGTAATTAGTAACTTCTATCGCGCCAATGTCTAGTACACAAGGCGTCGACTGGTGGAGCCGTAATCAGGTCAACATCCAGAAGATCATTCTGCCACATGTAAGCTACAGAATGAGAACTGGACTACGCGGATGACGAGAAATGCTGCTTACCTGCTGAGCAGCGAAGCGAAGGCATTGTCTAACGACAGCGCCTCAGACGTTCTCGTGAGCATTGCTTCGTAATGCAAGATACCTTTGCTGATCTTGCTCAGTTCGCTCGCCATGCCCAGCTCGTTCTGTGCACACACCATATTAATTATTACTCTGATCAACTTAATTAACAATTAAACAGTTACCAAAAACAAAAGTGGCATAGCAACAGTGAGTGCATTTAAGCACAAGAAACTGGAAATAAACATTAACTGAGATGATCTGAGATGTCTCGGAGTCAAGAGAACTGACAATGGAGATGCACATCCATCATTCAATACTCAGAACTGCACAGGAAGGACTAAGAAATAAGCTACTCCGCAATTAGTTAATAAGTAAAGTATTTCTAGCTTGAAACTGCACAGAAAGGGGAGGGGAGGGGTTTAGGTGAATGGTAACACTCTGGCACGCAGAGCAGAAGATCAGCATGGACGCAGGATCGCTTCCCACTACCCTCCCAAAGGTCAACTGAGCCTTTAATTCGTCAGATGGCGTTGGTCAAATGAGCAGTACGACGTGATGGGCGCCTTGCATGGCTGCCAAAACAGTTAAATTCGACTCCTGTAATTACTCAGTGTGATCATCCATTCATACTATGAATTGTAATCATACTGCGGTGTGTCAGTTTGAAATAATAAACGAAGATAATTAGGAAGGACTAAGAACCAATTAGCAATTAATTAACAAGTAACGAACTTCTAGGACTGTGCTGGTTTCACTGACAGTGTCCTCGAACTGCTGTAGGGTTTGGCCGAGGGTGGGGTTCGCTCCGGCTGCCCATTTCAGTCGCTGGATCACAGTCTTCTCGAGCTGTTGATGACGATTGTGAACAGCCATTAGATTGTCTCGACCATACTGCACAAGTGTCTGAATACCCTGTAAGACATGAAACACGCCCTTCAAGCAACTCGGAACTTATCAACACATGATAATTAAGTAACAAGTACAAATAAGAAATCCTGAACGCAGTAATACTTTGGAGTTTTTTAACACCAAGAAAAAGTTGTTCCACTGGCTCCAAAGTTAATTCTCTTTAGTATTCTATTTAATATGCACAGTTTTTTATATCCTAAAATCCAGCTTCAAAGTTTAACTCTTAGCCAGAACTTAGCAATTATGATTTGAATTGAGCCAAAAAATTCCTAAAAAGTTTTAATAAGACAAAAAATTGCTATGGTCCAGTGTTTGGGCAACTAAAATGAAAACAGGCGATCGGCCCTTCCACATGCCTGGAACAGTCTTCTCGCACTTATTCAGAAAGCCAAAAGCCTTTATGTTTTAAAAAAAGTTTAAAATGTACTTGCTATGTAACTCTTAGCATTGTGCTGACAGTTGGCAGTGTAAAGCATCCTAGAAGTAACTTGCTACTGACGATGCTATACAAATTGTCGTAATTTCAATTACAATTACAACTCTCTAATGACGGTGCTATATAAATTGTCATAATTACAAAACAATTACCTTCTTGAGCTCCGACATGAGACCACGTCGAGGTCCTGCAACTGGTTGGTGACCCGTTGCGTTGAGCAAGGCATCTTCGTGCAGCCACTGGTAACAGACCCACTGGAGCTCTGCGTGCTGATAGCCAGCCCTTTCCATCTCAATGCCGCTGTCCAAGTGCCTACAATTTATAAGTGCTACTCATTATGAACTACACTTTCATTACTGATACCTCCCTTTGGCAATATGTCGCCTCCCTAACCTTACCTGCTCTCAGTTCCATCTGCTGTTTAAGATGACCTTCTTCCGCTTGGCCTGGGTCGGAAGCGCCTCCGAGAAGGGGTCTTGTACGGGCGCTATATAAATTCTGATTAACTTAAACCCGTTGGTCAAAGTCGGTTACAATGTACCGGCTAACAGGCATAAGGCATCAAAGTTTCACTGCCTTCACAGCCTTCTCTGTCACAAACTCAGTAATGTGCTAATACCGTGCTTCTCAACCCATGCCACCAATTCCACAGGCACTCCAAACCCTGCAACTAACTTGACAGTTACCCCCAACCACAATCAACCACAACCATTCCAACTAGTTTGCCATTCAACGCACTTGACCAGATCCGCCTTCTTCCAGGCTTCCATTGCACAAAGAAGCGCTTGCTCCGCCTGCTGGAAGTCTTCCGCTGAGAAGATGTCGTTCTTCAGGTTGAGATCAACAGCCTTCGTACACAGCTCCTCGAGGGAGATCGGAGCCGACGTTCCTCCACCATTCAACTCAATTTCCGCAGTAACGTCAAGTCGCAAAGCATTCAAGTAGATGCAGATCCCGCAACCTAACACCTGCGACGACAGTCCAACCACCTGGAAAAGACAAATAAGTTCTATTTACGAACACAAATAAGTTCTAAGTACTAACACAAATAGAGTAGTGGTAACATCACTGGCGTGAAGAGCAGTAGGAAGTGGGATCGCTTCACGAAACCCTAAATTAGGTCCACTCAGTCTAAGATTTCGGGGGGTTTCCAGTTGATGATGACTTAGTAATAAGTTAGGTTTTTTTGTATTTCTGAATTGTAAGCATATACACATTTGTCGGTTTGAAACTATTAAAGAATATTTTATTATTACCCCCTAAATACAAATAAGTTCTCTTTACAAACACAAATAAATTCTATTTACGAAAAACACAAAATAATCATAATATTATGCAATGAGAGACCTGATGGTAGAGGAATTCACAGATGAAGAGCTTAAAAGGCATTGACAGTTGTTCATTGTCGCAGAAGTCCTGATCACAAGTTCCTGAAAGTGCAAACAGAAACAAGGTCATCATAAAAGACAAATTATTAAAATCCGTATTATTATCATACCAGGTATCCAAAAACACAGTAAAGTCCAATTAAAATTAAGTTCATATTGTGCTCTTAAAACTACTACTACTACTATAACTACTACCACTACTTTATTAAGCACCACTCTCTAATGACCAAGCAACAATCGAAAGGTGCTGAGCAATTGTGAGTGAAAGACTTGCCCCTACACACAGTGGCGTAACTAGGGGTTCATGCGCCCGGGGGCAAGAATTTCCTGAAAATTTTTTTCTTACTTCCGCCAAAAATTCTGATGACCTTTTTTTTTTTTTGCTTTTCCGTCTTTTTCTATTGTTACATTGTCACAAGTCTCATTTTGCGCCCCCCCTTGGCGCCCGCGCCCCTGCCATGCTCGTGCATAATTATTACTCTTTTACTTTTAGCTATTCTTGCCTGATTTCTTTAAAAAAAATTTTCTAGAGCCTCATTTTGCGCCCCCTGTCCTGCGCCCGGGGCAGCCGCCCCCTGCCCCCTCGTTACGCCACTGCCTACACAGGAAGGCTCAAACCCATGCTGTCTGCTATACAGGGCAAGCACTCTAACTAATCAATGGCTACCACATCCCATTGAAAATTATGTAGAACTTTAGTAAACTCACCGAGCATGATCTCAGATGCAAGTTGGCACTGATGGAAGAACTGCGTCATGAGTTTCAGCTGCTTGAGGAAGAATACACCGGCCAGGAGGTCAACCACCAAATCGGTCAGTACCAAGTTCTATTTAAAAGCACAAATAAGATCTCTTACAAACACAGATAAGTTCCATTTACAAACTCAAAAAAGTTCAATTTACAAACAAAAGAGGAAGCTCAAACCTGTCCTCTCTGCATTACAAAGCGAGCGTTCAAATCAATTACGTTCATTGGAAACTTACCTGAATGATAGTGCTGAGCAATTGTGAGTAAAGGACTTGCTCAAGGTCCCTTAACAGTAACGTCTCAAAGGAGGAGGCTCGAACCTGTACTCTTCACATTACAAGGCGAGCGCTCTAACCAATTGGCCACCGTATCTTGTCAAATAGGATGCGTGGACCCGCCACTGGTGAACCAGCTTACTGTGCATTGTTTTGCTAACTGATGTTTATATATTCATTCGTAATGACATCTAACATCATACAGGCTAGCACATATAGTGCCTCTGAGTATATATCTTGAAGGGGTGCTATATAAATGTTCAATTTTACATTACATTACAATAACCTAACAAATGAATGCAGTATCAACACTCTGAATAATTGAATTTGAGAATGAATGAGTGAATATCTTCTGCATACTTGAATCGCCTGTGCCTGCAGGACCATGTCGACCATCTTCCAGGTTTCCGGCAGCTGCAGACTAGTAACGGCGTTGACGAACGTCTTGAAATCGGACTCGATTCGAGAGAACAATCCGGCAAAGACGACGAGAAGAAGCTGGCCACGGTCGCTACGATCTGTCTCCAATGGATGACACAACTTCTCAAACCTACCAAAGAGAAATCCACACAAGGTCAGAGACATACAGTCAATTGACAAATTCTTAATTAGTATTCTTATTAATAATTAGTAAATGCTATAGCAAAGTATATACACATTCATTGCACATTGTGTTTGTAATTAGCTTGTATTGTGCTGGTGTCTAATGCACAAGGAATTAACCGATGTCTGCACCAAAGCCCAGAACTGTAACCAGAAGATCCGTCCATTGAGACAGAGCCAAAGCACCCATTCCACCCATTTGGGTAATTTTCAAATGATCGTTGTGGGTATTGGTAGTAATGAGGTGTTAGTCTGCAACTATCGCATTGGATGCAGTAATAACCATGTAAATGAAATTCATAGATCCAGTGGCAGGCTGGTGGTGAAGCCTCACCAGACTCCTTGCATTAGCTGCCCAGGGTGCTACCTCAAGGATCTGGCAGCAGACACCATCTCAAGGGAGATGTGAACCTATAGAACTGCTCCACCAATCAGCCAACAGGTCAGAAAAAAATCGCCGAAAACTGTTTAACAAGTTATCTAGAATCTAGATGTTCTGTAACTGTTACTCACTTCAGTCTCATTTTCTTGACAGCTGACAGCAGCTGATGGTTCGTTTCAGCCTGAAATTAAACGAACAGAAGCAAATTAGACCAACGAAACAATAAGAACATGGTTTGCTTAAATTCTACAAAAGTCCAATCACTTGAATATGTATATACGTTGACATGCATGCCAGCCTATTTGAGTCTGCAAAAATAACTCCGCCACTGCTCATACTCTGGCAGTGCCAGTCCCAAGCCTGGAGAAAGGAGGAGGGCAACGCTAATCATCTTTTTTATGACACAGTGTCATTAAACAGCAACTAACCAACGTTAACGAGTGCACACAAAAAAGATTTTTATAGTAAAATATTAGGATGAAAATATGCTGAAGCATAGCCACCAAACAGACCAGTAGAAGACATAATAATAATAATAATACTTACAGTAATAATAAGATGATTTATATACCGGTAGCATTGCAGCTGAGCTGTACATAATGCATAAAGTGAATGAATCCATTGTATCCACTCCAAAGTAAATCTTACCAGTTCTGGCTGCAGTTTTGCCTGCACCAAGGAGATCTCGAGCTGTTCAATGGCCATCTCAACTGGCATTCCCAGAGAGGTCAACAGGTTATCGAGATCGCCGAGCATGCTCAGTACGGTTGGCTCGTGGGCCTCAAATGCAGCCATAGCTTCGGGAATTATGACGTTGTGAAAGTTCAGATACATCTCCTAAAGCAAAGAAGGTGAGTTAGTTACAGCAACTATGTTTTGCCGAGAGGTCATTTATTACGTCGACATATGCAAATAATTCTTCAATTCAACGTAGTTCAGGAAGTTTGAACATCGTGACAACTCTCGGCTCTTGATGGAAATCCATCTGTTGGGTTCTACAAGTCTGTGGGAGCACACCGGTGGTGATTCTTACTAGTTATCTGAACTCTGTTTGTCTATTGATTAACTTTGCTTTTCGATTACCTTTGCTAACTGATTACCTCTATACTCTTAATGAGTTTAATATAATTTAGTTAGGCATATGCAGTGCTTTTGTGGGTTAATCAAAAAAGTAACTTTTATAATTTGCTCATTAACCTAGAGTAAAAAGAAGAGAGGTTTAACCTTGGGGCATATGCAAATTACACAGTAACCTCATTATTTATTCATTAACCTGGAGCGAAAAGAAGTATATTCTTTTGCATATGCAAATCACAGACCAACTTTATATTAATTATTCATCGGACCTGGAGTGAAACGTAGAGATGTTTCGTAGCAGCCACTGCACATTCAATTCGTCGGCCATCTTCGCCCTTCATCAGCTCCGCCTGTAAATCAAGAAACACATTGTACGGGCAATTACCTGTATTTCACATGATGCACTTGACACAGGAAAACTTCCAAAACGTTTTTAAAGGCATTTATATTCACATGAAAAGGCTAAGAAAATGAAGTCGCTAATACTTCATACAGGTGGTTGCCTCAGGGCTAGCTTAAGGGACTGCTCTTCTTCTCCTTTCAGCAATTCAAGTCTACTTACCACTAACGGATCATTCAGCAATTCAAGCAGCAGCAAAGCGTTGCCCGTCATGTTGATGAAATGGTCAAGACGCCAAGTCCCTTCGACGGACTTCAAGTGAAAATCAGTGAACCGCCCTCTAGTGGCTACAGAAATTGATAAAAACAAAATGGATACAATGCTCAGTAAGTCTGGTTCTCCACTTCTTCCAACATCAACACTGCGACCCTCAATCAATCCATAGAATTTATATAGCACCCTTCAAGATCTCTACTCAGAGATCACTATTCACCACTGGAATCAATCAAATTTATAGAATCTTAACAGATTTGCGACTAGGCTTTGGTGCACTGATGACAGAGATTTTTATTTCGTATCAACAACACAAAAGTCATTTGATCAATCATAATCATACAATACAATACAACTGTAATTTGATAATGCTCTCCTTAAGAAGTTCAGAAGTGCACATTGAAGCCGGGCAAATATTAAGAGCCATAGGTGGACTTGAAGATTTCAGTTTAGAGCGAAAGACAGTCTCGCTAAGAGAGTTGCGAACATGAGGAGAAATGGAAGGAGGTGGACAAGAGGAATACCAAGACAGATGATGCTGGATTGGAAGATGACAGATGGACATGGAAAGCTCAAAGAAGAGGTCCAACAGCGAGAGGAGTGGCAACATCAGACATTTGAAACTGCCTAAGAGGCAGAGAACCAGAAGATGATAAATACTCCTATACAAACATCCATTATATCATATACAATACATACATATGCCCATGCCACAAGAAAGCAGATATATGTTCATACATGATTACTGCTAGAAAAGTGACAGACCTGAAAATGCCTTCTCCATTTCGAGGATCGCTTTCGCCATGTTGCAAAGATCGAGGACGAGAACGCTCGACATACACATCGTGCTCAGAAGTCCTCTCTCTGCACATATAATACCATGTCCTGTAGTTTTAAATTTACAACTTATCAATCAATCAATCAATCAAAAGAAACTTGATATAGCGCCCCTTCAAGATAGCTACTGAGAGGCACTCCTGGTCCAACCACGGCTGAAAAGAATAGCTTTCAGAGAGGTATAAAATGCAGGTGAAGAGTTTATAGGTACGACATGGAGCTCTAGAGGAAGTCTGTGTCTATTGTAGTGACACCTGATGAGTGAATTGCTCATGGAATATGGTAATGCTAAGTGTGAGTAATACCTGCTTGACAGACTTAGTGATAGACTACTAGTGATAGATAGTGATAGACACAACCGTAGTACATATCTGCAGTCCACAGCCGGACAAGTCTAACAGACTCCCTAAATGCTGGTCATCTCATCAAGTTAACCAACAGGAAACCTGTCAGTACGCCTCCTGTAAGGTTGACTGTGTGCACATTACAAATTTAATTATTTAATTAATAATAATAATAATAATAAACTATCATCAACAGCACAAGGTAAAGATCCTGCAGTAGAACGGTTATGGCTTGGTATTCACCGCACGTAAGAAAAAAACAGAAACTCCTACCTTTCATGAAGTAATGAACCAAGGACGTGAAATGCTTGACTTGAGACTCAATCATCTCGGCCGATTCACTAGTCAAATTTTGCCTCAGCTCCATCAACTGAACAATTCAAAACAGAAACATAAATACTATAAAGAAAATCTTCCAAGCTGTTTAACTAATTCAGACAGAAGCCGGCAAAACTGCCTGTCTGTTACAAATACAACTGTTCAAAACCGAAATATTAATTACAAAATATTAAAAGAACAACTGTTTAAATTGAAATATTAATTATAAAATATTAAAAGAACAACTGTTCAAAACCGAAATATTAATTACAAAATATTAAAAGAACAACTGTTTAAATTGAAATATTAATTATAAAATATTAAAAGAACAACTGTTCAAAACCGAAATATTAATTACAAAATATTAAAAGAACAACTGTTTAAATTGAAATATTAATTATAAAATATTAAAAGAACAACTGTTCAAAACCGAAATATTAATTACAAAATATTAAAGAACAACTGTTCAAAACCGAAATATTAATTACAAAATATTAAATGAACAACTGTTCAAATTGAAATATTAATTATAAAATATTAAAAGAACAACTGTTCAAAACCGAAATATTAATTACAAAATATTAAAGAACAACTGTTCAAAACCGAAATATTAATTACAAAATATTAAAGAACAACTGTTCAAAACCGAAATATTAATTACAAAATATTAAAGAACAACTGTTCAAAACCGAAATATTAATTATAAAATATTAAAATCAGAATAATAACTATCAAGAAAAGAGCTCGATCTTTTGTTATCATTCGACAGCAAGGCATACTTGTACCTGAATACCATCCTGGGAGGGTCGGTCTACAGTGGTAATCGTAAAAGTAATTTTAACAGTACATTTGTATAGAGTCTCTTATAGAGCCTCTATGAGCTGCTTCTTACTTGTCTATCAGGCAGATGAAAAAAGACACTAACATGGTAATTGCATTATAAGGAAACGATAACAATAAAAACTATCATTGATTGAATGATCACAGATTCTGACAAAATCTCGTAGACATAGGAAAGAGACCGCTGCGTGACGACATACCCGACACAATCTGCCATTAGCTGCAGATGCAATTGTCTGCAGTTGCCGTTCAGCCTCGACGATTCTCGAAGTCCGAGGATGCGGTACACCGGAGTACATGCACTTCACCTCTTCCTCTGTAGCCAGCAACCTGTCACAGAAAACCAAAAGCTGGATGAGCAGCGATTTAGTGAGTCGCTCCCGCAGAAAAGCGTTCGTAGCTTGTTTTCTTAGTCACAAACTGGTTAGTGAGAGAGGAAATTGTGGCAAAATGTGACATCAGTACATTCGTACGTCTGTAATGTAACTAGAGTTCGTTTAGCACCTTTTGCAAGGTGATAAAAATTCATAATAATAACACTAATAACACACCACAACTGCAATCCATGCCAAGCAATATTACAATATGTGTTGTGAGTAGGCATAAGGAGCCATCAGTGTTTCCAGTGCACACACACACACGTGCATGCACACACACCAATATCCAGTTGCCCAATGAACACCCTTTGATGTAGTATTGAAAGCATTAACCCTTTAACGACGAGCGTGTACTAAAATGTATGGGAAACCATAAGCAGCTCGTTGTTAAAGGATTAATAAAGATCATAATGAGAACCATGCAGCAGAGGACTACAGCCTAGGAGCGCTTCTGAGTAGAGATCTTGAAAGGGCACAATATAAATTCCAACTGATTGATTGATTGAAATGTCACCAACCGATCAACGGAGAAGTCACAGATGAGGTCCTGCAGCCACTGTTTCCATCGACTGCAACGATTCGTCTTTTCCAAACTTCTCGGATACTACAATGAAAGAAAAGTAATGGAAACTTAAACGACATGAAACCTTTGGTGATTCTAACAACACTTGCAAACCGATCAGCCCAGCATTCTCATCTGTCAAATGCATACATGTACCTACATAAATACATATGGATACATACCTAAATACATACATGCCTACATACAAACATACATACACACATATTCATACATACATACCAACAAGCATGCATACATACATAAAACATATATCAAACATACATATAGGTACATTAATAAGGTAAGGTAATTTCTCGTTTCTTAAAAGTCTCTATCAACATTTTATTAAGACATTTTGACAGAAACGTTAGCACAGGAACCACAGAAAATACTCGACTAGAGTCGACTGCTTACATGAGTAACAATTCGCCGGTACTTGTGCAGAACGTCTAAGCAGTTTCTAAGATGCGAATGATGCTGAGCCATAGTAACCTGCAGCTCCTGATAGGACTGGTCATACTACAAAGCAAACTCAGACAATGTTAACATTACAACAGTCTGAAAATTATCATAATCATCATTACGCATTTATTAATCTAGCATCTCTGATTAGGTAGTACTGTGAGAAGTGTTTTAGAAATCCGTAAATACAATACAATACAAACTTTGACGTCTTGGGTGAAAAATAAGCCTATCCGATAAATTGGGAGCAAATAAGCCTATTCGATAAACTGGGAGAAACAGGCATGCCTGATAAATTGCACAACATATGAATAAACAAAATGTAAGAAATTTGGGGTAACAAGTACTGCATTAAAATAATGTTAAAAACAATAATTACCGTAGTCATCACGTTACATCAGAATTCAAGTCATAATGTTGCACACTGTAATAAACATGACTAAACATTCCACCTTTGTATTGCAGGCTGTCTGTTCTGTTAGTAGTTAAGATTTAAATTGCATAACATGTAAATGTACAGCGCAGTGCGTTTGTCAGGCGCTTATTAAAGAAAAGATATTATTATTATTATTATTATTATTTAATGACAGAATTTCTAAGGTACCAACTGCAACGAATGAGATGTAACACACACAGATTTTATTTACTGATTCAGAAAATTTGTAAAGCGCTCTTCAAGATTTCTACTCAGAGGCGATTTCTTACCTGTCTAACAAGGATTTACCTGACCAAAGAGGATTTACCTGACTGACGAGGTTTCCCTGGCCGGCGCCTTGGAGAAAGTCGACAACAGACGTCAAACTGGCCAATGGATCAGAACCTCCAGATTTACTCAGATCCAATCCCATCTTCTGCAGACGGTGGCTCCTCACGGCTTCCAGTGAAAACTACAAGGCACGAGGATGTCATACGTAAGTAAGAAGTTAGTAAAAGACGAGCAATCCCTTAAGCTAGCCCTGAGGCAGCCACGGGTACGAAGTGTTAGCGACTTCATTTTCTTAGCTTTGGCATTTGAGGGTATTTGAGGGTGGGTGGTCAGTCCTTTTCCTCGCTGTCTCATCTTCCCACCGATAGTGTATTCATTACAGCTGAGTTGGCTACGGGAGCAGAGTAAAAAAAACACATCAATCGCTTTTTGAGGGGTTCCTAAAATGTGCTTTTATTCGAGTCCAGATTCATACAAACATTACTTACACGGAGTCATCACCAACTTCAGACACTGAATGTCTACAAGTGAAGCTGAGAGAATAATTTTCTTTATTCGTATTGTATCTGTACCTGAGAATTTTTCTTTATTGTCAATATTGTTTAATTAAAGTCTCAAATGTATTTAACAGACAGAGAGTACTAACATCATGCGCCTTGTTCTGTAGTTCACATTCATTCAGTTTCTCTTCGATGAGTCGCAGAACTTCGACTTTACGCGCTTTGGCCGTTGCGTATTCACGATATCTGTAACACAGCCAAAATATAATATTTAAATTTAATCATCCACTTATATTAACATCCAACATAAACATTTCTCTAATTTGGCCAGGGAGAGGATTGGCCACCCAAGCTCATATGCCGGGGCTAAGGAAATGAAGTCGCTAAAACTTCATACCCATGGCCACTTCTCACGCTGGCTCAAGGAAATGATCTTCTACCTCAGCAAACCAAATTAGCTAAATCACCTTTTTGTTCCCATATCATTATTAGCAGAAATTTGGTTCAAAACTTCTGCTCCACCTATGCCCCCTAGCCAAATCAGCCATAATGAGTACACTGACCTTACACTGTTGGTGGGAAGATGAGACAACGAGGGAGAGGACTGAACACCGCCTTCATAAGCCAAGGCTAAGAAAATGAAGTCGCTAACACTTCATACCTATGGCTGCCTCAGGGCTGGTTTAAGGGGCTGCTCTTCTTCCTTATTAGCCAGATAGTCCTATTGTTCACCATCAATACACACAGCTAGATGGTGCTGGCAAGCACACACACAAGGCTATTATTATGTAGAAAATGACTACCCCCACATTAACTCAGATACCTTTTGTGAATGCTGTAGATGGGATGATCGCTTCTTTCCGTCAGCGCCTTTTCCAGGTAATCCAGTTGACCTCTCAGCTTCCCAGTCACATCATCAGCTGAGTTCTGCTCCGAATAAGTTTCCAGTTGGCTCTGAACATCGTTCTCCAACTTGGAGACAGATGCTAGAATCTCCTCCCTGAAACAACATTTCATGCAAAATACTACAGACTGCTTACTTAGTCCTTCCCATACACGTCTCTTGCGCTGGGAGCGCCTCTGATTGGCTGCACTGTGAGAGGTGCTACATAAATTTATAGATAGAATACAAATCTGCCACAGACTGAGCCTTGAGAAAACAAGGCGGAACTTTTCAACGCTTGATGCAGTCAAGTATCCTTGATTGATACGAGACAAACACCAACTCTGACGACGAATGACGCCCGAAAAATGAACACCCAACAATGTCGACAATAAGACAACAGATGTTGAAATAACTCGATATTATTGATATATATATATATATATATATATATATATATATATATAATTCTAACAAATCTAATGAGGTGCACCTTAATACATATATGTATATACACACACATAACCAACCATACATACAAATATATATATATATATTTATTCTAGTACGGTAGTACCCCTTTTGTGTCTAATGAAGTTTTATTATTATTATTAATTTGGTTGCAATAAAAGATTTGATTTTGATATACAGTTTACTCTGTAGACATTGGGAACATATTAACCACTCTATTGCACTGATTTGGATATTCAAGAACTTCTAATATATTCAGAGATTCAAGTTGCTCAGCGCCAACTTTTAAAGACGACAGAACTTCACAGACGAACCTGTTACTCAGCCAGACCGCTCTGATCTCCGCCACACGTATGCTGAACATATTAATAGTAATTTCGCGTTCCATGTCTCGTCTGCTCTGTCTCCCTGGCGCTGCCTTCATAAGGCTGTGGCTGCCCCCATAGAAGGCCCCTGTGTAGCCCCATTCGTTCCCAATGGTCCAGTCAACCAGAGGGTCGTACAGAAAAGCCTCCAGCAGCGTCAGAAGGGTCTCCCGACCACGTCGCATCGTCTTCAGTACGTGCTCGCATGCGATGCGAAACGTACCCTACAGCATAACAAAACACAATGTGAAGACAAGCAGGTGAACATACATTTACATAAGCATATTCGTATGTATGCATGTATTATTGTATATATATATATATAGGTATATGTTTGTATATATGCATTTATGTAAGTATGTATGTATGAACACTTATAGCGCCCCTTCAAGATATCTACTCAGAGGCGCTCCCGACTACAGCGCGGACACTGAATCGGAGTTTCACGCCGAAGCGCATGAGCAATTGCCAGTGAAGGACTTGCCCAGGGTCCCTACATGGCAGCTTGAGGTGGATTCGAACCCGCAACCCTCCGGCTGCAAGGCACCGAACATACCCCTACACCACCGCGTATGTATGTATGTAAATAAGTATGTATGGAATTATGTATATGTCAGTTCCGAACATTGTGTTACATTAATTTCACAAAATTTGCCCAAAATCACAGCAATTCACGGCATTTGGGAATATTCACAGCATTCACGGCAAATGCAAAAAATTATGGAATTCACAGCTTCCATGACTTCGTGAATTCCTACTGACTCTAGTTACCATCCAGAAAGTCGGTCTGCTGAGATGTAAAGGCAGCCTAAGGTGAATGAGCAATTAGAAAAGATAAGTGAAATAGATAAGAGGTGCCTCGAAATAGAAGACAGATGTCCAAATTCTTCACCTCTACGCCGGTTGGACCGAGAGCATGTTGCAGATTCTGCGTCATGCGAAACGGAACTTTCTCCGGAACGCGAAGACTCTTCCCTTTCTCGAAGCAGACGTTGTAATCGATGTGAACAACCTACAACAACGCAGACTTTAACAACAGCTTTGACAACAGATGCTGGGAAGTTCTTAACAGGTGTTAGGAACATACAGATACCATACAAACATGGCTAAACACATCCATCGTGTTCGTCAATTCTTTCATTGATCCAGATTCTTTGACTCACGACATTGTATTGCAGTGCTGTCCAACCCGTGACCCTCCGGCAGATTCTAAGTGGCCCGCCGCAGCTCGCTAAATATTTGCAATTTCTGTTAAAATGAAGTAAAAGACAGTCACTGGCCTACTTGCATAGCTATTCGTTCGTAACTTGGCTTATCATTTGACAATGTGTACACAAAATCAAGTTCCCAAGACGCATTCATTATGATAACTCCATAATTAATTATAATACAGTTAATAATTTTTAATAAATTTTAGTTGCTGCTTTTGAGTTGACTGGTGCGGCCCTCGGCTTCAAAAATTACTTCTTCGGTGGCCTGCGGTGTCAAAAAGGTTGTACAGCACTGTTGTATTGTATTGTATCTAAAGATTTATATGGCACCTCTCTCTCAGAATAACTATTCAGAAGCGCTCTCAGCAAGAAAACCCCGGGGAAAAGAAACGTCTTTAAAGAACGAGAGACCAAAGAGGAAAACTAGTCATTAGTTTAGCCCTTAATGAGGGAAGGTCATTCCAAGTAGAGGGACCAACCACATATCCAATGCACCTGTGCCGTTATCTGTTGCACTAAATATTTAACCTCGAGCCACATGGTGTAATGCAATGACTCAAATATTGGCGTCATTTCGTCAAAAACATATCGTAGTGACGCCTCTTTGAGATAAGAAATCCTAACCTCTCCTGTGCTCAGATCCACGAGCACGTTGTCGAGGTGACGATCGCCAAGGCCGATGATATAGCCGATCATCGACATGACGGCTGTTGACCTAGCGTACGTCTTTGTCACCAGCCACCATTCAGCTGACGTCGAACTCGAACACCACAATTCCCTGTCAGATTAAAAAGTGAAAATAATTCAATGCAAGTGGATAGCATCACAGAATAAGGCAATGGACTACTGTGAATCTAAAAAAATTTGACCTATAAATAATTATCCCAAATAAATTTCTTAAACGATTTAACTCCCCACAAAATAACATTCCTTACTTCCACACAAAACATAAGTTTGAACTTGGAGAACAAGAAATTAGACAAATAACATTTCTTACTGCCACAGATACAGCATAACACAATATGACTGCATTTGCTAAATTTGTCCTCCTTCCACAGTTCAGAAGTACACACATGCCCATACTACAGAACATCAATGGCGCTGAGCAACTGTGAGCAAAAGACTTGCTCAAGGTCCCTACACAGTGATCGCCTGAGCGGAGGCTCAAACCTGTACTCTCCACGTTACAAGCCGAGCACTCTATCCATTCGGCAACTATGCCCCACTTAACTGTTACCACAGAACAACAATCCCCATAAGAAAAAATAACATAACACTGAATCATGGGACAAATTTCTAGCAGCAAAATACAAAACTTGAAGACGAATCCAAAATGTATAGGAAAACCACAAGATGCAACTTACACAAACACCCACAAAAATCATCGTTAGTTCAGCTACAAAACAAAAGCATTTACAAACTTGGACAGGAGGTCTTTCGGAGTTTCCGTAATTAGTTCCTCAAGAACCCGTCGGAGAATACTTAACGGCCACTCCTTCCTGTTCTCCTGACTCACTCCCTTTAAGCAAAAACAAAGGCAGCAAATGTTTAAGGACAAGTCTCATAAGAAGCAAACATCAGGCATCCTCAAGAAAGTTGGAAATCTCATTGTAAGAGATAAAATTTCAGTTCTGGCCAGTCGAACTAACATGTCAATCAATCAATCAGTCAATCAGTCAATCAATCAATCAATAAAACTGATTTAGTACACACTTGTCGTTAAGGTATTAAACTTATCAGAAAAACTCAAAAACTAGAGATTATTGTATTCCATTCCTTAAAAGTACAATTGAAGTCATTAATCGCAATTGGTCAACCACAACCAGCATGAACAAAACACTAAAACTGAAAAATACAATAAAATTGATTAAAAACTGTTTTTAAAATACGAATATCTACCTGTAAAGTAATATTGAACCAAGCGCAGTACCTTATCTCTGAGAAGTGGATTCAGTTTATTGTAGAATAGTTCACTGGGTCTTGGAATAGGAGCCGGAAGAACTGGTGCAGGGGCCCCTGTTCCTGCAGCTGTAGGAGCCGGCTGAAAACAGACAATTCAACTCTATACCATACAATATACAATATAACTCAAATTTGAAAAGATGATGACACAGAAAGAACCGTCTCATCCGCAAGCCCCATTTTGGGCTGAACCTAACCTGTTGCTTCATCTGCTGAATGGCTGCTTCTCGCTGCTGCCATCTTTTGTAGAGGCTGAACATAGGAGTGGCACCATCTACCCACTGGATCAACCCAGAACGAGCACCAAGAGGTGTCACCGAGTAGTGGCGAGCACGGTAGAGCTGCCCTTGTATGCTGCACAGAGAAATAGGACGAAAATCAACACAACAGAGCACAAAGCAGAATTCACGTACAAGAGAGCAAAAGTTCTTCAAAGAAAGTTAACAACATCTGGAATGGCTTTGCGTCATCCAGTTTTGCACAACCAATGTAATTATTGCTTCAGTGGCATTGAGCATGCGTTAGTCCGGTTACAGCCCAAAGCATACACAACTGACTGGCTACAGCGCTCGCCTCATAAAGTGGAGAGTACAATAGCTTTGTAGCACAGCCTAGATACCTGGATACATAAATACGTACATACAAAATACACACAATAAATATTTTACACATTTTAACAGAAGCATATGCAGTGCTTCCGTTAACATCCAAATGGCCATTTTTACGACCGTAACAAATGTCCAAAACATGCAAATTTTTCAGGCTAGGCCACAAGTAAAATTCCATTTGTTTATCGTCGGACATATAGGCGCCAAGCACCAAGGCTAATGAGATATTCTTTGTTAGGAGGGTGCAGGAAACTAACACATTGTATTTCTTGTGGGTTATGAAGTTTGGACCAATTGCTTTGGGCCTTTAGCGGCTTTGGATATTGTATTGTAAAAATTTATAAAGCGCCTCTCACAGTGTACACCAATCAGAGGTGCATATATGCCTACAGCAGACCTATATTTTGCTGTTATTGTAAAATATTTTGTGAGCATGAGTGAAAATTGCTCAGCTGCCTGTTAGTGAAAGTATGCCTACAGCAGACCTATATTTTGCTGTTATTGTAAAAAATTTCCGTGAAGCAATTTGCAATGTTATGACTTCATAATGAAACCAAAACCAACGCAGAACAGAAAGCCTCACCTGTTCCCTCGAACCAACATGTTGTTAACAGTTGAGACGAACTGCATGATTCGCTCGTCCAGGTGCAAATCTTCCAGACCTTTGAACAGGTAGGTATACCTGTGCAAACAAAACGCAAATTTCAGAAAAACATTTTATCTACTTAGACAGATCTGTTGAAATAAGTAGACATGTCAAATAATACAGCATTCATAAATTCAATATTGCCTCAGTAAAGTTTTTGTCAGAGTTGACATTATCTACAAAATTATAGTGCTAGAGCCCATCAGGGTAGCTTAAGACCACATAGACCAGCACAGGCAGTGCTTTCATGAGGAGCTCCTGAAGCTCAAAAGGTACCATAGTGTGTGTGTGTGTGTGTTGTATTGTATTTGAGCACTTGTCAAGCGCCTCTTACAGCATAAGCTATTCAGAGGCGCTCTCAGTGTGGGAATCCAGAGGGAACAGGAAAGCCTTTATGCAGTGAACAGGAATGGACAAGGTCCCAGCCAAACTGTGTGTGTGCATTCACATGTTTGTGTGTGTGTGTGTGTGTCTAAGCATGTGTATTGAAAAGGTTCCAAAGGTGCCCAAAGGCACACACAGCCAGCGTTGATGATGATGATGACATCAAAGACTAACGTAACTTGTTTCTGTAACAATCGTATAAGTTGAGGAAGATGACACAAAGCCGGTACGTACCGTAGGCCATTGGAACCAATGAATATCAACTTCTTCGGCTTCGTTTTTGTTGGCAGTATCTGAACCGTGTTGCAAATGCTGTCTATTGTGACAATCTGTAAAATTAAACAGAGCTGGAAATAATAGATGAACCTTCTTTAACTATATTATACCTTCGACATCCCTGTATTGTTTACCCTGAAAAAGAAAGAGGAGATCATTTGCCTTGCATCAGATCTGAGAATACACATAATTGGTCACATTTTCTAGGAATTCAAATTACAGTGATCAGGCGCGTAACGAGACTTAAATTCAAGAGGAGGCAACTTCACAGACCACTGGCAAAATCCTAGTCACTGGGGTCATTGGTCAATAGAAGTTGCAATATATTAAAAAAAGCATGAGGAGGCAGTTGCCTCCCCTTGCTACCTCCATGTAGCTACGCCTATGACAGTGATGCATAGCGTAAGGACATCTACGAACAGTTTCACTATTTAGTGACATTTTTGATAGGTTCTTGAATGGCACATACAATGTTCAAATACATAAGTAGTCAGAACAGCTCCTGGTTAGCTGTTTGTGTGTGTGTGTGTGTGTGTGTGTGTGTGTGTTTGTATGTGTGCATGTTTCTGTGTCTATTCCTCATCTATGACACATAGACCTGTCAACTGACCTGGCCAGTGCTGCTGAGGCCTGGCATGGCAATGGCCGTGTGCTTGAGTGCCGTCAGGCGTGGCGATATCTCCGTCATGCTCAGCACCTGACCTGTGCGTTTCTGTGTCCTCTGCTGAAGACTGTGATGCAACTGGACAAAGAAGAAAAAATCAATTAAAACACAGTGTACTCATTATAGCTGAGTTGGCCAGGGGCACAGCTGGAGTAGAAATCTCGAAACAAATCGCTGTTTCGGTAGGGATTCAAACCCCCGACCTCTTGGTTAACAGAGTTTATAAAGCACCATTAACCAGTGCAAAATCAATGTTGATACCACACGTTTATTGAGGAATTGATGAAGGTCCTGAAGATTTATACAGAAACCAAGAAGATGTTTTCTAGATGTTTTTCATGGTCCATGCCCTTGCGCCCATAATCGAGAAATGCCCTCGGCAGACTGTCTCACCAGAAAACCCTTCAGAATTAGGATGGTTTATCAAAGATAAATAACATTTATCAACTATAAATGTGATCAAAAGATTTAGACTGCATAAATAAGTCAAATCCAGAAATAGAGAAGCAATCCTTTAAACTCTTTCATTGTATTGTATTTGAACACTTGAAGGACTTGCCCAGGGTCCCTACGCGGCGGCTTGAGGTGGATTCGAACCCGCAACCCTCCGGCTGCAAGGCACCGAACATACCCCTATACCACCGTGCCCCAGTTGTATTGTGTTGTGTTTTGTTGTGTTGTATTGTATAGTACTCCACGTTTATATTGCGACCGAGCCACCCGCAGTAAAGATCCGAGAAATTAATCTCTGATAAACCGAACGACCGGGAATCGAACCCGGGTCGCCGGCGTGGCGAGCGGGCTACCAACCCACTCAGCCACTCAGGATCCTTGCATGTAAGCCAAAATGTGGTTTCCAATTGGTCCTACAATAAAGACTATTCTATTCTATTCTATTCAAGATGCCTTGCCTGTTTCAGTGGCTGCCAACTGATGCTTGGGTTCCTTGGGTTTGTCGGATTACGAAGAGCGTCCAGTGCCACCTCGATCTGTTTGCCATATGTCTCCTGGAACCATTTCTCATGCGGCGTCTCTGGGGACTGGCTCGTCGCTTCATGCAACATCTCTAGGGTGTAGAGAGTCTAAAAATAGTTGACATCACCATTGAAATGCACACGATAAAGGCATCAATGCCCTTAAAACTCTCCTCCACAGATTAATATTAAGCAGTTCTTCAATGCATGGCACCACAGGGCAAAATATTCAAAACGTATACTCATACAGTAAGGACACATTTACAATTTTACATGTCCCTGTTTTACACGCCATTCTGCTTAACACAAAGTGATGTTATGTCCTGCAAACCTATTAACACCAGCACAGTGAGCACTATAAGACATTGACTTCCTCAGTATTTTCCATTTTTATGTGTGGTACAGGGATTAGAGGTCAACCAGAGAAAGGTCTCAGAGATTGGTGCAAGCTGGATGTGGAAAGGCTGAATCTGGTAGCACAGGATTGAAACAAGTGGAAAAAGACAGTAAGACACCTATGGGTATCTCCGTCATGCCCAAGAACAGACAGAAAATATGTGGCTGGTTTAAGCGCTGTATCATAAGGCAAGTCCCTTGATGACATCTATTATTGAGTCCACACTCTGTTACCCTCCTAAGACTTTAGAATACTGTGACTTACTGGTCGTAGAACGGTGTGGTGCTTCTTGAGGATAATTGCTTTAGCTTCAGCTGGAGTCAGAGTCGAGTTTTCCTGGACTTTCCGGACTTCGTTTTCGAGCTGCTTCAGCCGTCGTATGACGTCCTGGTGGATCTGAGTCAGAGTCCCGAACCACAGTTCATCCCACAGCAGAGTTATTCGACGCAACTCCGACACGAGAATCTGGACCTCGTTCACCATTCTAATTCAAAGAAAAGAATTCAGAGTTTACATCTAATCATACCCGTACTTTCCGCTCAAAACACGAGCGCTCTAACCAATCGGCTATCATGTCTCACACACAACGTGCGTCTTTCACTGGTATGTTGACTACATCAGGTAAATACAGTTAATACTAAGTTTACGTATAGGAAGACTGTTCCAAGAGGCAGGTCCAAAGGTCCAACACACGAAAAGGCTAATTAAATCTTTATTTAGAACCACATAAAAGCTAATTAAAGCAAAAAGCCATTTATATCTTTATCAAAAACAATACAAAAGTCAATTAGAGCACAAAGCTAATTTATCAGCAACTATACAAATGCTGATTACAGCACAAAAGCTGATTAAATCATAATCAGAAACTACACAAAAGATAATTAAAGGATAAAGCTCGTTAAATCTTCATCAGAATCCATATATAAGCTAATTACAGCACACAAGCCAATAATATCTTTATCAGGAAATATCATAAAACGATATTTCAGCATCTCTCTTGCTACGAGGAACACAGACGAACCTTGGATTAGTGCACAGCAAGCTGTCGAGAATATTAGCGAAAGAGTTCTGTATGACGGTGCGGTCGTCATTGAGAGCGTCTTCATCCTGTGATGTCACTTCCTCCGTATCAACGTCCAATTGGTCGCTTCCATTCTCACTCTGCGACAGATACTCGTTCAGCAAACCTGTTCAATCAACAAGTACTTACTTTATCAAATAAGTATGCAGGCATGACAAGAGACACAGTAGACACTCTCGTACAAGCTTTTGCAAATGAAGTCATTTGTTTACTTTGTACCAAACTATTGTACTTGTTTAAAAGTTTTGTCATTGGTCATTATTACTACTATTAGTTATTACTAATATCATTGGTTATTATTACAAAGTTCTGTTGGATATCATTACTACATATTGGTTATAGCTATTGGTTATTATTACTAATAGTGGTTATTATTACTAGTTACTATTGGTTATTATAGCTATTATGCATTAATTAAGCATCACTAACTGATGACCAAGCATCAATCAATGGTACTGAGCAATTTTGAATGAAGGACTTGCTCAAGGTCCCTACACAGTAACCACTTTAGGGAAGGAGACTCGAACACGTACTCTCCGCATTACAATGCAAGTGCACTAACCAATTGGCCACCACATCTGACCACAGATGAATATTATTATAACTCTCCGCATTACAAAGCAAGCGATCTAACTAATCGGCCACCATATCTGACCACAGATAATAATAATAACCTATTATTACATGTATAACTATCCTTAATGTGCACTAATTATTAACTGCCACTATCTAATGACCAATCATCGATCGATGGTGCTGATCAAAGGACTTGCTCAAGGTCCTTACACGAATGGCTTAATTGTACCACCAGTGGGATTAAAATACGAGCAATGGTCGAGATTGGAAATGAACTGACCATCCCTGTCGGAGTCTTCTTTGACCAGATCCTTTCCAGACGAATATCCGACGACTGCCGGATAAACGATGAGGTGTGCCGCATCCGACCCAACCCGACACAGGAGATCGGAAACGCTCTGTCGCACATATGGCTCCGGATGGTTGAGTCGAGAGAAGAGCTGAGGAATTATGCCTAGCATCGTAACAAACATTCAACATCAGCAATATTCTTAGTATTCAGTATTCAGCAGTATTAACTGACTCTTCTGATTTCAGAAGGCCTCCTCGAAGATTTCTCGGACAACCATTAGAAATTCGGAGTAGGCCAAAAAACTGGCATAATTTAGTGTAATTTACCCAAATACGTAATGTAATTTAGTGTCTTATCCATAAGAAGTTTATCCTCCAGTCGATATTCATCCAAGGGAGCATCAAACAGGAACAACATTACCCATATAATTAAAATAATGAATGTTACATATTACATAAATATTACGTACCGGTAATAACTTAAAAGTATTACACATGTATCAGTAAATATTACATCAGAGATGGGTACCTAATCGATCAGATTCTAACTGATTAGCTACTCGATTAGACAAACAGCTAATTCTAATCGATTAGCTACAAAATTCTGCTAATTCTAATCGATAATCAAATTTCAGTACCTAATTCTAATTCTACTCAATTAGCAATTTAACCAATCGATTAGCTAATCGATTAGGCAATTTTTGAGAAACAGCTAATTCTAATTCGAGCTAATACGATTAGCTACAAGTTTCTGCTAATTCTAATTCTAAGCGATTAGCAATTTAACTAATAGTGCCCATTACTAGATTACATCTTTGGTTGCATGTAACTGTAGCATACAGCACCATTTTAAAACTCTTCAGACAGGAAGCACTGCAGAAGCAATGTTTTGGACATAGAATAGCACGACCAATTCATACGACTAACCTTTCCATGGTGCAGTTGGACTGTGTGCCAATCCCTCTTCCAGGGTATCTCTCAACTCCCAAGCGTGCTTCACCAGCAGCCGCAGCAGACGCAAGGTGGCCGTTATATTCCCATCCATGTTGACCTCGGAACCGATCTGGAACCATCACATCACCAATTAATTCATCCAACGTAACAAGTTTCCCAGATATACAATTAACTGTGGTGTCATTTCCAGATGAACATCACTGGTGCACCAATAAACTTGCTGTACTTAGTGAACTTTTGCATAGTTTAGGTTATCATTAAGTGCCATTAAGAAGTTCTTTGAAGGCACTGTAGATAATACTATCAATTTGCAACTTCCATGGCACCAATGTCCAATGTATGTATGTATGTATGTGTGAGCACTTGTTATAGCGCCCCTTCAAGATTTCTACTCAAAGGCGCTCCCGACTACAGCGCGGACACTGAATCGGAGTTTCACGCCGAAGCGCATGAGCAATTGTGAGTGAAGGACTTGCCCAGGGTTCCCTACGCGGCGGCTTGAGGTGGATTCGAACCCGCAACCCTCCGGCTGCAAGGTACCGAACATACCCCTACACCACCGCGCCCCACATGTCCAAAGCATCAACCAATGGCATACGAAAATCAAGCTGTAGCAAGGTCAAACCCATTTAGTCCGTTCACCTATGACAGTGGCACTACAGGACTAAACAGATAAGAAACTACACCGTGTCTCAAAATAAACTGTGCAAAATTGTTTCTGTCAGAACTTCGTCAAATTTCCACCAATTTTAATAATTTTTGGTAGGTAGATGGCAAAATGGCTGAAATTTTATGCTATACATAACAGAGATAAGTTTTTTAACCTGAGACAAAGTCTATACCTCGATCTGTCCGTTCAAACTGAGGAACGTAAAGTACGACTTTGCCGACTGTTTGTAGTAGCGATAGACACGATCGACGATCGATCGCCAGATCGACACAAGAAGATCGAGGCAGCCATCGCCAGCCGCTTGGATCGACAGGCAGCTGGCATTCAACTGTCGCTTGAGGGTCTCAGCCCCATCATCATACCTTGCCTACAGATAACAATGAATGGATATGCTTTATATTTGTTTTATTAAATACAACTAGACATTTGCCCGTCCTAAGACAGTTGAAATGACCTTCATAACGTATACGATAGAAGCACGACTGATATGAAATGAGTGTAGTCCTTCCCTCCCCATCTCCTTCACCTCCTCCCTCCCTTCCTCTCCCCTCCCCTTCAACAAAACCACCCCATTCCCTGCGTCCCTCGACAGTCACAGAGGCTCGAATCCGTGCTCTCTGTGTTACAAAGCGAGCGCTCTAACCAATCGGCTACCAAGTCCAACTACCTATATATATACACCCATTCAAGACCTAAAAACAGAGAAGTTGCAAATTAATCGCCTAGCATGTCCCATCCTTATATTATATCATCAGTTGACGCCGTTTTAAAGGTGTCTAAGGAGAGTGCTCTAACCAATCGTCTACCGTGTCCAACCACTTATATATACACCCATTCAAGACCTTTCCAAATAAAGGTGTCTAAGAAAAGAGAGACTAAACTGTAATTAATCACCTACTGTGTCCAATCCTAATATATCATCAATTGTCACCATTTTAAAGGTGTCTAAGGCGAGCGCTCTAACCAATCGGCTGTTATGTTCCACCCAACACCCAAATAGTATTCAGGGCTGTTACATGAATGAACCTATAATATAAACTCATATCATGTATGTATGTATGAGCACTTGTTATAGCGCCCCTTCAAGATTCCTACTCAGAGGCGCTCCCGACTACAGCGCGGACACTGAATCGGAGTTTCATGCCGAAGCACACGAGCAATTGTGAGTGAAGGACTTGCCCAGGGTCCCTACGCGTCGGCTTGAGGTGGATTCGAACCCGCAACCCTCCGGCTGCAAGGCACCGAACATACCCCTACACCACCGCGCCCCACTATTATGGCAGTATGATCTGACTCACCTGATCGTTTTCGCCAATATCTTCCTCGCCGGATGCGTTTGTCGTGTGCGTTTGACTGAGAATGGAGAGCACATTGTCCGTTTCCTCGAGGCTGGTACCGCTCGGAAGTAGTTGTACGATTCGGGCCTTCTCGTCGGTTGACAGCTCTATGCTGCCACGACTACAAACACAAATCAAAAGTAAGTATATGTATGCGTACACGCTACATTTATGTACGTATCTGTGAGTTCATGTATGTATGCACATGTATGTAAGTATGCATGAATATGTACATAAGCAAGCCTGTGTGTAAGCCTGTATGCAATGAATGTGTGAATGCAAGATGCAAGATGGGGGGGGCCCGATAGCGCATTGGATAACACGCTGGCACGGAGAGCGAGAGGTACCGAGTTCGAGCCCCGTAGGGCGGATATGCTTTGGAGGCTGCTATTAGCGCCGTGTACTGCAGGCTGTCTGTTAGTAGTTAAGATTTCAATTGCATAACTGTACACTGTAATCATACTGCGTTTGTCGGTTTGAATTAATAAAGAAAATGATTATTATTAATATTATAATTATGTATGTGTGAATGTAAGATGCATGCATGCATTGAGCACCATTAAGGAAACCTTCCAAACAGCTTAGCCAGAGGAGGGGCCACAAAACAACACATCAACTGTAAGTAAGCAAGTAAGTTGCATAGATGTGCATACTCACATACTCATGAATACTTACGCTGCATTGTCAACGGCCTTCCTGCCCCATTTGTAGCACCATCCTGCCAGAGTAAACCATGGTTTTGCCAGCTGTGGACATTGCTCTGTGCTCAGGCAGAGCAGCTTCTCGATCAATGAATCACTGTCCGGATGGTCGGTGAACCTGCCATCACCTGAAATGCAATGCATCACATGTCATATTAAGACCTCCAGTTGCTACGACTTTAAGGAATTTACTAGATGAAATTAAGGACTATAGTACAAAGGAGGAGGAGAGTGGGGAGGAGGATGGGAGGAGGAAGGGGAGGAGAAAGAGGAGGAAGGGAAGTAGAGAGGAGGAGGAAGAGGAGGAAAGGCAGGAGAGAAAAAAAGAGGAAGGGAGGAGGTGGAAGTGGAGCAAGAAGAGAAAGAGGGAAGGGGAGGAGGAAGAGAAGGAGGAGAAAAAGGAGGAAGAGAAGAAAGAGGAGAAGGAGGAGGAAGAAGAAAAGGAGAAAGAGCAGAAGAAGGAAGAGGAGGAGGAGGAAAGGGGAGGAGAGAGGAGGTGGAAGGGCAGCAGGAAGCAAAGGAGGATGAAGGGGAGGAGGAAGAGGAGGATGAAGGAGAGCAGAAAGAGAAGGAGGAAGCGGAGGAGGACGAATGGGAGAAGGAAGGGAGGAGGAAGAAGAAAAGAAGGAGGAAGAGGAGGCGGAAGGGAGGAGTAAGAGTAGGAGGAGGAAAAGGAGGAAGAGAGGAGGAGGCAGAGGAATGGGAGGAGGAGTCAAGCATATAACATAAAAGTCTACGTGCAATAAATAAAAACAAATAAATTAAATAATGATACAAAATTACAGAAGGATATGCATAGCATAAATAATCCCTCAACTTAAGAAGTACCAAAACAGTCCAAAGCATCAGAGTCATCGTATTTTCTCACACACCTGCTTCCATAGCCTCCAGGTCCGTAAGAACCTTGAGTCGCTTCGCAATCATCGGCACGTCAGCATCTTCGCTCTGCTTCATCAGCTGCAACTGGGATGCCACGTGAGCCGTGTACTTGGCATCCGCCTGCAACCACTTGGCCAGTGTCACCAGAGATCGAGCGTTCAGCTCGGCCGCGGTCGCAACGGCGTTCTTGGACAGAGCGGTCACGGTTGGACCCTGTATGGCACCTATTGTGTTGACGATGCTTGTAAGAATTGTCTCGATAGCGTCGTGAGTTAAGTTCTTGCTGTAGAGGAGTTTGGCGCCTTCTCTTTCGATCTTGATCTGAAAATAGATCGTGTTAATGTAATCTTTGGCTGTGGCAGATCATGTGAAACTAAAAAAGTTAATGTTAGAAGATTGTGGTGATAATATTGCTAAGGCAATGCATGCGTTTATGCCTGCATATATGTTATATCTAAGTGAGTATTTATATATATGTAATGTATGCATGTATGTATGCATGTTAGAGATGGGCATGATTAGTTAAATTGCTAATCGATTAGAATTAAAATTAACAAAATCTTGTAGCTGATCGATTAGAATTAGCTGTTTTTCTAATCAATTAGCTAATTGATTAGAATCTAATTAGTTAGTTACCTAGTATGTATGTATGTATGCATGCATATAGTAATGTATCTAAAGCATGTATGTATGTATGTGCAGTTAACTAGTACCATCTAGTACAAGCCTCAAACAAGTAGTCTATATAACACAGTTGAATGGAGATACCCTGAGGGAGAGACGTTCATCCTGGTTGTTGCCTGAGCAGGCATGCATCTTGGCAAACGCACTCAGGAGACTGTCGTCATTGTTGGCGCCGGACTCTGACGGTTCACAGAGTCCCATCTGAGACATCTGCTCCAGAAGAAGTCTTGTTCCAAGCTGAAAGTTGCTGTGACGCCGAGCGAGACTGATCGTCGAGAGGCGCAGCGTTGACAACTGGCTCGTGAAATCTAAACAACAGTCAGTTACACTGTAAAGGGTCAACAGTTCAACACACAGACAAACATACTGGTAACACAAGATACATACAGACAGATACAGTTTTGAAAACACAAAAATCCATGACTTTCCATGACTTTTAAGGTTTATTTTAGAGAAAAATGGACCCACTTTCTCATTGTTTTATCGAAGTAATATTTATCAAAATTTTAAAATATGATAAAAATATGTTAGTAGTAATGATTTTTCATTTTCTATGACTTTCCATGACCTACCTATTTTCAAGTACCATGACTTTCCAGGACTTTAAATTCGGATTAATGGATTGATTAACTGACCACGTTAAGTAGAATGGCACATGAACCACGAACACGTAAACAACTCCACACTGTACATACACAGTTTTTCCCCTTGAACCCCCATGCTAGACCCAAGACAAAACAAGCAGCCCTAGACATAAGTGAAATCTGGCAACGAACCAACGCTCTTGTCTGGGTGGAGACGAGACTGAAGCGATTCCTGCAGCCTCACTTGCTGCAAAGCCTTCAACGAATCCGAGATATCGTGTTCCAGCGCGTCAAGGCGAAGGTCCTCACCAATCGGCCACAGCCATCGCTTTACAAAACAACGACAGTTAACAAGAAAAAATGTAAACAAACAATTTTTGAAATTTTATTCAAACTCAAAGCAGACAGCTTAAAATCCAGCTGTCGCACAAATGAACACTACCTTAGAACCAATTGTAGTCCAAAAGAGTAGATTATATTTAACCTTGTAACTTGCTGCTGTTGTAAATGTTTCACAAACCGAACTGAATTGATTTAATTCTAAATCAAGTATAATTTATTTATAATTATTATATATTACTATCATTTATTTATAATTATTCATTAAGTGCCACTATGCAATGACTAAGCATCAATCGATGGCGCTGAGCAACTGTGAGCAAAGGACTTGCTCAAGGTCCCTACACAGTAACCATCTCAGGGGAGGAGGCACAAACCCATACTCTCAGCATTACAAGGCAAGTGATCTAACCAATTGGCCTCTATAACAACAACTTTAACAATAACATGTACTAATTGTACTTGGGCATCACGTTCTCACCTCTGGTTTTTTACTGGGATCCAGTTGATCGAGGAGCAGAGTGCTACGGAAGAGCTGGGTCACTGCATCGCTCTCTAGATGCGTTGGCCACGGTTGAGCAGAGGCACGAAGGATGCTCTCACACAGAGACTGAGACTCGGACAGCAGACTGCTCGCTCGATCCCTATGCATCAGATGGCAACACGTTACAACTTTAAATAAAACCTAGTGCTAACGTAACAACAGCAGTTATTTACAGCAGTTAGACAATTGTGTGCGTGCATTTTTAAGAAGTCATTAAGTGGTGCTACCTTAATACAAAGATACATCATCTGAGCATATTATACACACACATTAGTACATATATATATATCAGAGGCGCGTTTACCAGTAGGCGCACTAGGCGCGCGCCTAGGGCCCCCAACCCTCGGAGGGCCCCAAATGAATGAATTATCTATTTTAAATATTCCCTATTTTTCTATTTTTACAATTTGGCATTTACATTATCAAATAACTTCACATTGCTTCAAAATAGCTTCTATAAATAATCATAATTAGGCCTACAGTGTCCATAAAACTCAATAACGGCTTCAAGTTCAACTTCGTGGGTTTGCACATCACCATAGTTTCAGACCATCAGTCTACAAGTTCAGAAGAGCCCCCAAAAATGTGTGCGCCTAGGGCACCGTTTTCTGTAAAGGCACACACACATTCAGGCATACATAAATACATGCATATACACATCCATGCGTGTAAATATACTGATCTGGCTGATGGTGGCACCACTTCTATTTTAGAGTCTATCAGCCTTTAACCCTTTAACGACAAGCGCATACCAAAATGTATGGGAAACCAATACATCTCGTCATTAAAGGGTTAAGGTTAAAGACGAAGGAGTTAAATGTCTACGTACAGTTCCGTTTTTGGGTCTCGAACATGAAGCAATGTTGCCGACTGAATAAACAATCGTTCGGCCGTCTTTATAACATCTTTTATGTCCCACGACACTTTCACGTTCGTCTTTTCCGCTGGTAAATCGACAAGAGACATTGACGGAACCAGTTCCAGCTCATGTTCCACTTTCTCAAAGTCCAGATCGCTGAAGCTCTGCAGGGCTCTGGACAAAAACAAAACAATGCAAAATAATATTAGAGTAGAGATCTTGAAAGGCTCTACATAAATTTTGATTGATTGATTAATTGATTGTTTGAGTTGGTGGCAATGACAGGTATCTGATGAATGCTGAATTAAAATAAATAAAATTATAAATTTTACAATTTTGTAGAATGACGTGAAAGCTGAACTAACTGTAGATAGTTTGTGTCCAGTCCAGTGCTGAAGGGGGGGTCTGAATTGTTGACATAAGTTTTTGGCTCCGTGCCGTACTGTCGGACGCTGCTCTGCCACTTGACCGCGTCCTCCCAGGACTCCAGCTTCATGTATCCCTCGCTAACCTACATACAAATCAATTGATTGATTGATTGTTGAACAAAACGCAAGCAACAGGCAGGTATCTCCTGAACAGTTAAAATAAATAAAACTTATAAATTTTACAATTTTGTAGAATGACGTGAAAGCTGAACTAACTGTAGATAGTTTGTGTCCAGTCCAGTGCTAAAGGCTTTTTGAAGTGGAGATCCCGTATGCTCCGTGCCGTACTGTCGGACACTGCTCTGCCACTTGACCGCGTCCTCCCAGGACTCCAGTTTCATGTATCCCTCGCTAACCTACATACAAATCACACAATGACAATTGTTAAACGAAACGCAAGCAACAATCACCCCTCACCTGAACAGTTAAACAGTTAGTTACCTATCACCTCAGGAAAATTCTTTGTTTACAAACAATACTAGAAATGATGATCAACCTGATCGAGACTATGATGACAGAAACACTGATTTGGAAAGCCACTAATGAAGAGTAGGTAAGGAATCTCAGAAACTTTACAACAAACACGTAAGATAAATGGCAAAAACATTGCCCAGAGCATCAGCACACAAAATTATGGATTTTGAATCGACTGCCACTCTCTCTTTGTAACTCACTTCCTTCTTTCAAAAAGCGTCTCAAAACTCACTATTTCTCCTTGGCTTTCAACACTTCGATATATAACTGCATCTTCTCCTGGCGGCTGACTATCCGCACCTCAGATTCAAATTTCGTTGTTACCGTGCGCTCGTTACAAATTTAATTCTAATAATAATAATAATAATAATGGCGAGCCAAAGTGTAAGCGTTAATAAACAATACACAGGTAGAACGTTTACCTGTCGGACCATGAAGTTAACGATGTTTGCTTCGTGTTGTGAGTTGGGTGAGAGGTCTTGGTTTTTGCTGAGCAGGGTGACCCGCTGTGTTCCCCCACCGTTTCTTGTCAGGCTGTGGGCTGGACTGCTGAAAGGACTGGGCGAAGGGGAAGGGGTTTCTCGGACGTCTTCAAACAGAGAATCCATAGCCATGTAGCTACGCAAGCAGAAACGATAGCTGGCAACAGCCGACTCAAACCTACAGGTAACCAATGAATAAAAACCATGTAATTCCTTTAAGAATAAGAATAGCATCTTTTGTCATATTCATGTGGATATGTACTTACTGATTTATGTTTTAATAGCCAAAGACAATAAGAAGTTTTTGTCTCGTATGATGTTTAAAAACATTTATTAGTTATAACAGACAGCAAGTAACTAGGTAAAATCTGTTTCATAACTGCTACATCTGGAACAATTATTGTAACTTGTTGCGTTCTGACAACAAAACTTTTATTGAATAAACGAAAATACATACATAAATACATACATAGGAGTGGTGCTTTGGTTTTAGACTTTGTATGTAAATTACATTAGAATTTTACTAGAAAAGATGCTATAATGATTGGACTTCATATTTAGAATCGTACATTAGAACCAATCAGAATGTATAGGAAGAGTTCATTTTATGTACAAGTATGTTCTTGGTGAGTGTTAAGAATAAAGTCAGTCGCTTACAAGTCGTGGTTGAGTAAGGACTAGCATGTGAAGTAAGCTGCCACACATGATGAAGTTCACAACTTAAAAAAATAATAAGAATAGCATGTACTTCTTTTAAGCACATTTTCGAATGCAACTATTCATCAAACTCACTTGCCACTGGCCATGTCCGCTGCAGCCCGGATCCAGTTCAACTTGCGGCCGGTCACCTCTCGAGTCCAGACCCAGAGTCCCTGGATCGCCTCTGGGGAACGCAGTCGACACAGAGCCTCCACGGCCAACAGAAGCACCGTTTCAAACTCACCGCTCTAAACCGGAAAACAAGAATAGCAGAAAACATCAGAAGTAATGCACCTACATGATTCAAGACTAAAATACAATAGGCTACAACAACCTCAAATTATGATTCTCGTGAGCTCCTACAGAAGCATGTGAACAAAAAAAGAAGCGTCTTAACTTTATAATTTAATTCAATAAAAAAGGGGCCCAAGTTGACATACAATATCAAAAATTAATTACGTACTTTTTTAAACTTAGAGATATCCATCTCAATCTTATATGTAAGATAGCCTGAAGTAACCAGTTCATCTTATAACAAACTAAACAATTAATAAATTAACGTAATTAATAAATAAATAAAAACCAACAGATCTCGTATATCAGACATTTGTGTCTTATAACTGGACAGCTGTTAGGTATTCTCACCGGAATATGTCCGTCTTTGTAGTGGTGTAGGAGTTCGAAGGCATGCCTGACAACCATTCCTGGCTCCCCGCAGTGGCCAGCCATCTGCATGAGGCACAGGCGAATGCGTGCCAGCCATTCGTGACACGTGGCGCGATTCGTTCGGAAAAACGTTCTTACCGCCTGCAGAACGTTCATTCAGTCATTCAGAAAATTTGCATAGCGCCCCATCAAGGTATCTACTCAGCTGCTAGTTACAGAAGTTGTGCAAAGTAGCATGCTAGTTCAAAAGACATTTGTGACCTAGGGCAAATCCACTGTCGTCTCCTGTGTCTCCCTCTCTGTCTCACTGTCTGTCCCTCTCTGTCTCTCTCTCTGTCTCACTGTTTCCTCGTTCTCCCTCTCTGCTCCCCTCTCGTTAGCTACAGGCCACGACAGCGACTTGCCCAAAATTTGCTGATATTATCTGTCAGATGGCGCTACAGTCGGACCACAGTCGCATGCGCACACACACAGACACACACACACTTCTAAGCATATATTTTAACAGATGGTCAATAATAATAACAACTGACAATTTCTAAGGCACCATAACACAGTCACGCCATTACAAGGGTGCCAATTGGAAAGAGCAGTATAAAATTTTAAAGACTTCTGTTTACCTTGGGAGGCGTGGCCATAGCAACGGCACAACCTTCGCTTGCATTGTAGAGATGTTTCTCCAGGTTCTCCACAAACTGCAGGAGAAGTCGAGCGTGAAGAATCGTCCGATGCTCAGAACCCTCTACAACACCACGATCAAAAATCATTCACTGGAGAAGCCACGTTTAAAATGGAAGCAAAGATGGATGTCAAAAGCATTAGTCAATCTACCGCTAATTACTTAGACTTAATTCAGTAGCACAGATAACCTCGTCCGATAACATACATGAACATGATCATTTAACTCTAAGTCTTTTGCTAAATCAACATTAGCCAAAGGCAGATATCTTTTAATTCACTTAAACTGACCACGATGAACTTAGTTTAAAATTTTAACATTTGTATTCTTATTCTTCGTCTCTTTTCTGCATTCGCTTGAAGACCATTCTGTTCAATCGCTGTTCACATTGTTGTATTGTATTGTATTGTATCCATAAATTAACATAGTGCCTCTTGCAGTGAACACCAATCAGAGTTGGTACTCAATAGACAATATTAGGGAGAAGCACCTCAGAACAGTTTCTCTTGAAGGAAAGCTATATAAAGTCACAATTAAGATTACCTTTGAGATTTCCATTTGAGGCTTCGTGGTTTCGTAGCTCGGTCGTGTACTTCTTAATCACTCCCTCGATGGCGGTGAACGTCTCCTGAGGTTTTCCGAGTGGGGTACGTAGTTTGGATTGAATGCAGAACTGGGCTGCCTCCCAAGTCGCCCAAAACCACAGCAACCTCTCGTTACGATCGACCTGCAAGAATCAGATGTATACAAGGTTTAATTTCCCACATCATAAAATGTTTACATATGATGCAAATGACCAAATGACAGAGTCAAGTGTCGCTCAAGTTTCCACTTACCAACATTCCATTTTCACGGCTTTGCTAATCCTACGATTTGAAGTCAACAACTTACTTATTCACATGCTATTGCTTTTAAATAACTATCATCAATCAATCAATCAATCAATCAATTTATATAGCACCCCTTTCAAGATCCATATTCAGAGGCACTGTATGTGATAATACCAACCTTCTCCATACAAAGTTCAGAAATTCACACACAACCATAGCAACATTGATGACACTTAGAAAATGCGTATGGTATGAAGAACTTCACACAGTGGAAGTTACTGAGTAGAGATTCGAACCCATACCCTCCACACTAAGTGCCAAGTGCTCCATCCATTTGGTTAGCAAGATATTACTATCAGGCACAATCAACCCACACATCGATATGAACGACTGAGAATAACTTGCCACGGGACTAAGTGGATCGCTGCCGTCGTCCTTGCTCCCGGACTCTTTCTCCCACCTCTGGCAACTGTGAAACTGTCTCTCCAACCACGTCGACAAACCGCCCTTCCTACAACAGAAACATTTTTACGCGGTCATTCATTCATTCATTCACTCATTCAGAGGACCCTCCAAGATAACTACTCAGAGGTGCTACCAGCCCAACTCTGGCGATAAAGAACAGTTTTCAGATGCTTATAAAGGTGTATGCAGAGTCCCTAGCTAAAAGAACATGCAGATAAAGTCATTTCCTGCTCCACAGATGGCTGTTATCTTTATCTATTCGTTTTCGGCTAACAATACACCAGCGGTTTTATTTCGTATGGCATATAATAACATAAAAGTACAAACTAAAGCTCCCATTTGGAGCAAAGGGAGATGCTCATTTCAATCCCTTCACCCTTTAGGCTGGCAAGGTGACAAATCCCAAAACTTACACATGGCATACATCTAACATGACAAACAACGGCTGGGGCAAATCTTGTGTATTGGACTACCCTTCGGTAACAGTTTTCCCCGAAAAGTTAAACAAAGGAGGGAAATAATACGAGAAATGTAAAGTAAGGCACTGTAAAACAAATCTCTGAGTTAAACACCCAACAGAGAACTGCTGAGCTAAACGTTGCACCTACTGCATGTTGGGTAGAGTGAGCACCATGTAACACGGACAGCATGGGATTTGAGCCTCCTTCCCTGAGATGGTTATATGTGTAGAGACCTTGAGCAAGTCCTTCACCCACAATTGCTCAGTGCCATCGATTACTGCCTGCTTGTATGATAGTGGTGTTTAATAAATGCATAGTAATTACTGAGACGGAGTGTCCAGAAGAATGAAGGCCATGACTCGTGTGAAGTTGTGTGCGTGGAAATTTCCCGACGCCGGACGTGAAGCAAAGCCGCTACAGGCCTGACGATAGGCATCGACGAATCCATCCTCCAACCCGAAGCCAAGATTACTGTTGTCATGCTCCATCAGGGAACACGTAGCCCTAGACAAAGTAGACAAATCAAAATATCTGCTGTAATGAAATGCTACGCAATACATATATACCTGAACCATGAATGTAAAGTACCTTAGATATATACCTGAACCGTCTACATGCCTTACTAAGATACAGTAATCATCTCTTACAACAGAGAGAGGCAGCAAATACAAGAGCTGCGAGTCTGCAACCGAGAAAGCCCAAGACCAAAAGAATCGTAATATGGGGTCTTAATTATTAATAATAATTTTTTTTACTACAGTTCAAACTGTACTCACAACAATTTAAGATAAAGTCAGGAATTTGCAAATGAACAAAATACAACATCAATATCATTAACCTAATATAACATTTAGTCCAATATAAAAGAGTAACAAATTTTCAGTAATCAAATTCACACTAAACTAATGACAAGCATTACAAATCTTTTTTATCACATAACACTCTGTGACTTTAATGATGAGCTGCACTGGCTTTCCAGTCACTTAAAATTTAGTACATGCTCAATGCTCATCATTAAAGTGTAAAATGCAGAAAACAAATAATCAGCGAATATTTGCAATGAAACTGTCTCCACCTGGTGGCCACGTCAAGAGGAAGGAGTCGCAGAAGTTCAAAGTAAAATTGTCTCACTTCATTGTCCATATCACAGAGACGAATGCAGACGAGTTCTTTCAAGCTAGAACAAAAAACAAAACGCACCAATTTACGTGGGACGATTGACGCCTCACGCAATACTACGTCAGATGGTGGTCAGATCAGTAGCAACACTACGTCAGATGGTGGTCACTTTGTTGGCAGTCGTGGTGTTTCATGACTCAAATCAAACTTCCTACTCATGCTCTACAACCTGCTTTGCTACTCAGCTGTGCTTTATAAATTCTTTCTCCAGTCGCCAGGATGCTAAAAATATTCTTGGAAAATGAATAACACTAACTAAGTTAAACCCGTGTTAAATAATAAAAATTATTATATTCAGCTAAAGCTGTGTAAAATAATATCATGTTTATTCAGTTAAACTGGTGTTAAATAATACTGTATTCAGTTAAAGCTCTGGAAAATAACAGTGTGTATATTTAGTTAACACTGTGGAAAATAATAGTGTATTTCATTACAGCTCTCGATAACTGATACAGACTAAAGTAGATAAAGGCTTATAAGCTGCCTCTGGACACTGTTACCATGACTTGGAAAACAGGAATAAGACATTTCTCCAGTGTCTTTAAAATCCTGAAAAAGTTCCCAAAGGTTGTAATGCAGGATCCCATCTTTGTTGATGGGATCCTGCTGTAGAACATACCTATTCAAAACGCTGGTGGGGCATTTCGATGAATTTCGAAGAAAGACGCAGAGGCACTGGCAGGCAGCCTTTGTAACCTCCCTCTGCGGATTGTACGCTGAAATTATAGACAGTTAACAGATCAGAATCACAGCATGAATAAAATCTGCCTCCTACGTTCTGCAAGTACACGCTGAAACATCCTCTTCTTCTTAACGTTCTCTGTCGTCAAGCCGGCGCTGTACCAGATAGTAATTAATAATTATGAAGCATTTCTAATAAGCTTGCAGTGATGCATTTAAACAATCCGTTCATTACCTGCTGTGACTATTCCAACAGTGAACTGAAGGAATTCTTTCGTGTTGTAGATCTTCTTCGTAGCGTTCAACGTCTCCGTTAACTCTAACGACCATTTCAACGTTAGACACCTGGAACACAAAAACATCAAGAGATGCCAATGTTGTAAATCAAATTCATACAACGGCCGTGCATACCAGACAAGGCTTCCAAAAGCAGTGTCATTAAGATTAGACATTTAATGACCATTAATTAAGTAAGTAAGTAAGAATATCCTTTAATAAACCAATTGCTAACCGCATTTTGGTGTACACAACATAGTAGTCGCAATAATGACTGACATCCGGTGAAATACAAGAGAAAAGATAGTATAATTCTAACACGTTTACGTTGGCAGCCAACAACGACGCCCATCCTATCCTCAACCCTAATTAGATTAGATATTAAAACTGGGAGCACTTCTGAAAGACTCTTGCTGAGAGAAGTGCTTTATAAATGGCCAAATACAATACAAAAAGACCATTAATTAGATTATAAATTAAACGGCCATCAATTAGAACAACATATTAAAAGACCATTAATTAGATTAGTAATTTTTAAACAACCGTTGACTGATAACAGCTCCAAAGAAGCGCCTAGCTTAGATTTAAACGTTACCTGCTATCGTATGGAGTGAAGAGGCATTTGTGAAGGTCAGCCAGAAGAGCCAGGAGCCATCCCAGATGGCTGCCAGTGGTTGGACTGACTGTGGCTATATGGCTGCCCTCTGGTGCGGGGCTTGCGCCGACGAGATGGCTGCTGAGAATGAAATGGCCGTGTCTGAAAGCGGAAAGCAACCACAACCTTAGACACCAGTTTCATAGTTGTTGCGAATTAATATCAGAAAATATATGCCAGCACTTGAAATGCTATAGGCGGAACTATAATCACTTGATTTGTCTGTTGTGTGGTGATTCAATAAACAGTTTCAATCAATCAATCAATCAATCAATCAATCAATCAATCATAGATGAATTAAATCTAATGTACCATCAGTGATTGACTGACTAGGCATGCTTACCGAGCACAGTGTGAATAGAGAGCCTGGAGAATGGCGAAGTGTACGGTGGGATAATTGTCCATCATTCCGCTGTGCAGAGGCAGAAGACGCTGACTGAGCAGAGCAAAGACGTTCGGTGACAGCACCCACATCTACAGCATTTCCAATTCATTAGGCACCTTTGTCTATTCAGTTATTTGTTCATTTATTTAGTTATTTGTTCATTTATTTAGTTATTTCTTCATTTGTTAAGTTATTTCTTAGTTTATTTAGTTATTTCTTCTCAGTACATATAACAAAATACTTACGACAGAAAAATAACTACAATTTAACCTCATTAAAATGCTCCTGTGAACGAGTAGTAATTGTAATTGAACATTTTATAAAGTGCTTTATATGGTGCTCACCATTCAACAATTCAGAGGCTCAACAATAACAGTGTCACATTGAAGAAGTACTTTGCACAGCATAAATTTGCAGTCTGTCTTAAAACGCACTTGTTTAGACAGTTAAATAATCATAGGTGTAGCACTTTTGTGAGTTGCTTAAAACACGCTCCATTAATTAAGCTTTGAATATAAGAATTCATGTTCAAATGACACACATCATTGAAAATTCTTGTGTTTATACACTAAATGACCTACCCCGATGAGATTGCTTTTGGCATTTCCGATTTCCGTGATAACACAAACGCAGAACAGAACAATGGTTTCGGCAACGGTCGTTGTATATTTCGCTTGGCCAAAGGCGTTCAAGGTGACCAACGAACACATCTGGTCACTGGCCAGGTCAGTCAGAAGAGTGTTGTAGGCAGTCTCCAATTGGGACAGCACAAGCCTGTTGAAAAACAAAACAAAAACATGGAAACAGTAATTCCTTAGAAGTAGTCGTTAATCCTTTAATGACAAGTTGCATTGGTTTCCCAGTCATGTTTAGTACACACTTGTCCTCAAAGGGTTAAGCTAGCCTGGGAGGCAGCCATGGTGTCAAGTGTTAGCGACTACATTTCTTAGGCTTGGCATATGAGGATGGGTGGCCAGCCCTATCCCTCACCGTCTCATCTTCACACCAACAGCATATGGGGTAGTATATTCACTATAGCTGAGTTGGTTAGAGAGTGCAGGTGGATCAGAAATCTTGAAACAAATATCTGCCCTGGAGGGAATTTGAACACCCGACCTCTCGGTTGACAGTGCAAAACGTTAACTACCAGTCCTTAAAAGGCATTAAATACGGATCATTGGTGTACGACACTTCATTAAGACGTGAACTTGGGTGACACAAACCACAAATTTACTTCAGCTTTAGAATTTCTAAATGGCATCAGGATAACATATGACATCGCCATTTTTACATGGCTCCCAAAGATGGTGTTATAATGTCTTTTTCAGTAAGTGCTAGATTAGGACAATTTAATGTCTCAGCTCTCTAACGAAATAACTGGAAATGTCAATAGGCTACACTGAAGATGAAATGGATGACAGAGGTTGGTATACCGATAGCCTTCTTCCAAAAGAGGAACACTTCTTAATGCCATCACGGACTTGTAGACTACCATAACATTGTCCAACACCTGTACACATTAAACAACACAATAGTACAATACAACTGCATTTGATGTAATGTAATTGAAAATTTATATAGCTCCCTACCAGATATCTACTGAGAGGCGCTCTCTACTCTTCTACTTCCAAAATTCAGAAATTCATACACGACCATACCACAGAACAAGGATGGCGCTGAGCAATTGTGAGTGAAGGACTTGCTCAAGGTCCTTACAGTGACCCACTGAGTGTTGGCTTGAACCCATACTCTTCACATTGGTGTGTAAATTTGGCAAATCATCCCTTCTGGGAAAAATTCCCTGTTTTTAATTTGCCAGGCAAGTCTAGCCTGTAAATATCGTATAGATAATACTGGTAACAACAGTTTCTTACTTTTATCACACATAGGAAATAGTGCCCTTCCTACTAAACAATAATTGTTTATAATTCATATAATTATCATGAGAATCTAGTTCCTCTTGAAAATGTAACAAACCTTCTGATCTAAGGAGAGACAAAGACACGGCAAAATGGAATCTGGTGACATCAACTCGGACAGGAAGCTGGTCGGCAGACGCATATTTAACACGTCAATTACCTGGAAAACGACAACCGATCATTAGGGCTAAACGAAAGTCACGGTAAAAAAGTGAAAAAATCACAGCATACTTTTTAAAATTGCCAAATTCACGGCGAATTCACGGCCCCAATTCAAAGTCATATTGTGTTCATAAACCATCACACTGACACACACTTTTCACTCCATTTACGACGTTACGTCAGCGCAGACACTGTGTGACTTAGTCAGTAAGTAAATATTAACGATGTCACAGTCAGAATACAATTATTTACTTTTGGCGCCATCTGGCAGTTGATTAAAAAGCCTTCGTTCTTGGCCAATGCATTATTCATGATCAAGGCGGCCGTTTTACGTCCGATTTGTTATATTTAACATCAGAAATTTCTGGATTTCTACGCAAAAAGTGCAGCATATGTGAAAAATCACGGCTAATTCCAATTCTAGTTGATTAGCAATTTAACTCATTGGGCCCATCTCTGATTCATTCAATATTTGAGATTACTATTATTATTATTATTATTAAGGAGTATTTATATAGCGCCCCTTCAAGGTAATCTACTCAGAAGCGCAAGAGATAGTATAAAACATCATATGAAGTTGCCAGAAAACTACGTAACGCACCAGATAAACAAAGACACGATGACTGACCTTAGCAATAATGATAAGCACGGAGCTGAGATACTGGTTAGAGGACTGAGCTTTTGAGAGGACCTGGGAGATGAGAAAACTAAGGAGAAACGTCGACTCCATTTCCAGCTGGATATGACTGCTGTGCAGCTTCTCCAGAATAATCATCAAACAACCATTTGCTGTAAGAGACAATTAATCAAACAATTAGCAACAGGATAATTTTAGGCTAAATATCTATAGGCCATACCGGATGCAATGATATTAATATTCACGCAATCCTTTACAAAGAGGATTTCTCCTATTTCCCATGGATGTAAAATTATTTATCAAAGCAACTTCAGTAGTTTAGTGAAATCTGAAGAAAATCAAACAGCAGCCTATTACATCAGGGGTGCTCTAGTGGTTAGGTCTAGTGGTTAGGGTGCAGGACTGCCAATCAAGAGGTCAGGGGTTCAAATCCCCACCAGGGATGAAATTTATTTCGAGATTTCTGCTCCAACTGCACTCCCTAGCCAACTCAGCTCTAATGAGTACACTGACCGTACACTGTCGGTGAATTAATAATTAATAATAACAAAGAAACCAAGACGCATACCATAGATGAGCATTTTTTCATTGAAACGATTGTCGAGAACAGTGTTGACACATTTGACAAGGCGCTCAAAAATCTAAAAATAATTGTCACAGCAATAAATATTGGCACATAATGCATAATCACACAGCAGTTTTCAACTTGATCATACTCTGGCAATACTCTGGCCACCGTAGCACCATGCTGTCTCCTCGGCTTGACCTCCCCGGATTTTGACCTGGCACCCAAACGAACCGAGGAGTTTGGCTATTGCGGACTTGATTTGATATAGCGCTGGTGAATAAGCTGGCCTCCCTGACGTGGCGTTTGTCGGCGCTGAGAAATTTCTGAAGATTTACATTACATGACAATAAACATTAAGTTTTATATGTATGTATCAAGATATCTGTTTTCCCGATGGTGGTTTTTTAATTTCAGTGATTTTAATCTCGGGCTACCACCGTCTGTACATGGCATGGTAACCATTCAAATGGGCAGTGGTAGTGAAGGATCTCACCCGATCAATTGACAAAAAATGAGCAGGGTCGAGGCCATACGGTCGCAAAATAATAAATACCGGTACTGCTGGTACTGGATTCTGTGAAAGACACCTCGTTTTCATTATGTTAATATTGATTTTCATCCAACGTAGCTGATACATTAGGATTTTAAAAATGTCTGAAGCTTAAGGGAATTACATCTGGAATAGATAATCCTCAAGATTTGTCATGGCAAAAGTATTGTGCATGGCTATGGCATGAAAAAATTCGACAGCTGTTGAAAAGAAAACTGATCTCTCTCAGATCTCCAGAAATCTGATTTAGAGAACACATCAGTCTATAAGTAAAACAAACTAACTGAACCAGTCTGCTGATTTTTTTTAAATTAACAAATTCACATACCTCTAGAAAGTACTGAGAGTCGGCTACAGGACCGTTCCATATACTTTTGACAACAGTGGTGAATACTCTACAGCAAACAGAAACAATCAATCAATCAATTAATATTCGTTCATAAAGTTGACATATATGCAACTCTTTACATGTATAAATGTTAGTTTGAGTGTTATTTGTGTCGAGATCAGACAGGCGTGTCCGTTAGGTGGAACTAGCAAAGAAATCATTGGTACATATTAAACATCAATCCAAACACAATCCAACTCAGCAAATCTAATCTAACCCAATTGACAGACTTAGGTTGGAAATGCCTCTGAAGAGTCTCTCTTGAAGTGGCAATTACCATCACTATTACCAATGCCGCTATGGTATCGTAAGATGTCAATTGATATTTGTTTCAAAGTGTAACTGTATTCCACGTCAATAATCCACTGAAAAGACAGACCAAGTGTTTTATGGTGGTGGATATCAGTAGCGGGGGGGGGGGAGGAGGGGACAAGAAAATTAAAGCCTTTGTCTGCTATAGTTTTCTGCAGCCCGAAATATTGTACTTGAAGATTATTTACACAGAACCTTACACACTTTAATGATGAGAGCATATTAAAAAGTGACAGGGAACCAATTCAGCACGTCGTTAAAGTGTTGAAGAGTTTCACAAGGACAACATATTTATTCTTGTCAAGCATACCCCACCTGAGCAAAGCCGATATTTTCGTGATGCACTCATCCGCTGGAAGGTGGTCACTGTCGTCCAGCTCATCAGAAACAATGCCAACCAGTTCCTGTGAAAGAACAAGAAACAGGAAAGAAATGAAATGCCAGAGATGAACTGGCAGAGGCGAAAATCTGTACATAACTTTGGGAGGGCAGATTTTTGCATTTTTTGGGGGACAAATAGGCCTCAGTCAAAACTTTGGGGACACTCCCCTCTGTCCCCCCACTCCCCTGTGATTTATGCCACTGGATGGACGTTACACTTGAACAGGAAGATCTTGCAAAATAATATATTGGAGAAAAAAGCTTCTAGGGGATGAGAACAAAACTCACCTCCACATAGCTTTCCATGTCCTCTAGAAACTGGCCGAGCAGGTTAAAGGAAAAGGAAAGCTCTTGCGTCCAGAACTGTTGGAAACTGATGAGTGCCTGCGACGTGTACTCGACGAAGCTGTCCTTCTGTGTTGTGTCGATATGCCAACCAACCAAAATGTCAACCGTATCCTTGAAAACACAACAGTAATTTTACATAAGCATCAGTGAATTGAAACAGCAGTCCATCAGGCTAACCCTGTGACAGACCATTATTATTATTATTAATTAATTAAATTTGTAACATGTGTACTGTCACACCGAAATATGAATCTGAGGTACAGGAAGTTAGCTGCTAAGAAGCAGTTAGATATCCAAGTGCTTGAAAGCCAAGGAGAAATATTGAGTTTTGAGCCGCTCTTTCAAGGAAGTGAATAAGTGAGGCTAAGAAAACGAAAAAGCTCATTTACCATCAGAATGAGCTCATTACAAAACGTAAACTTGTCATAAGGCAGTTCTTTCTATGCCGGGCGTAGATATTGTCTAGTAGTCTCGTTACTTTTGTCCGATGCCTAAAGACCTTGTTTTCTCGGGGTGCTCACGCTGGAAGCGCCCCTGAATAGTTACGACTGCTACTGATGCTTTATAAATACCCAAATACAATACAATACAGTTTTCGATGGCTTCCCATTGTACTACCATAATGGGGTTCCCGTGTACAAGACATAAAGCACTAATCTGTTTCACCTTGAAGTGTCGATTGAAAGACAGCTGATGTGCCTTGGCTATCAACATGATCACATCAACAATGGCAATCAATGCCTCAGGATTATCTGCATTCTCCAGGATATTCTGGCACTTTGCCAAAATCATCTGCAAGGGAACCAGCATTGTTAACCAGCAGCAAACAAGCAGTTAATTAATCAGCAAATTAGTTAGTCAATTATCAGAAAATTGATATAATCCCTTTTAAAAGACTAACAAATGCAAGAACTTCTAGGATAAAAATAAAAAAAGATCTAGTTCAATTCTGCACATCAGATCCAGCTTTACTACGGTAACTTTATTGCTTAAAATAAATAAATATCTCGTTTAAAAACCAGACTCAAAAGGAAATGGATAAGTGTGAAATATGTACTGATACGTTTCTGTCAAACAATCATAGAAGACAATGTTGTCTGATGCAATGTAATGATATCCTAGTGTTACGACAGTGTTACTAAAAACGTTTACCATCAAATTACCGTAAAAGAAATGTATGCCAATTCACAGTAATTCATTAAAACTCTGCTTACAGGAATGAACTGATTCAGGTTTTCACCGGTAACGTCTTGGTTTATCGTCTGCAAATAAACAATAATTAACAGAAGTACATTTTTACAGTTTACAGTGTACTGTAGATGTATCAGAAAAATTCAGAACACGTTCGGATTCCTTCTGCTGAAGGTCTGACAATGTTCACATTGCTCATTTAGACCAATCTTGACAAAAGGATTGGCCGCTCAAGAGACTGACTGCAGGCTTGATTAATCAAATGACCGACTGAATAATTAACCACCTAAAATAATAATAATAATAATAATCTTTTCTTTTTATTGAAGCGCCTGACAAACGCACTGCGCTGTAGATTTACATGTTATGACAATTGAAACAATTCACAAGAACACAAATGACAGAAGACATAAATCTTAACTACTAACAGAACAGACAGCCTGCAATACACGGCGCTAATAGCAGCCTACAAAGCAGGTCCGCCCTACGGGCTCGAACTCGGTACCTCTCGCTCTCTAGGCCAGTGTGTTATCCAATGCGCTATCGGGCGGATGATGGAATGAACGACTGTAAGACTCATTAACGAGTTCAACTGGTTGAATTGTTGGCAAGCTGAATGATTGCATGCTTAAATGACTCCTTAACTGAATGCTTAAATGACTAATTGCAGGATAAATTTAAAGATAAAATGACTAACTGCAGGATTAACTGAATGAGAAAATGACTAAAACCAGAATGAAGTGCATTATTAAATGACTATTTGCAAGATGAATTAAATTACTAGATGAACTACTCCATTATTGATTCCTTTCTGAATACTAATAAGGGCCAATCCAGGTCATCAAAAACCAATTAAAACGTGAGTAAATCCTTACATGAGCATTATTAAAATTTGCAAATCACACACACATAAATAAGACTGTAATACTCACTTCAGCAAGAGCAGTCAGCAAGAGAAGTTTAATTTCATCGATTGTATGAGCCGTTGACACTTTCGGGAAGAGCCACAGAAAAAACCTGGATCGAGTTCAAAGTCAAGTATATTACAAGCCACCAGATCACACTCGAGAATTAGACAATTTTTGGTCTGTGCTGCCTTGTAAATGTCTAGTGACTGTTTACACCAAACTAAAACTAAAACAAGTGATTGGGCCTTTTGGGTCGCTGGTCCACGTGCCTGGAACAGTCTTCCTGCACCTATTCAGGAAGTCAAAAGCCTTTACATTTTTTAAAACAATTTAAAACGAATTTGCTACGTAGCTCTGACAGTTGACACAGTGTGTGTCAAGCATCCTAGAAGTAGCTTGCTACTGACGATGCTATATAAATTGTCGTAATTACAATTGCAATTACATTACACAACCAAGGGAATGTGGGAATTTAGATCTTTATACAGAAAAATGGAAAAAGCATCAATATAACACAGGAGAAAGACCAATACAAGTGAGCTTAGTGTAGAATCCACATTGTACTATGCTGTGCAGTTCAAATATTTACTTTGTATCTTTACAGCAAAACAATTACCTATCTGATTCTGTGCTCAGAATGTGTCCTAAAATGCCAAGACAGGCAGCCATTTCCTGCTTTACTTCTTTGGACGTTCGCTCATAAAACACGTCATTAATCGCGTTCAAAAGACTTTCTGCAGACTTCAATACAATCTGAAAACAAAAACAAATGAACAAGTACACACATTTTATGCCTTATTATTTGCAGAATAAAGGAAATATAACTCATTAGCTATTGTTTTTCACGTTGGCTTTTGAAAGCTACATGCTGCAATGTATTAAACACATTTTGCAAGTTTCCTGAACAGCAAAATGTTGCAATGTAACCCATTTCGCGTGTTTTGGAACAGAAAAATGTTGCAAAACACATTAATGTAGTCCAACCTTATGTCTAAACAGAAAATGTTGCAACATAATATATCCAGTACTTGAGGCATTTCTGCAAAAAAGTAAAAGTATGCAAGACTAATCCCCACAAAATTCCGTAAGTCTGGGCAGCACTCCAAAAACATGGCCCAGTGTCACTAAATTGATTACTTTGCAGAATCAGATAGTTATAATAATAATTTGCACATGACAACCAAATGATGCAAAATTGAAAATCTTACATGGTTATTATCGGATACGAGAAGAAAATCTCGAAGTTGACCGATGGCTGTAAGTCGTCTGTCGCGCTCTTCCTCTCGTATGATGCGCCGAACGATACTTGACAGCTTAGAGTCGTCGGAAAATGCCTTTCCTTCTGTACACAAACGAGAAAACACTCTTGTGTTTTACATCTTGCACAGTGTCTGGCAGCAAGTTACTTTTACAGACAAACCATACAGTACTGCCAGCGATCACTAACAAGTCCGTAGTCCGCATCTGCACTGACAGTTGACAGTGAGTGTAAAGCATTCTAGAAGTAGCTTACTACTGAAGCAGCTATAGCAATCATCATAATTTTACAAGTTGTATAATTGTAGTAGCAATTAGTTACGAATTAGTATATAGCACCATTACAAGTACTGTAGTTGCTAAACATGTCATACAAAAATATGCATTAAAAGCAATCCTTGCATTACACCCAGGACAGAAGTACAGAAAGGCTTGTAAGTTTGACTGTCCCTTTTGCCTGTAAAGCTACAATGCAGCAACGTGCTTTCTCCATTATTGGCCATGTGATGTGGAAGGGTCTTCCTCAGGAGGTACACTGCCTTCCTTAGGTCCTTCCTCACCGTTCTATCGGCTCCTTAAGACTTCTTTTTTCCGATTGGCCTGGGTCGGGAGCATCTCTGAGTAGAGACCTTGAAGGGGTGCTATATAAATTCCGACTGACTGACTGATTGATTGATTTTTAAAGACAGCCTCATTAACAAACCATTTGCTCTTCTGCCCTCCGATCCGTCTCTTGCGCTCTCCGACAACTTCTGCTGCCCCGACGAACGATAAGATGACCTCTCAACTTCTGAGCGTCGAGGCTTTCCCCTCACGTGCTCATCTTTGCCCCTCGAGTGCTCGTCTTTGCTCCTCGAGCGATCATCCTTGCTCCTCGAGTACTCGTCTCTGTTATCTCGGTTCTTCTGTCCGGCCGAGCGACCGTCTCGAAGCCTCTGGCTACGAAACTCCATTGAACGATTGAACTGGCTCTGCAAACAACATTCCCAAAACTATTTAAATGATTTTATATGTAAAAAGGGTAATATGAAGCTCCCTTGGTGGTCAACTGATCACCATGTAAACAACTTGGCTGCCCCGATAGAATAGAGAGCTACTATCTACCAGTGACCTCCCATAATGCAATTCACTGCAGTAATTATTCATGAAAATGCTGTATTTATTTAAGGTTAAATAGAAAAAATTTATTTGGTAGAAAATAATTAAATATAAAACAGTCCCTAATGTACTAATGCTAAACTGAACTTTTTGGCATGATACATTGGTGTGCTGGAGACTAATTATTTACTGTCTATGGAGACATAACCTTTAAGTAGTTCTCTACTGAATAAGTGTCTTAATTACTGTATATACTGTGTATATATTATTTTCAATCAAATAAAAGCTAACATTTTATATTCATAAAAGTCAGCATGCTCATGACTAATTATTTACTTATCGATGGACCACTTGCAAACGACCGTAATAAGAATTTCTTCATACTGATCTGGCAAAGCACATTTAGGCACTAAATGATTTTTACCAACATTCTTATTTGTATTTCAGAAACATTCCCCAAATAACTGTTCACAAAATGAAAGTTGTTTAGCAGATTTCTGTGTGTTATTGTGTTGGGTACTTCTGATTACTCACTTACTTACGGGATATTCACTGTGCGGAGGTCGCAGCGCTCTATTCCCTCAAAATCTGGGGTCTTACTGCTAATACATGATCGGCCGGAAGCTATCCCAATTTGTATTTCTCCGTCTCATTACTAAAGGTAAACGACGACTCCCATAAATCCAGCACTCCACTTTTCCAAGCCAAGTGTTCACGCTAAGGACACACAAAATCACCGACTGTCGAGTGTTAATGGACGTTTGCACGTTTTTCATACGTGAAGGAATAGAAATGAGATAGGCCTAATGTCAAGAGAAAGTGTGGAAAGCACGGGGTGGAAGTCTTGAGAAATTGCTGACGGTGAAATTTGTGTCAGGTATAATAGTAAAGTAACGTAGAAGTTAAGCAACAGAAGAGATTATGAGATAATGAAAATGGGGGAAATGTCCAAGTTTTCGTATTCTCGTGTTTTAGAGTCACCTTTCTCTGGGTGGTCTTTCGCTTGAGCTAGTGAAGAATATTTATCCGTATTATATACTTAGAAGGCCTTTACAAGTTGACTTAAACAACTCTTATAAGAGTCTTATTCAGACCTGTTAGAATTTTCTGTGTTAAAGCTAAAAAAAGCATTTAAAACAATTAAATATGCTTTTATCGCCACCTTCGCTTCAAACGAAGAAATTGCCACAGATTACAGATCTCATACGCATATGGAGTATATATCGACCGGATGTAGTAGCGCCTTTATATAACGCGGTTTTAGATAAAATAAGAAGATAAGAATATTCTTTATAAATTGACCAATTGCAATTAGAATACAAATGGGATAATGTCAAGAGGAAGTGGCTGGCTGTAATGGTCCGACTAATGTGGCAATCAACTATCACATGCTTATTGTATAACTTTGTATGTACAGCACCGTGCGTTTGCCAGCGTTTAATAAAGAACACACTTACTTACTTACTTACTTATTAAGCTATTCTCTAATGCACGTAGGTCAGCTTTGGGTCACAATGAAAAGTTCAAGCAGATAGCTATGGTGATGATTTTTCGGAAATCGACCAGTCTCAAGAAATATAACAAGAGGACCAATCGGGATAAGAATTTTTTAATAATAGCGAATGCGCTTCCCTATGAAATACACGCAAACGCTGTTCATTGAGTAGTGATCTCAATTATACGATTTAAAAATATTTGCTAATAACAAACAACATTTTATGAATTGTTTTAGGCTAGGGGGATCTCGCGGGCGGAACATCCGGTTGCCGCCAAATTTTGTTCGGAAAGAATGTGTCCTTTGTTGCATTCTAAGCCGTTTGTTTGCAATTGTCTAGGCCTAGTCTATTCGTGGCCTTTCCTGATCCAACGAAACCAACATTTTTAATTAAACTGTCTATTGTGACATGCGAGCGTTTGTCTTGCATTATTGCAAGGCTACTTACATACTTATTTACCTAAGGTTCTTAAAAAATGATGCTATATATCTTAGGGTTCCTATTTCCCAGTGTGATTCTCCTTACAGATTTTATTTTAGTTATAGTTACAGTTATAGTTAATGGTTTTTTATTTTAGTTATAGTTATAGTTATAGTTAGTATTATTTTTTAGTTATAGTTATAGTTATAGTTAATGGATTTTTATTTTAGTTAATTTTAGTTACTAATTATAGTTACAATAATTAAAGCTATAAGCAAAATTGTGCGTATTAACATGCTGTTTCACAATTTGCTCAGAGCTTTGAAAGCCTCTGAAGCATGAGTGCATTCATCTTCATGAATACACAAGTTTCCAAAGTAACTGACAAATTGTATAATAAAAATATCGCATTTTTCGTTCTCATTTATGTCGAATAGTCCATATTGCACTTCCTATTTTTATTTTTTGTATTAACGAAAATAAAGATGAATTTTCCTTAGTGTTATTTTCGTTATAGTTATAGTTATAGTTAATGATATTTTTTAGTTATAGTTATAGTTATCGTTAACGAAATCATTTTATTTTCGTTAACGAACATTTTCGTTATCGTTATCGTTAACGAGAATCACACTGCTATTTCCAGAAACTGTGTGCTTCCATTTTCTCTGCAGTGAAGATAGGTGTCCTAACCGGCTCTTGCACACATAAAAGGGGACAGGGCGATGTTGATGCTGTGCCCATGTGAAAACCGTTAAGACTTCTGTCAGCACCGTTTATTTCCTTGGGCAACTGAAGCGCGAACGAATTCGGTAGATGGCGATAGATGTTCGCCTACGCTTGATTTATAATTTCTGGCACATCACATGCAAGTTAGCGCATCAGCGATGTATGAGTTGAGTTAACTTGTTATTTGCGTTATATATCTTTTAAGCGGGGTGATCGTTCAATGGTAATAAACAGGCACGAAGAACAGAAGGTTTGATACCCGCTAGTCCCATAAGGTTGACTCAGCCTTCCACTCCCTAGGGGCGAAGGTAAAATGAGCAGCAGTAGGACGGATCGGTGCCGAACAGGCTGCACAATAATATATATGTATACAGAAAATATATATATATATGTATACAGAAAAACCAGGACAGACAGACAGGCAAACAGATGCAGACAGAGAGAGAGAGAGACAGAGAGAGAGACAGGAGAGAGAGAGAGAGAGAGAGAGAGAGAGAGAGAAATTATTATTGGTGAGACCTGCGGCTGAAGCCCTTCAGCGGCTTGTAAGGCGCCCGTCAAACGTCAACGTAAACACGAGCCTCGCCCACCTCCACACGCCGCGGCGATGAAAGCTCCACTTCTGATATATACGAAACCTCTGTGCACAGCGCCCTAGTATTTACAAGCAACGCACCACCATCCTCCTTTTCCTCCTCTTCCTCCTCTTCCTATCCCCTCCTCCCCCCTGCCTCCTCTTCCCCCCTCTTCCTGGTCCTTCCCTTCTCCCTTTCCTTCTCCTCCTCCTCCTCGCCTCCTCTTCCTCTACTTCCTCCTCTTCCCTTCCTCGATCCTCCCCCCCTTCTCCTCCCCTTCCTCCTCTTCCCATTCCTCCTTCTTCTCCCCTTTTACTCCTGTCCTCCTTCTATTTTTCTTCCTCCTTTTCCTCCTCCTCTTTTTCCTCCTCTTCCTTCTCCTTCTCCTCCTCTTCGTCGTCCTCCTTTCCTCTCCCTTCCTCTCCTCCGTCCTCCTCCTCCTCCTCCTCCTATTCTTCCTCCACCTATCTATTCTAATCTTATCTGATCTTATGTACGCTGTGTACGAGCATATTGCATTATCGTATTTGAGGCGATGAGTATAGTTACAATATTGAACTTATACCACGTTGTAATGATTATGATATTGGTATAATTAGATATATAGCCTAGCTATGTTAAATCGCATAAGCGATTATATCTCATGTATGCCCGTTGTGCATCTGTCTGTACTTAATTTTTTTGTTTCTGTACTTTCTATCTTTCTGGTGTAAGCAAACGTATATTATGTAATGTCAAATGCATAAATCAATCGATCGAAATTCATGATCCAGTGAAACAGCAATCGAAATTCATGATCCATTGGAAAAGCCAGGTCGAAAATAACCTGAAAGATCAGAAAAGTCAAAAGCCAGGCTGCGGTGGGTAGCCTAACTGGCCTGGCTTCTTCTCCCCTCTTCCTCTGCTCCACCTCCTCTTCTCCTCCTTCTCTTCCTCCTCCTCCTCCCCCTCTTCCTCCTCCTCCTCCTTTTCCTCCTTCTCCTCCTTCGTCTTCTCCTTCTAGTCTACTCCGATCGCCAGATGGCGTTCGTGAGCTCTAAACTCCCGCCACCTGGCGTTAAGGGCGCGAGATTATTTCACGCGTCGACAGTGAAGGCTTGTTGTTGATCAGTGTTGTTGAACCGGTCCATCTGTTGGCTGAATATCTCTCGTGTCGTAGGCTGCGGAAGGATGTGCCGCGTGTAGTCACAGCAGCAGCAGCAAGCGTAGGTTGTTCTAACTGGAGGACTAAAATTAACCACGGCCGTTGACTTTACGCAGGCGTGTAAGTGCAATATATCCGAGGCCTACAGGGCCTATAATTTATAGTCTACTGAAACCGCTTCCAGTTCATTGCAAGCATCTTGCCGAGAAAATAGAAAGACAGGTATGTAGTTCGGCTTTTCTTTAATCATGGTGAAGGTGGTGTAGTGGTGGTTAGTAGTGTTGGTGGTGGTGACGGCCGCGGTGAAGGTGGTGTTGTTGCTGTGGTGGTAGTGTAGTTTTGGTGGTGTACTGGTATATGTATAGATATTCGTTTTATTTTCTGACAGGTTGACAGTTGACAGACCGCAACCACTTACAATTGAAAGAAGTGTTAGTGGTAGTGGTGGTGGTGGTGGTGGTGTAGTTGTCGTGGTAATGGTGGTGTTGGTGGTGACGGTGACGGTGGTAGTGGCGGCGGGGGTGGGGGTAGCCCAGTGGTGGTGGTTATACCTTTATAGCATATTGATACTACACTGAGGAATCATGCTGATTAAATATAAGCCCATAAATAATAGGTCCACAATGATAGTTATGATAATTATTCGGCAACTATCCGATTTTTAGTAATAATAATTTTACGTGCGTAGGCCTATCTGTAACGCCTTCAATGCAGATGGCGTCAACCTCGTTCAGTTGGCCTTTTATTTTTCATCATCATCATCATCGTCATCATCATCGTCGTCATCTTCGTCATCTTCGTCATCGTCATCTGCCAAACGTATGGCAACATTAGTTGGAGCACTTCTTACCGTTCCTATGAGATAGCGATGTTAAATGTGGCTACATCGTAAGCTAAGATTGAGGGAAAATGAAACCTGTATAACGTCGGAATAAACTGATATGAAGGTGTCTAACGAGCTCCAACATTTTGACGATTTGTAGCAGAATCAGTCAGTTTAAGCGACATCTTACGGCTGTTATATTGGCGTTGACTGAAATTATATTTTTAACAGCTATCACCCTGCGTAATAAAGCTAGGATAGGATCCACAGTTTAACGGTAGCTTATGACAACATAGGCCGTTGCCGCCGACAAAGATTAGTTTTTGGCATATTACAGCTCTAACTGCGTAATAAAGCTCGTCACGACTGAAGAAATATAAATGCTTAGAATGAAGCGTTATAAAGGTGTCTAAAGGGAGTTAAGTATTTCACGTAACAACAGGTCCAAATTTAAAATTGCTCGAGACAATTTTAGCCCTGTGCTCAAATGTTTTTTGCGACATATTAACGTTAGTTTTGTTTGAAACAAGTTCAAAACAACGAGAATTAACGCTAAGTTAGGCCTAACTATCGCAATGCTGATGGTTGCCTTCACGATAGCCTAATTAGCCTACTTATTGTTTTCCTTCGCATAATTTGCTGATGTCATCCACCTTGTTGCAGTTGACATCGGAGGAGGGAATTGGTAAAGACCGCCTTTGGGGACAAAGTGTCACCCTCAAGGCCTCAACGTCTTATATGGCCGTTGACGTCGACCATGTACATTGTACACCTTCAGTGCGACCACTCTCCATTTTCTGAAATCCCAAGATCTTGCCAGAAAAATCCCAAGATTGGCCAAAAGTGTACACAAAATCCCAATTCACTGAAAAGGAAAATACTGCGATAAAAATGAAATGCTTTTTAACAATCGCAATTATTCACAAAAATGCTGCGCTCAGAATTGGCAAAAAACACACCGGAGCATAACATTGAATTAACAAATTATAATGTTTAGGCTACAAGTTACAATAATAATAAAAGTCCTTCAGATTGAGAGAGTTTTCTAATCTGATTCGCTGCCACTGTTGGAAACTACGGTAAAAACTAGTACTGTCGACCTTCGAAAAAGTTCCAAGATTGCTATGCAAAATCCCCAGATCCCAAGTCGGACCACAAAATCCCAAGATCTTGGGAAAATCCCAAGGACTGGTCACAGTGTACACCTTACCTTAATAACATCAGACAAATTAGCGGGGAGATTTACAATGAAGGGCTCTTCGTCTTGTTAAAGTGAATCGGTAATAAGGATACGCGTTGCGCATGCGTGCATAAAGTGCATGGATGATTAACCGACGCGCACGTGCGCAGTGATATGTTATTATGATCGGTGGACTTTGAAGGGCAAACAACACATCATAATAATTATTCAACGTTTGGCCCACTTTCACACGCACGATCAACAAACCCACGGCACTTCATTTTGAAATACACATGCATGTGTGTGTGTATGTATGTATGTGTGTATGCATGATTGCATATGTATGTATGTATGTGTGTATATGCTTGTCTGACTGTCTATCTCCATAAAGATGTTACTATTTTCCCTCTCTGAACTGAGCCATTGTACACTGTGACCATTACAGTGCACTCTCCTCCTCCTCCTCCTCCTCCTCCTCCTCCTCCTCCTCCTCCTCCTCCTCCTCTCCTCCTCCTCAATTACTCATGTTGAATTGATCGTCTGATCAGTAGGTGCTTCTTTATTGCCATGGCAAAGAAATTTTCAATGCAGTGAAGGAGGAAAGATTTTCGTCGAGCCCTTTCAAGATGAGTGATTGCAGCTTTCTTGTGTGGAACAGGCCATTCTCCACTTAATTCCACCCCAATTACTCATGTTGAATTGATCACCTGAACAGTAGGTGCTTCGGAATTGCCATTGCAATGAAATTCTCAATGCAGTGAAAGAGGAAAGCTAGTTTCGTCGATTGCCCTGCAACAGAAAGCACGGCAAGATGAGTGATTGCAGCTTTCTTGTGTGGAACAGGCCATTCTCCACTTAATTCCACCCCAATTACTCATGTTGAATTGATCACCTGAACAGTAGGTGCTTCGGAATTGCCATTGCAATGAAATTCTCAATGCAGTGAAAGAGGAAAGCTAGTTTCTACGATTGCCCTGCAACAGAAAGCACGGCAAGATGAGTGATTGCAGCTTTCTTGTGTGGAACAGGCCATTCTCCACTTAATTCCACCCCAATTACTCATGTTGAATTGATCACCTGAACAGTAGGTGCTTCGGAATTGCCATTGCAATGAAATTCTCAATGCAGTGAAAGAGGAAAGGTAGTTTCTACGATTGCCCTGCAACAGAAAGCACGGCAAGATGAGTGATTGCAGCTTTCTTGTGTGGAACAGGCCATTCTCCACTTAATTCCACCCCAATTACTCATGTTGAATTGATCACCTGAACAGTAGGTGCTTCGGAATTGCCATTGCAATGAAATTCTCAATGCAGTGAAGGAGGAAAGCTAGTTTCTACGATTGCCCTGCAACAGAAAGCACGGCAAGATGAGTGATTGCAGCTTTGTTGTGTGGAACAGGCCATTCTCCACTTAATTCCACCCCAATTACTCATGTTGAATTGATCACCTGATCAGTAGGTGCTTCGGAATTGCCATTGCAATGAAATTCTCAATGCAGTGCAGGAGGAAAGGTAGTTTCGTCGATTGCCCTGCAACAGAAAGCACTTCAAGATGAGTGATTGCAGCTTTGTTGTGTGGAACAGGCCATTCTCCACTTAATTCCACCCCAATTACTCATGTTGAATTGATCATCTGATCAGTAGGTGCTTCGGAATTGCCATTGCAATGAAATTCTCAATGCAGTGAAAGAGGAAAGATAGTTTCGACGATTGCCCTGCAACAGAAAGCACTGCAAGATGAGTGATTACAGCTTTGTTGTGTGGAACAGGCCATTCTCCACTTAATTCCACCCCAATTACTCATGTTGAATTGATCACCTGATCAGTAGGTGCTTCGGAATTGCCATTGCAATGAAATTCTCAATGCAGTGAAAGAGGAAAGCTAGTTTCGACGATTGCCCTGCAACAGAAAGCACTGCAAGATGAGTGATTACAGCTTTGTTGTGTGGAACAGGCCATTCTCCACTTAATTCCACCCCAATTACTCATGTTGAATTGATCACCTGAACAGTAGGTGCTTCGGAATTGCCATTGCAATGAAATTCTCAATGCAGTGAAGGAGGAAAGCTAGTTTCTACGATTGCCCTGCAACAGAAAGCACGGCAAGATGAGTGATTGCAGCTTTCTTGTGTGGAACAGGCCATTCTCCACTTAATTCCACCCCAATTACTCATGTTGAATTGATCACCTGAACAGTAGGTGCTTCGGAATTGCCATTGCAATGAAATTCTCAATGCAGTGAAAGAGGAAAGGTAGTTTCGACGATTGCCCTGCAACAGAAAGCACTTCAAGATGAGTGATTGCAGCTTTGTTGTGTGGAACAGGCCATTCTCCACTTAATTCCACCCCAATTACTCATGTTGAATTGATCACCTGAACAGTAGGTGCTTCGGAATTGCCATTGCAATGAAATTCTCAATGCAGTGAAGGAGGAAAGCTAGTTTCTACGATTGCCCTGCAACAGAAAGCACGGCAAGATGAGTGATTGCAGCTTTGTTGTGTGGAACAGGCCATTCTCCACTTAATTCCACCCCAATTACTCATGTTGAATTGATCACCTGAACAGTAGGTGCTTCGGAATTGCCATTGCAATGAAATTCTCAATGCAGTGAAGTAGGAAAGCTAGTTTCTACGATTGCCCTGCAACAGAAAGCACGGCAAGATGAGTGATTGCAGCTTTGTTGTGTGGAACAGGCCATTCTCCACTTAATTCCACCCCAATTACTCATGTTGAATTGATCACCTGAACAGTAGGTGCTTCGGAATTGCCATTGCAATGAAATTCTCAATGCAGTGAAGGAGGAAAGGTAGTTTCGTCGATTGCCCTGCAACAGAAAGCACGGCAAGATGAGTGATTGCAGCTTTGTTGTGTGGAACAGGCCATTCTCCACTTAATTCCACCCCAATTACTCATGTTGAATTGATCACCTGATCAGTAGGTGCTTCGGAATTGCCATTGCAATGAAATTCTCAATGCAGTGAAAGAGGAAAGGTAGTTTCGTCGATTGCCCTGCAACAGAAAGCACTTCAAGATGAGTGATTGCAGCTTTCTTGTGTGGAACAGGCCATTCTCCACTTAATTCCACCCCAATTACTCATGTTGAATTGATCATCCTGATCAGTAGGTGCTTCGGAATTGCCATTGCAATGAAATTCTCAATGCAGTGAAGGAGGAAAGCTAGTTTCGACGATTGCCCTGCAACAGAAAGCACTGCAAGATGAGTGATTGCAGCTTTGTTGTGTGGAACAGGCCATTCTCCACTTAATTCCACCCCAATTACTCATGTTGAATTGATCGTCTGATCAGTAGGTGCTTCGGAATTGCCATTGCAATGAAATTCTCAATGCAGTGAAAGAGGAAAGGTAGTTTCGTCGATTGCCCTGCAACAGAAAGCACGGCAAGATGAGTGATTGCAGCTTTCTTGTGTGGAACAGGCCATTCTCCACTTAATTCCACCCCAATTACTCATGTTGAATTGATCACCTGAACAGTAGGTGCTTCGGAATTGCCATTGCAATGAAATTCTCAATGCAGTGAAAGAGGAAAGGTAGTTTCGTCGATTGCCCTGCAACAGAAAGCACGGCAAGATGAGTGATTGCAGCTTTCTTGTGTGGAACAGGCCATTCTCCACTTAATTCCACCCCAATTACTCATGTTGAATTGATCACCTGAACAGTAGGTGCTTCGGAATTGCCATTGCAATGAAATTCTCAATGCAGTGAAAGAGGAAAGCTAGTTTCTACGATTGCCCTGCAACAGAAAGCACGGCAAGATGAGTGATTGCAGCTTTCTTGTGTGGAACAGGCCATTCTCCACTTAATTCCACCCCAATTACTCATGTTGAATTGATCACCTGAACAGTAGGTGCTTCGGAATTGCCATTGCAATGAAATTCTCAATGCAGTGAAAGAGGAAAGCTAGTTTCTACGATTGCCCTGCAACAGAAAGCACGGCAAGATGAGTGATTGCAGCTTTCTTGTGTGGAACAGGCCATTCTCCACTTAATTCCACCCCAATTACTCATGTTGAATTGATCACCTGAACAGTAGGTGCTTCGGAATTGCCATTGCAATGAAATTCTCAATGCAGTGAAAGAGGAAAGCTAGTTTCTACGATTGCCCTGCAACAGAAAGCACGGCAAGATGAGTGATTGCAGCTTTGTTGTGTGGAACAGGCCATTCTCCACTTAATTCCACCCCAATTACTCATGTTGAATTGATCACCTGATCAGTAGGTGCTTCGGAATTGCCATTGCAATGAAATTCTCAATGCAGTGAAAGAGGAAAGGTAGTTTCGACGATTGCCCTGCAACAGAAAGCACGGCAAGATGAGTGATTGCAGCTTTGTTGTGTGGAACAGGCCATTCTCCACTTAATTCCACCCCAATTACTCATGTTGAATTGATCACCTGAACAGTAGGTGCTTCGGAATTGCCATTGCAATGAAATTCTCAATGCAGTGAAAGAGGAAAGCTAGTTTCTACGATTGCCCTGCAACAGAAAGCACGGCAAGATGACTGATTGCAGCTTTGTTGTGTGGAACAGGCCATTCTCCACTTAATTCCACCCCAATTACTCATGTTGAATTGATCACCTGAACAGTAGGTGCTTCGGAATTGCCATTGCAATGAAATTCTCAATGCAGTGAAAGAGGAAAGCTAGTTTCGTCGATTGCCCTGCAACAGAAAGCACTTGGCAAGATGAGTGATTGCAGCTTTCTTGTGTGGAACAGGCCATTCTCCACTTAATTCCACCCCAATTACTCATGTTGAATTGATCATCTGATCAGTAGGTGCTTCTTTATTGCCATTGCAATGAAATTCTCAATGCAGTGAAGGAGGAAAGATAGTTTCGTCGATTGCCCTGCAACAGAAAGCACTTCAAGATGAGTGATTGCAGCTTTGTTGTGTTGAACAGGCCATTCTCCACTTAATTCCACCCCAATTACTCATGTTGAATTGATCATCTGATCAGTAGGTGCTTCGGAATTGCCATTGCAAAAAATTCTCAATGCAGTGAAAGAGGAAAGGTAGTTTCGTCGATTGCCCTGCAACAGAAAGCACTGCAAGATGAGTGATTGCAGCTTTCTTGTGTGGAACAGGCCATTCTCCACTTGATTCCACCCCAATTACTCATGTTGAATTGATCATCTGATCAGTAGGTGCTTCGGAATTGCCATTGCAATGAAATTCTCAATGCAGTGAAGGAGGAAAGATAGTTTCGTCGATTCGCCCTGCAACAGAAAGCACGGCAAGATGAGTGATTGCAGCTTTCTTGTGTGGAACAGGCCATTCTCCACTTAATTCCACCCCAATTACTCATGTTGAATTGATCACCTGAACAGTAGGTGCTTCGGAATTGCCATTGCAATGAAATTCTCAATGCAGTGAAGTAGGAAAGCTAGTTTCTACGATTGCCCTGCAACAGGAAAGCACGGCAAGATGAGTGATTGCAGCTTTCTTGTGTGGAACAGGCCATTCTCCACTTAATTCCACCCCAATTACTCATGTTGAATTGATCATCTGATCAGTAGGTGCTTCGGAATTGCCATTGCAATGAAATTCTCAATGCAGTGAAGGAGGAAAGCTAGTTTCTACGATTGCCCTGCAACAGAAAGCACTGCAAGATGAGTGATTGCAGCTTTGTTGTGTGGAACAGGCCATTCTCCACTTAATTCCACCCCAATTACTCATGTTGAATTGATCACCTGAACAGTAGGTGCTTCGGAATTGCCATTGCAATGAAATTCTCAATGCAGTGAAAGAGGAAAGCTAGTTTCTACGATTGCCCTGCAACAGAAAGCACGGCAAGATGAGTGATTGCAGCTTTCTTGTGTGGAACAGGCCATTCTCCACTTAATTCCACCCCAATTACTCATGTTGAATTGATCATCTGAACAGTAGGTGCTTCGGAATTGCCATTGCAATGAAATTCTCAATGCAGTGAAAGAGGAAAGCTAGTTTCTACGATTGCCCTGCAACAGAAAGCACGGCAAGATGAGTGATTGCAGCTTTCTTGTGTGGAACAGGCCATTCTCCACTTAATTCCACCCCAATTACTCATGTTGAATTGATCACCTGAACAGTAGGTGCTTCGGAATTGCCATTGCAATGAAATTCTCAATGCAGTGAAGGAGGAAAGATAGTTTCTACGATTGCCCTGCAACAGAAAGCACGGCAAGATGAGTGATTGCAGCTTTCTGTGTGGAACAGGCCATTCTCCACTTATTCCACCCCAATTACTCATGTTGAATTGATCACCTGAACAGTAGGTGCTTCGGAATTGCCATTGCAATTAAATTCTCAATGCAGTGAAGTAGGAAAGATAGTTTCTACGATTGCCCTGCAACAGAAAGCACGGCAAGATGAGTGATTGCAGCTTTCTTGTGTGGAACAGGCCATTCTCCACTTAATTCCACCCCAATTACTCATGTTGAATTGATCACCTGAACAGTAGGTGCTTCGGAATTGCCATTGCAATGAAATTCTCAATGCAGTGAAGGAGGAAAGGTAGTTTCTACGATTGCCCTGCAACAGAAAGCACGGCAAGATGAGTGATTGCAGCTTTCTTGTGTGGAACAGGCCATTCTCCACTTAATTCCACCCCAATTACTCATGTTGAATTGATCACCTGAACAGTAGGTGCTTCGGAATTGCCATTGCAATGAAATTCTCAATGCAGTGAAAGAGGAAAGCTAGTTTCTACGATTGCCCTGCAACAGAAAGCACGGCAAGATGAGTGATTGCAGCTTTGTTGTGTGGAACAGGCCATTCTCCACTTAATTCCACCCCAATTACTCATGTTGAATTGATCACCTGAACAGTAGGTGCTTCGGAATTGCCATTGCAATGAAATTCTCAATGCAGTGAAAGAGGAAAGCTAGTTTCTACGATTGCCCTGCAACAGAAAGCACGGCAAGATGAGTGATTGCAGCTTTCTTGTGTGGAACAGGCCATTCTCCACTTGATTCCACCCCAATTACTCATGTTGAATTGATCGTCTGATCAGTAGGTGCTTCGGAATTGCCATTGCAATGAAATTCTCAATGCAGTGAAAGAGGAAAGGTAGTTTCGTCGATTGCCCTGCAACAGAAAGCACTTCAAGATGAGTGATTTCAGCTTTGTTGTGTGGAACAGGCCATTCTCCACTTAATTCCACCCCAATTGCTCATGTTGAATTGATCATCTGATCAGTAGGTGCTTCGGAATTGCCATTGCAATGAAATTCTCAATGCAGTGAAAGAGGAAAGCTAGTTTCGTCGATTGCCCTGCAACAGAAAGCACTGCAAGATGAGTGATTTCAGCTTTGTTGTGTGGAACAGGCCATTCTCCACTTAATTCCACCCCAATTACTCATGTTGAATTGATCATCTGAACAGTAGGTGCTTCTTTATTGCCATTGCAAAGAAATTCTCAATGCAGTGAAGTGAGGAAAGATAGTTTCGTCGATTGCCCTGCAACAGAAAGCACTGCAAGATGACTGATTGCAGGTTTGTTGTGTTGAACAGGCCATTCTCCACTTAATTCCACCCCAATTACTCATGTTGAATTGATCACCTGAACAGTAGGTGCTTCGGAATTGCCATTGCAATTAAATTCTCAATGCAGTGAAAGAGGAAAGGTAGTTTCGTCGATTGCCCTGCAACAGAAAGCACGGCAAGATGAGTGATTGCAGCTTTCTTGTGTGGAACAGGCCATTCTCCACTTAATTCCACCCCAATTACTCATGTTGAATTGATCACCTGAACAGTAGGTGCTTCGGAATTGCCATTGCAATGAAATTCTCAATGCAGTGAAAGAGGAAAGCTAGTTTCTACGATTGCCCTGCAACAGAAAGCACGGCAAGATGAGTGATTGCAGCTTTCTTGTGTGGAACAGGCCATTCTCCACTTAATTCCACCCCAATTACTCATGTTGAATTGATCACCTTGAACAGTAGGTGCTTCGGAATTGCCATTGCAATGAAATTCTCAATGCAGTGAAGTAGGAAAGCTAGTTTCTACGATTGCCCTGCAACAGAAAGCACGGCAAGATGAGTGATTGCAGCTTTCTTGTGTGGAACAGGCCATTCTCCACTTAATTCCACCCCAATTACTCATGTTGAATTGATCACCTGAACAGTAGGTGCTTCGGAATTGCCATTGCAATGAAATTCTCAATGCAGTGAAGTAGGAAAGCTAGTTTCTACGATTGCCCTGCAACAGAAAGCACGGCAAGATGAGTGATTGCAGCTTTCTTGTGTGGAACAGGCCATTCTCCACTTAATTCCACCCCAATTACTCATGTTGAATTGATCACCTGAACAGTAGGTGCTTCGGAATTGCCATTGCAATGAAATTCTCAATGCAGTGCAGTGAGGAAAGAAGCTAGTTTCGACGATTGCCCTGCAACAGAAAGCACTTCAAGATGAGTGATTACAGCTTTGTTGTGTGGAACAGGCCATTCTCCACTTAATTCCACCCCAATTACTCATGTTGAATTGATCACCTGAACAGTAGGTGCTTCGGAATTGCCATTGCAATGAAATTCTCAATGCAGTGAAAGAGGAAAGATAGTTTCGACGATTGCCCTGCAACAGAAAGCACGGCAAGATGAGTGATTACAGCTTTGTTGTGTGGAACAGGCCATTCTCCACTTAATTCCACCCCAATTACTCATGTTGAATTGATCACCTGATCAGTAGGTGCTTCGGAATTGCCATTGCAATGAAATTCTCAATGCAGTGCAGGAGGAAAGATAGTTTCGACGATTGCCCTGCAACAGAAAGCACTTCAAGATGACTGATTACAGCTTTGTTGTGTGGAACAGGCCATTCTCCACTTAATTCCACCCCCAATTACTCATGTTGAATTGATCGTCTGATCAGTAGGTGCTTCGGAATTGCCATGGCAATGAAATTTTCTCAATGCAGTGCAATCGTAGGAAAGATAGTTTCGACGATTGCCCTGCAACAGAAAGCACTTCAAGATGACTGATTACAGCTTTCTTGTGTGGAACAGGCCATTCTCCACTTAATTCCACCCCAATTGCTCATGTTGAATTGATCGTCTGATCAGTAGGTGCTTCGGAATTGCCATGGCAATGAAATTCTCAATGCAGTGCAGGAGGAAAGATAGTTTCGTCGATTGCCCTGCAACAGAAAGCACTTCAAGATGATTGATTACAGCTTTGTTGTGTGGAACAGGCCATTCTCCACTTAATTCCACCCCAATTGCTCATGTTGAATTGATCGTCTGATCAGTAGGTGCTTCGGAATTGCCATGGCAATGAAATTCTCAATGCAGTGCAAGAGGAAAGATAGTTTCGACGATTGCCCTGCAACAGAAAGCACTTCAAGATGACTGATTACAGCTTTGTTGTGTGGAACAGGCCATTCTCCACTTAATTCCACCCCAATTACTCATGTTGAATTGATCACCTGATCAGTAGGTGCTTCGGAATTGCCATTGCAATGAAATTCTCAATGCAGTGAAGGAGGAAAGCTAGTTTCGTCGATTGCCCTGCAACAGAAAGCACGGCAAGATGAGTGATTGCAGCTTTCTTGTGTGGAACAGGCCATTCTCCACTTAATTCCACCCCAATTGCTCATGTTGAATTGATCGTCTGATCAGTAGGTGCTTCGGAATTGCCATTGCAATGAAATTCTCAATGCAGTGAAGGAGGAAAGATAGTTTCGACGATTGCCCTGCAACAGAAAGCACTTCAAGATGAGTGATTACAGCTTTGTTGTGTGGAACAGGCCATTCTCCACTTAATTCCACCCCAATTACTCATGTTGAATTGATCATCTGATCAGTAGGTGCTTCGGAATTGCCATGGCAATGAAATTTTCAATGCAGTGAAAGAGGAAAGATAGTTTCGTCGATTGCCCTGCAACAGAAAGCACTTCAAGATGACTGATTACAGCTTTGTTGTGTGGAACAGGCCATTCTCCACTTAATTCCACCCCAATTGCTCATGTTGAATTGATCATCTGATCAGTAGGTGCTTCGGAATTGCCATGGCAATGAAATTTCTCAATGCAGTGCAGGAGGAAAGATAGTTTCGACGATTGCCCTGCAACAGAAAGCACTTCAAGATGACTGATTACAGCTTTGTTGTGTGGAACAGGCCATTCTCCACTTAATTCCACCCCAATTACTCATGTTGAATTGATCGTCTGATCAGTAGGTGCTTCGGAATTGCCATTGCAATGAAATTCTCAATGCAGTGAAGGAGGAAAGATAGTTTCGTCGATTGCCCTGCAACAGAAAGCACTTCAAGATGACTGATTGCAGCTTTGTTGTGTGGAACAGGCCATTCTCCACTTAATTCCACCCCAATTACTCATGTTGAATTGATCACCTGAACAGTAGGTGCTTCGGAATTGCCATTGCAATGAAATTCTCAATGCAGTGAAAGAGGAAAGGTAGTTTCGTCGATTGCTTGGGCTGCCCACCCGAGCCCACTTGGGCCTGATGATTGCAGCCCATTAGCCAACATTTGCGACATCCGACTTTTGAATGGGCGATAAGTGGGCTCGTGGGCTTGGGCTGCCCACCTCGAGCCCACTTGGGCCTGATGACTGCAGCCCATTAGCCAACATTTGCGACAACCGACTTTTGAATGGGCGATAAGTGGGCTCGTGGGTTTGGGCTGCCCACCCCGAACCCACTGGGGCCTGATGATTGCAGCCCATTAGCCAACATTTGCGACAACTTTTGAATGGGCGATATGTTCGATAAGTGGGCTCATGGGCTTGGGCTGATCCACATCAAGCCCACTTGGGCCTGATGATTAAGCAGCCCATTAGCCAACATTTGCGACAACCGACTTTTGAATGGGCGATAAGTGGGCTCGTGGGCTTGGGCTGCCCACATCAAGCCCACTTGGGCCTGATGATTGCAGCCATTAGCCAACATTTGCGACATCCGACTTTTGAATGGGCGATAAGCGGGCTCGTGTGCTTGGGCTGCCCACCTCGAGCCCACTTTGGCCTGATTGTTTGCAGGCTATCCCTGGCCAACATTTCTATGCCAACTTTTTTGAATGGGCGATAAGTGGGCTCATGGGATTGGGCTGCCCACATCGAGCCCACTTGGGCCTGATGATTGCAGCCCATTAGCCAACATTTGCGACATCCGACTTTTGAATGGGCGATAAGTGGGCTCGTGGGCTTGGGCTGCCCACATCAAGCCCACTTGGGCCTGATGATTGCAGCCCATTAGCCAACATTTGCGACAACCGACTTTTGAATGGGCGATAAGTGGGCTCATGGGCTTGGGCTGCCCACCCCGAGCCCACTTGGGCCTGATGATTGCAGCCCATTAGCCAACATTTGCGACATCCGACTTTTGAATGGGCGATAAGTGGGCTCGTGGGCTTGGGCTGCCCACCTCGAGTCCACTTGGGCCTGATGACTTAAGCCCATTAGCCAACATTTGCGACAACCGACTTTTGAATGGGCGATAAGTGGGCTCGTGGGCTTGGGCTGCCCACCCCGAGCCCACTTGGGCCTGATGATTGCAGCCCATTAGCCAACATTTGCGACAACCGACTTTTAAATGGGCGATAAGTGGGCTCATGGGCTTGGGCTGCCCACATCAAGCCCACTTGGGCCTGATGATTGCAGCCCATTAGCCAACATTTGCGACATCCGACTTTTGAATGGGCGATAAGTGGGCTCATGGGCTTGGGCTGCCCACCCGAGCCAACTTGGGCCTGATGATTGCAGCCCATTAGCCAACATTTGCGACAACCGACTTTTGAATGGGCGATAAGTGGGCTCATGGGCTTGGGCTGCCCACCCCAGCCCACTTGGGCCTGATGATTGCAGCCCATTAGCCAACATTTGCGACATCCGACTTTTGAATGGGCGATAAGTGGGCTCATGGGCTTGGGCTGCCCACATCAAGCCCACTTGGCCTGATGATTGCAGCCCATTAGCCAACATTTGCGACAACCGACTTTTGAATGGGCGATAAGTGGGCGAATGGGCTTGGGCTGCCCACATCAAGCCCACTTGGGCCTGATGACTACCCATTAGCCAACATTTGCGACAACCGACTTTTGAATGGGCGATAAGTGGGCTCGTGGGCTTGGGCTGCCCACATCGAGCCCACTTGGGCCTGATGATTGCAGCCCATTAGCCAACATTTGCGACATCCGACTTTTGAATGGGCGATAAGGGGCTCATGGGCTTGGGCTGCCCACCCCGAGCCCACTTGCGCCTGATGATTGCAGCCCATTAGCCAACATTTGCGACATCCGACTTTTGAATGGGCGATAAGTGGGCTCGTGGGCTTGGGCTGCCCACCCCGAGCCCACTTGGGCCTGATGACTTAAGCCCATTAGCCAACATTTGCGACATCCGACTTTATGAATGGGCGATGAATGGGCCATGGGCTTGGGCTGCCCACATCAAGATAAGTGGGCTCGACAAACTTGGGCGATAAGGCTGTGGGTCTGTCGCTGCCCACCTCGAGCTTTGGGCTGATGATTGCAGCCCATTAGCCACATTTGCGACATCCGAGAAATGGGCGATAAGTGGGCTTGGGCCGCTGACCTGACCACTTGGGCCTGATGACTTAAGCCCATTAGCCAACATTTGCGACAACCGACTTTTGAATGGGCGATAAGTGGGCTCGTGGGTTTGGGCTGCCCACCCCGAACCCTCTGGGGCCTGATGATTGCAGCCCATTAGCCAACATTTGCGACAACTGTCTTTTAAATGGTCGATAAGTGGGCTCATGGGCTTGGGCTGTCCACATCAAGCCCACTTGGGCCTGATGATTGCAGCCCATTAGCCAACATTTGCGACAACCGACTTTTGAATGGGCGATAAGTGGGTTCTTGGGCTTGGGCTGCCCACATCAAGCCCACTTGGGCGTGATGATTGCAGCCCATTAGCCAACATTTGCGATATCCGATTATCTGCAAAAGGTCGTCTGATATCAAGTCCAAGAGGTTTCATATGGTTACCAGAAGTTAGATGTCGCAAATGTCGCTTTAAGTTTATGGGCACCAAATATTTTGCCCAAGTGGGTTCGACGTGGGCAGCCGAAGCCAGTGTGATTCTCCTTACAGATTTTATTTTAGTTATAGTTACAGTTATAGTTAATGGTTTTTTATTTTAGTTATAGTTATAGTTATAGTTAGTATTATTTTTAGTTATAGTTATAGTTATAGTTAATGGATTTTTATTTTAGTTAATTTTAGTTACTAATTATAGTTACAATAATTAAAGCTATAAGCAAAATTGTGCGTATTAACATGCTGTTTCACAATTTGCTCAGAGCTTTGAAAGCCTCTGAAGCATGAGTGCATTCATCTTCATGAATACACAAGTTTCCAAAGTAACTTGACAAATTGTATAATAAAAATATCGCATTTTTCGTTCTCATTTATGTCGAATAGTCCATATTGCACTTCCTATTTTTATTTTTTGTATTAACGAAAATAAAGATGAATTTTCCTTAGTGTTATTTTCGTTATAGTTATAGTTATAGTTAATGATATTTTTTAGTTATAGTTATAGTTATCGTTAACGAAATCATTTTATTTTCGTTAACGAACATTTTCGTTATCGTTATCGTTAACGAGAATCACACTGGCCGAAGCCCATGAGCCTACGTGTCGCCCATTCAAAGGTCGGTCATTTGAGTGTCTGTAAAAGGGCCTCTGACATCAAGTCCACAGGGGCTCGGCGTGGTCAACTTAAGTGTTGGGCAGTACTGTTCATCAGATAATGCGTAAAGGTTTGATAAATATATTTCTCAACGATGCGCAACTAAGTATCAGTTATATTATTGTGGAGATAAAATATGCATGCTGTAGGCCTATACGTTTAGTTAAAGGTGGACAGCGAAATAACAGAATAGAGTGATTGTATTAAAAATGATACGATCGATTTAGTCTGCTTGAAGCTTAACCCTGTCTGTTTTTACTTTGATGAACACTGTCGCCCACCTCTATTATGACTTCATTGAAAATAATCTGGCTTCTTTGACTTCTAATTTCTTAAACGCTGTGATGAATATTTGTGCATAGAATTACAAATTTGAATGATAAACGTGCGATTATGTCAAAGCCATGCTGCTAATAATATCGCTGGACCATAATTTTAATTTATCAGTGGAATCGTCCGGTGCAACTTACTCACTTACTTGATTAGTGACGCTATTTCCGGTGGAAAGATGGTGGACATTGGTGGTCGAGGGGCACATGGTAAAAGGAATCTATATTCATCTCAAGTAACTATAGAGAAATAACACTGGACGCTGAAAATAATGGTACACAATGCTATAGGTAAGTGGCGTGTTTGATGTTGAAACGGTCTGCATCTATAGTTGACGAAAATTTTTCTGTTTGTTTTTATGTTTCACGTGGCGATGGCATCGCAGTATAAATAATTGGATAAATCTTCTGCGGCGGAAAATTCCGCCGCAGAAGTACCATTTTCGACACAATTCTGCGGCGGAAGCGCTTTGCGCATGCGCAACCTTCGGCGCATGCGCGTTGTTCAAAATGCGGTACTTCCTATAAATTGGCGTCGTGAGGGTCGGTTAGGGTCAGGTTTGGCCTCGTGAGTGTCGGTTAGGGTCAGGTTAAGCGCTGTGACGGTCGGTTAGGGTCAGTGTTAGGGTTAGGGTTGTTTTTAGATAAAATGTCCAAAACAATTCCGCCGCAGAAGTAAATTTTCGCGGGTTGCGTGGCGGAATTTTCCGCCGCAGAAGCACCACGCTAAATAATTACTTACAATTATTTATACTGTGATGGCATCACCTCTGCTTTTATGGTGACCGACGACTGCATTTTGACCGTGTTTTGGGGTGTGGGCCGAATCCCCGAAAGCCTAATTCCCGAAAGGTATTTCGGCCGGATCCCCGAAATTGATTTTCTAAATCCGACCCGAATGAATAATTATCATCAACAAATATATATTTCAATAGGCAGTATATCGTGAGTGTAGGACATTATTCCCTCTGGACAAAATCCCCCGGACAAAAGCCCCCGGACAAAATCCCCCATTTTGCGTAGGACATAATCCCCCGGACAAAATCCCCTCTGTGCAATTAGCCTATTTCTGCATGCCATTGATAAACCTTAATTACCCTGTTTTTGTTCCCTGTGTCATTCAATTCCGTGTAGGCCTAAACTTAAGACTTGTTAGTGTCATTCAATTCGATAGTTAAGACTTGTTAATGTCAATCATTTATTCAGTTATAAAGTGAAGACTTATTAGCACTTGTCATTTAGGTGAAAAGCGAAGACGTGTTAATAGCGTTCAGTTCTACTTACTGAAACAATTTTATATTAGTTACAAATAGTTCAATCAAACAATCAAAATTCCATTTAGGCGAACAATTATTTTCAACATTTTGCTGCTGCTGGTAACAATTTTGGACAGACTATATAGTATAATAAACGGCAAGCATTTAGTATTGTGGTGCATGTATTTTTCTCCCGTAATTTTAGGCGTCGTGAGAGTCGGTTAGGTCAGGTTACGCGCCGTGAGGGTCGGTTAGGGTCAGGGTTAGGGGTTTGTGTCGTCTTTAGAAAACATCGTACCTTCCGCGGAGCATGCCAAAAAATACTGTCCCACGCCCGTAACCTCACGCACCACGATACTAAATGTTTGCCTAATAAACTTTTAAAATATTATGCGATTATATCGTAGCCTGCCATGGAGCTGATTATGTCCTAGTTTGGGGGGCTTTTGTCCGGGGGCTTTTGTCCGGGGGGGATTTTGTCCAGGGGTATAATGTCCGTTCCCATATATCGTATAGGCGTAGGCTACATCAAGGCCACTCAAGGTCTTTGTTATGTTTACAATTTAACTTTGAATAGCTCGGCCGCTTTATAGAAAACTGTTTTCGGGAAATCGGGCTTTTGTCTGGTTTCGGGGATTCGGGCTGGCCTCGTGTTTTGCCTAGTTGGATTAGTTACTCAACAGTTAGGCCTATAGCAAGAAAGTGTGTGAAAATAGCATTTTGTTGTGTTTGGGCCCTTTTGCTCTCACATTAGCCAAAACTTGGAAGCAGCTTGAACTTGAAAAAGCGTTGTAGTATTTCCTAGATGGGTAAATCATTATGGATTACATAAACCTTAATTAGACCATCTGTGTGACACTTTTAGTGAAAAATGCAAGAAAACAGAATTCCTCCATGTCTTGGGCCCCATTTGCCAATAGTTTTGTGGTGATTGTATAAATAGATTACTCCTGTTAGGAAACACAAAGGCCTTATTTAGAATAGTTCATAGAGCCATAACTATGCATCCAAATTTGAATGTATAACCTATGTGCTTAAATCATTGCATACTGCATAGGCTTCCTGTTCAGCAAAGAATTAGTTTCAAATAATATTGGGCTTATAGTTTTTTTGATTTTAAGAACTTAACCATGGTAGTTTCTAGACAATATGCTCAATTTGAGATGGATCATTCGCTGAATAGGGAGACAATCCAGAGATGAAGCACAAGAGGAAAAAAATCAGTGCAGAGGTTATATGCACTTTGTATCATCTAACGATGCTGTGATTTACATTGTCTACATTTAGTTTGCAGGAAATTTGCTTTGTACATGGTGAAATGTACTGTAATGTTTGGTAAAAGGGTTAGCTACTATAACATTTCTATTTCCTGGATTGTTCTTAGTCGTTGTTTCAGAGATGTTGTTGCACTTTTTACAACATTTTGTTTTGTGTCTTAGATTTTGTGTTCTAGTGTCTTATGATTCAAAAATGGGCCATGATGAGCTGTCCAAGGAAGACGACATATCGACCTTCAGCACCAACTTTGAGAAGTAGCAAAAAAGGCATGTTACATTTCTTTCTTATTTAATTTTATTTGTTTAGAGTGTATATGTATGCGTAATCTAATTCTTCACCTTTACATGTTACACCTTATTTGAACTGGACCTTTTTGAGTTGCTGTTTATAAATGTTTGATTACAATTACCGGTACAATAAAGCTTAAAATTGTTGGTAAACTCTGCATCGGACAATTCCTTCATCCACTGCTGTACCTTCTGTTATGGACTACTTTCAGCTAATGACTCTTGCACAGGTTTGCAAACTTATCTTTTCTCACATAACAAAAGTTGTCTCGATGCCATTCCTTTGTCTCTTAGATCACCTTCTTTCAGACATCTATGGGGCAAGACTTGTATCAGGTTACTCTAGTGGCCTTGTTTAATGTCTGTGCGGCCTTTGATACTGTTGACCACGATATTCTTGTCTACTTCTTTTGTTCTCTCTGCTAATGAGGCCTGTCTGCACTGCATGGGACATGATGTTTGTTGCTGTAGTGCAGGTCATGAGCCAGATCATGAATGCTCTGGTGGCTTGGATTTCATTCAATCACTTGCGGCTTAACCCATCCAAGACTCCTTACAACTGGCTTGGTACATGGCAATAGCTCGCTGAGATGGACCTGGATGTTCTTGCCACTGAGTTCCCTAATTCCACATTCTCGACTACGGTTTGAGTCCTCTGTGTCATGCTGGATCAAGAACGCGCCTTTGGCCGGCACTACCAGCTCTGTCTTGAGTTGACTGCTATTACCAGCTGCGTCAGCTAAGCGTTGTTTCTCGTTCCCTCACCCCAGTGCTACTACTACCCTAATCCATTCTTGTCATTCCCTGAAATGACTACTACGGCTCGCTCTACATTGGTCTCCAGAGTGGGGCGGTTGGGGTGCTCGAGCGGTTTTTTTGGTCCACGGTGTATGGGGCCTCTGCTCTTCTGTACAGGGTGTGCTTGTACCCTACGCACAAACCTCTATCAGTGAGCATCTTGCTTTTCTGCTTTAAGCCCTGTGGTCTGCAGTCGGCTCCTACTGGCTTTGCGTTTGTTGCCTAGGGTTTTCTGATGCTTTACTGTAATCTCAAGACTGTCCTTTTCAGCCGGAGCTGTGTCGGGAGCGCTTCTGAGTACTTACCTTGAAGGAGCACTATATACATTTCCAAAATGAATGACTCTTCTAAAGGAGATCTTTAATGTTATGGGTCCAACGATTACGTCAATGAGTAATTTCTCAATGCATGAAGGAGGATCCTTCCCATCTTGTTTTGATTTTGCCATATTTCATCCTATGCTGAAACAACCTTCTCTTGATTCCATAAACTGGTCAATTTACAGACTCATTTCAAAATTTAAAATTTATATCTGAAACTCTAGCGGGAAGAGACGAATTGTATGCAAACTCAGTTATCTTCCAAATCACTGATCTCCCCAGTTCAGTCTCCATACCATAAGTTTCTTTAAACAGAATCAGCACTTTTTACTCTTCATTATTGCATCATGTGCTCTAATGATAAGGGTAAATTGACAGTAGTTGTTCTTCTTTTGCATCATTTCCAACAATGATTCGAGATTTCTTGAACTTGCACAAACCTGGTTCTGTACGTAACTTGGTGCTTAATTGTGGTTTGTCAACTTGATGTCAATAAACGCGAATATATACAGTATATTTACAAATTAGCATTTCACACAGTGCTTTATTGACATGCAGTGATCAGCATGATTCCGTGTTTGGCCCTCTTTTTGTTTTCGTCATACACCTCGCCCTTAGAAATATTGCTGGAACATCATTTCTATGCTGATGATACTGAAATCTACATTTCCTTTGACAGTTTCACTTGTCACTCGTCTGTGCAGCTGTTGTCAGGGCCGGCCTTAGGCACAGGCAAAGCAGGCAGTTGCCTGGGGCGCCAAAGTCGAGGGGGCGCCATTTTCACAAAAAATGTTTTAACACTTTTATGTTTTTCACTTTTTTTAGCCATTTTTCAATTCCAATGATTATTTTCACTTGAATTCAGAACTTACGATTATGGAACAAATTAAAAATAATTATTGATTTCACTGCATCTTTTCAAGTAATACAATTTCTAAACCGCACAAATTTTAACCATTAAAATGTAATTATTTAACGCCATTATGTAGTCTGTGTCTGTAATAGTTCTGACCCTCTGTAAATCTGGGGCGGGATTCATGAGATATGACTAACTCCTATTCATGGCTTAAATCTGGCCTATGCGGGAGTAGCGGTTAATTCGCTATTCATGAGACAGGCGCAACGCTCTACTCTGCGAATAAGGCTATTCCGACTCTGAGGTAGGAGTAAGTCCTCTATTCTCAGCTTAAAGGCGATTAACAAAATGGCGGCCGTCGTTTTTCGTTGCATTCGACGACGTTTTAGACACCAATAAGTGTTTAAGAGAATCTGTAATTAACTCGTTTCGTTCGCCAACGGCGACCTTTAAATTGCCTTTCATTTCACCGTCACAAAATGTTAAAATTTGACGAGATTTCTGACGATGTTGCATTCGAAGTGCCGCATCTTTCCGTTAGGCATTGGTCTGTCCCAACTTCACCGTAGCTCTTGCGCATGCGCGATCAACGATAACCACTAAAATATTGGGAAAACCCAGCGTAAGCGCACTTTACACCCAGAGTAACTAATCGGCCTTCTACGCCTGTTTATGAATACCGACTACGAATAAGTTTTATTCAGAGAATAGTTATTCCCAGAGTAGGCGTTACACCCGGAGTAGCTTACTCCTGCCCCATGAATCCCGCCCCTGACGCTTACACAGTGTGACATCTTTCGACTGTAAAATGCCAACAATTGAAGAAATATTGTAGAATTTTTAATTCTTTATTGGTTGACATTTAATAACAGTTTTCTTAAATTGGCTTAAATCTAAATCAATTTATAGTTTCGATCTTATAAAATTGAAATTTTAATTTTAAAAAATTATGTAAAGGCCTATGAAGCGTCAGAAATGGCCTAATTGGGCGGGCTTACTCAAAATTGTAAGAAAAAAAAACAAGAAACAGAAGTTAGTGTCAAAAAGCAAAAACGTTGGCTTCCAACTATTTCAAAAAAATTGAAACTACTTTAGCTGTTAGTGCTAGCATCACGTCATCAGCTAGGCCTAGTAGGTCTAATTCGTTTGTAATAATACTAATAGGCCTATTGGAAGTGTTTGCTTAAATTTATTTCAGCTTTATTGTGTTTTGATAAACTAAAGCCTGACAGAGAAACTACGTGCAGAAAAAGATTTCTGATTATTTCAACAAAATAATTGTTTTAATCAAATATTTTTTGTTTTGTTTCGGTAATTCGAATTTTTCGGTAATTTCAAGTGATTTTGCTTTTTACCATTCCCAAAAATTCAAATTATCCAGGGTTGAGTATATTAATCAAAAAATGTAATAAATAACTGAGTTGAGCGTAGGGGCCTAATATTCTGGCCGGTTCATCATTGGGTTGTGACTTGGGGTGGACCTTGAAGTGGGGATCAGAGGGCGCCAAATGTATGCTTTGCCTGGGGCGCCATTTTGGCTAGGGCCGGCCCTGGCTGTTGTGCACTACCTTTGAGAAGATACAAGTTTGGATAGATGCCAGTTAATTCGTTAATCTATCAAAACTTAATTCCTATTACTGGGCACTCAACGGCAAATTAAATTGCCTAAGAAATTTCAGTGGATTAAATCCATGAAATTGAGTGACTCTCTTGTTGATTTGGCAATGTTGTTCATAACTTGGGTGGGTTTTTCTTGATTCTACTATGTCTCTTACCATCTGTATAAATGGTTTTTGTAAGTCATATATGCACGTTCATGTCATACTTCTGTTCGTGACCTGGGAATTGTCTTGGATCCTTCCCTTTCTTTTACTGACCAGGTCAACTCGGTTTCCAGATCTTGCTTCTACCATCTACGCCAACTACGTTCTATTCGCAGCTCTCTTTCACTGCATGCCATTACTACTCTGATCCACGCCTTGATCTGCACTCGGGTCGACTTTGGGAACGCTGCATACATTGGACTCTCCGCCTCTAATACTCACAAACTCCAGTCTATTCTTAATGCAGCTGCTCGGCTTATAGGTGCCATTCCAAAGTTTGCTCATATCTCAAGCTATATTCGGGATACCCTTCACTGGCTCCCTATTCAAAAGCGGGTAAACTTCAAAATCCTTTCCCTCATGCGTAACTGCCTTGTTGGGGTGGCCCCATCGTACCTGAGGTATTTTTGCACCTTTGTCTCCTTACCTGCGATGGCCTCTTTGTGATCTTCGACCCGTGGCCTTATGGTTGTCCCTCGCATGCGCTCTGCTACGGCCCACTCTTTGCCCGTGTTGGCCCATCAGCTTGGAACTCTCTTCCCCAGTCTCTTCGTTTTGAGTTACTAGCCGTCTTTCCTTCCCAGTTCCGTAGACGTTTTAAGACTTTTTTGTTTCCTAATTCAGGCACTGAAGTAGGTCAAGAGCGCTGCTGATTTCTGAGCGGTGCTATATAAATGTTCAATTACACAGAATTAGGCATAAAGTTCTCGTTTGTTCAAGAATATCTTTGGTAAACACGTTGGTTTTGATTGCCCTCAATTACTGTAAATCACTTCTTGTTGGCATTAGAAAGTCAAACATGATGAAAATCCAGAGTTCAGAACTCTGGCTATGGCTATAATTGATATGTCTAAATATATGACGTCAGCCGAGAGAAGGAACCACTTGTCGGGAATGGACTTATAAACAGTTTCCGTAAGCTTGTACCGTCAGAAAATCAGGGTAAAAGTTTCTAAACGTTTGGCCCAAAATTTATACACTTTCTAAAGAAAATATAAGATATCATTTGGCAGGAAATCACCTATAAATATGGAAACTGTCTCTACCCGATGGGATAATACCAGGGTTTTGGCCTTAATGTATCAAGTGGAGTAATATAGGTCGCTGTACAGCGATTATTAGCTCCAGATGCAGTAATTAGACGCAAAATCAATAATCACGGAATACGAAAATGACCATTGTCCGGCTAATCTCTCGGCCGACGTCACATATAAGCATATAACCTCTGTGCTTAAATCTTTACATTGACTAAATTCTTAGTTGATACATTTATTAGAGTTTTTATTAATTTTAACAATGATTATAGGCAATCTTGGCAAAGGGTTTGTTTTAAGTCAACCACAAATTTAGTCAATCTTGATTTCCCAGACTTGACATTAGTAAACAAGGTGATCTAATAATGATGATAATGAGGAACTTGTATTGCACTGATATCTAATGCACCGATGGTGCACTAGTGTGGTCCAAAAAATTAAAAGTTTGAAATGCATTGCTCCACAAGGATGCCCTTGTTACACACGAAAACACGAGTCTCTAGAGTCTTGACTTTTTTTTATATCGTATGAACTTGTCAAAAAACATGTATAATTTTGATTTTTTTAAATCAGTTATAATTGTTTTTCTAGTCAGTTTTTATTTTGAACAATAAACAGCCCCAGTTAGAAATATGTACTGCTAGTCAGGCTGCATTAAGTTTGTAATGAAATATAGTTTGGATAATTAAAGAAGTAATCCAGTCTGCATAAATTCCGTCACTGAAGTGCTTGAAAACCCGCAACCCACTATTATTTCATTTTGCCTTCGTTGGAACAGAAAAGTTTGTCCGATGACTGTCCAGACAAATTGCAGCAAGTACTGTTTCTGACTCTTCCTTATTACATCATTGTAAGAATGGATCAGAGCCACTCCACGTTCTGCACAGTCATTGACGACCATTAACAGAACTTTTGACATTTGCCTTCATCGACTGGAAAGTAGGGTCCAGTGGTCAGGGAGTAGAAGCCTTTGATAGGAAGGCTGTGGGTTGTTCTTGACCCTGGATGGTAAGAGGATCAAGCAGTTTTAAAGATCTCCTTGTGACATACGCTTCCAGTGGAGTCTGGTGGTTGAATGATTTCCTGTCCAGACGCTACATGGATGGCGGATTAGGTGGATGAGTAAGATTGTATTACCAGAGCAGCCTCTATGTCTTCAGTGACACACTCATCAAAGAAAACACGTGGCTATAAGTTGTTCAAAGAAATATAAGAGATGATGACTGTAAGAGTTAATTTAAATCGGCCTCAAACTGTTACTCCTTGAATCAGCAGAAATCTTGGCTCATACCACTTCCAGTGCTTGCGAACACCCGAATAAGCACGCTGTGCGGGATTCTAGCTATCTCCCGAATTACCAACGCAGTGACTTATTGCTTTCGTGGCCTCACCAACTGTTAGTCTATTCTGGTAATGCAACATGAAATTCCTCAGGATTGCCTCTTTTGTGGGAGTCCAGACCCAATAATGTGTTTGTCAGGCATCCCTAACAACCAACATTGTGGGGAACTCCTGGTTGATGCCAGTTCCACCACAGCTGCCGTTTTTGTCATGTATGAGCTTTTATTGCAGAAAGTGAAAAACATGTGCTGTAAGCTTATTTCATATTCAAGGCTGGCTTCACAGATTAAAAAATACTCTATTCATGCTAAATTAGCAGCTTATAGAGCAATATTGAACAATCCAATTGTATATGAAACGAATTGTAATGAAAAGTTGGCATGCAAAATTTAAAATTAGCTATAAGCCAACAACCGTTTATCTATCAGAAAGAACTTGACACAAGTGTTGTATTTGTAAATAAGCTTATTTTTCTTTTATTTACTTAAATACAGTTGGCATAATTGATCATGATTTAAAAAGATGGTGTTTGATGTTCATGGGTGCTAATTTTAATTCATAATGCAGGTATTAACGCGTCAGATGCCCAATTTTTGCAATTTCTACAAAAGTGTCAAAACCTAGCGACCTCTAAACATGCTCAGATCTCTTCAATATTTTCAATACAGAGTCTTCTAGTCAAGTGTAACAGGGACAGCCTTGTGGAGCAGCATATTTTGAAAAAATATTTTTTTCCATGTAAGTTTGGACCAAACTAATGGTGCACTAAAACTGAGCCATAATCATCTCGTTATCTTTCTCTGGTCATACCTAGTATTAGAACTGTTCGTGGTGAACAAAGTGTTTTATGTTGCACAACCAAGATTTAAAACACTTTTTCTCTGCATCTGTTCATTCTGCTCAATCGCTTATGACTTTTGGTTCTCAGCTTAAGACTTAACCTTATTAAAATTGCTTATTCACCAGTGGCTGCCTCTCTGTTGTAGCAGACTCATCTTTTGGATATTGACCTGAATACGACTTGGTTTTGGTGTGCCATTAGTTTATGTTTTTTGCCTTAGACACTGGTGCGATATAAGTTACCAGTTAATAATATTAATAATAATATCTTTGACTAACCTCATCCTTACTGACTGTCCTTGTCTTAAGGACACATGCACTCGAGAAGAGATTTGGTTCAGTTTAAAGTACTAACTTCCACTAAACTATTTATTTATCTGTTTTTTTTACGTTAACCTGGCAGTGTTGAGGTTTGGACATTGTTTGGAACCATTGAGATTTTTGTAACACTGCATAACTTGCATTACATTTACTGCACACTGGTACTATAGAGAGCAACCAAATGACAAATTGAAACTGTTCAGCATGATCAGTTGTATTGATTTTTATGTTTATGATTCAAACTCCACTTAGAATAAGCGGCAGTTTAGCTGAAACATTTATATAGAGTTTTTATAATTTTAACAGTGATTATAGGTGTATAAAGCTTATTTGCCAGTGTTTTGTAAGGTGCATACGAACATTTCTATGTCAGGTGAACATAGCTGAACAATTGCTGGTGTCCATCTTAGTGTGGAAATGTCAAATTCTAAAGTTCTTTTAAGTTTTGTGAAAGCTTTGATTTAATTGTGAAGCTTTGATTTAATTGAGTACTATTACAATTGTGCTAGATAAATTTAATGCAGTTCAGTAATTGATTTCTGGTTAATTAGTGGTTCTCTACTGTAGTTTGATACTATGTGCCAGCTTCAGATGCACTCTATAGCAACTTTTGACTGGGTTTGCTTCAGTTTGAGGTCATGTATACATGTCAAAAGAAGCTTTTACCTACTTTGCACTCCTTCCTTCCTCTTGTGCGCTTTGGATACTTCCACTTCTCAATGTACAAAACATATTGGTCGAGCCTGTTGATCTTGCGGGGCTAACTCTGATAGAGGGTGGGGTTCTTTGATACTGTGGCGTCCAGCAAACGAATGTAATTTAATAGATCCAATGCAGTACAGACTCGCTGCCTAATTTTAGGGCTCAGGCTATACAAAATAACCACATATATCAATTTTAGATGCAGACATTTGCATAGGGCACAAACTCCTTCCATTTGTTAAAATTGTTGTCCTATTAGTTGAACCATGGATAACTGTTAGCAGTTTATCTTTAAATTTCTTTGTATAAAAGCTTTACAAGTATGCTAGGTGCAAGTTACTAGTAATGAGCTGTACTTTTTTGGAATATGTTATACACTTTTTTAATTGTCTGTAATGACAAAAATCAATTGCCTGTAATGATGATATTTTCTATCGAAGGTGCAGTCGAAAGAAATGTGAAATCCACCAATACAGCATCCTCAGATGGAAGTAAGCACGTGCTAGACCTTGCACGAATTGATGGTGGCAGGCGAGTGGAATGCAGCAAAGCTGAGAAGAAAGAGCAGTGTGTTTCTGCTGCAGTTGACATTGACAGTTATGAAGTCTAATTTATCATATGCCCTAATTTTTGACTTTAGTGACACTGTATCTCTTTTGATCTTGTCTTTGATATAATTTTCATTGAACAAATGCTATTATTTAAATTAGAGAGATTTGTTTAAAATTTGCACTATAAGGAAAAAAGAAACATTGACTTAATAGTTACTTAAATCCCATGCTTCAGTTGACTAATTTGAGACACGATCATGGAATTGACCATGCATTTCTAATATTTGTGATTTAAAGTATTATTTCTTATTGGCTGCTTAACATAATAACTTTAAAAGACTATATGATGTTAGTCATGTACCAAGAATTGAGTTTTTCCACATGTCTTGTTTGAGTGACTTTATATTAGTAGCATTTATATTTTATTTGTTTATTATAATTATGCATACCCTTATTTGCACTATAGTGGCTAATTGTGGATGAAAATTTCATCATAAAATGTGTTGCACAATAGAGCCCATTTGCTCTGTGGGGTGTATATGGGATCAAAATAAGGATCCTGAGTGGCCGAGTGGGTTGGTGCCCGCTCTCCGCGCCGGCGCCCCGGGTTCGCTTCCCGGTCGGGTCGGTTTATCAGAGATTAATTTCTCGGATCTTTTACTGCGGGTGGCTCGGTCGCATTATAAACGTGGAGTACAATACAACACACAACACAACACAATATACTGGGGCGCGGTGGTTTGGGGGTATGTTCGTTGCCTTGCAGCTGGAGGGTTGCGGGTTCGAATCCACCTCAAAGCCGTCGCGTAGGGACCCTGGGCAAGTCCTTCACTCGCAATTGCTCATGCGCTTCGGCGTGAAACTCCGACTACAGCAGTAGTCGGGAGCGCCTCTGAATGGGAAATCTGGTAGAGGCGCTATAACAAGTGTTCAAATACAATACAATACAAAATGGGATCCAGGTCGTGCCCTTGTAGGTGGATCTGGGTCTGCCCACAAGGAACCCATATAAAGATTATAGTCAAAGAAGTGGGCTGCCCATATTGGCCGCCCAGATGGAGCCCACAATAAGCCCATGCATATTGGCAACCCATATGGGCTGCCTAGATGGGGCCCATGTCGGCTATTTTGAGGGCTGCCCACTTGGGACTAACATGGAGCCCGTTTGGGCTGCCCACCTGGGGCCCATATTGGCAGCCCATAATGGGCTGCCCAAGTGGGGCCCACACTAAGCCCATGTAGGCTCATTCGTGGGCTGCCCATTTGGGGCTGACATGGAGCCCATGGCCAAATGGACATCGAGCCCATCTGGGCTGCCCACATGGGGCCCATATTGGCAACCCATAATGGGCTGCCCAAGTGGGGCCCACACTAAGCCCATGTAGGCTCATTCGTGGGCTGCCCATTTGGGGCTGACATGGAGCCCGCGGCCAAATGGACATCGAGCCCATCTGGGCTGTCCACATGGCGCCCATCTGGGCTGCCCAAGTGGGGCCCACACTAGGCCCATATAGGCTCATTCGTGGGCTGCCCATTTGGGGCTGACATGGAGCCCGCGGCCAAATGGACATCGCGCCCATCTGGGCTGTCCACATGGCGCCCATCTGGCTGCCCAAGTGGGGCCCACACTAAACCCATGTAGGCTCATTCGTGGGCCGCCCATTTGGGGCGGACATGGAGCCCGTGGCCAAATGGACATCGAGCCCATCTGCCCATATGGGCCCCACGAAGTTGACCATATGGGGCCCAGATGGGGCGGACTTGGGCATGCTGGCTGGGGTAGGCCTACGTTTTCATTCGTGGGGTTAACTATTGTAAACCACATGTAGAAATTATTCCCAAGACATAATTATAATAGGCCTAATGGTCAGAAGTGAATGAAGGGAAACTTAATTTTCCTAAATGGGAAATATTCCAAACTACCGTATGAACAGACGCGAAAGGATTGGAGTACGTACGATAGGCCTAAATTAGGCCCTATCTTTTAAAACCTAAGGGTTCCTAAACCAGCTGGGGGCAGGATGATCTAGGTATGCACAAACATGCATTATAATAGCCTATAGGCCCTATATATAGCCTAGGCCTACATAATAGGCCTATATATATATATATATATATATAAGGGAGCGGTTTTTAATATTAATATTCCTAATTCATTTCGCTCTTGCTATATATAGTCTAGGCGCAGAAAATGGAAAATCTCGTGTAAGAAGCAAATCATGTTCATTTTTGGCAACACACTTTTTTACACTAATTCGACCCTGCTGATTACGAAAATCGCTGTTGCCAAGCTGGATTTTTGACCTGAAGAACATTTCAAGGTCATACAAAATAAAATCTAGCAAAATTCAGAGATAAATGGCCAGATCTCAGCCAATAATGGTTGAATTCGACTAATTCTTTCTTGCTTTTTCTCGACTTTATAAGGACTACCTGTGGTAAGAAACAAGGTTACTAAATGAAAGACGATCCAAGGTTATTTCAAGGTCAAAAAGAGCAATTTCAGGTCAAAATCTGGGGAAATAGCCATAACTCAGTCAAATATTGTTCTATTTGGGTGATTCTTTTATCTTTTTGCTCGGACCGATAAGGGCTACATTTGCATAGTTCCTATAAAGGCTAACATGATCCAAGGTCAATTCAAGGTCAAAATCAAGGGGAAAAGGTCATAACTCAGTCAAATATTGTTCTATTTTGGCGATGCTTTCATCTTTTTGCTCCGGACGATAAGGGCTACATTTACATAGTTCTTAAAGGCTAACATGACCCAAGGTCAATTCAAGGTCAAAATCAAGGGGAAAACATTAACATTATTTTTTACAATAGTAAGGTACAATGAATAAACTGATAAATGATAATTATTGATCACTACATGTATGTGCAGGCACCATGAGCTTGGCACCCACACAGAGAACGACACCTTAAGTCTGATTTCCTACACTGGCACACACGAGGTTTGCCTAGGCTTAGTTTTTTTTGCAGTTGCAAGAAACAATGTCCAAGCATTCTTTGGGGACGCGTTCTATTGTCATTACTACTGATATCGACTTAGACGAATCACAGGCGTCCTTCTGCCAACCATACGTTGCTGCATCTAGAAGATAAAGCGTGCTGCTACCCGCCTGTTCCCACACTCTCGCTTGATAGTGGGATCGCTTGATATGTTGCTGCAGTGCATCACTTGTCGGTGGAAGACATTCAGCTTGGCTGGTTTTTGAGAAGAGCAGTCTTCGGGCATCGTCAACAGAATCAGCATTAACTTTGTAGACATGGCAGAAGAACCTTTCTGCATCATTGCTAGTTTCTTGAGTAAGTGGACCTCTTGCTAGATTTCGTAACAGTTTTGTGCTTTCAATAAAGGTATTCCACATTGATCGCTTAGTCTGACCACGAATGTACGACATCGTGTCACACCCAGAAATTGCGTGAAATGCCAATAGTGATGACAGAACTTCAGGTAGCAATTTGCAATGGATGTCGTGAATTGGTATGAATCTCCGCTTCTTGGATGTTCCGGCCATCATCCATAGTTGCTTGCATCGGACCTGGTTAGGGTGGGATAACAACATGATGAAAACGTCTGTATCCCTGTCTGACACAACTACTGTATCACAGGAACTGTTAGCAGCCTGCAACCAAATTCTAGTGTTGGCTTCTCCATGTGCTACTTTTAGCATTGATACGTCAGTCAGTACATTAGTCGACTGGACCTCCACTCCGTCGTCAAATGTTCCTGCTACAACTACTTCAGTGTACAAATTGCCTTGCCTGATGATCTCCTGCGATAGGAACCGTGCCAAGTCCGACTTGTTCTCAGACATGCATATAAAATTGTTCCAGTTTTTTGGGAGAGGCCCACGACATCATTTGATGGCTCGTCGTATTGGACAAATGCCACTGCGACGTTTCCGAGTTGCACCTTTCACCGATCCAGGGATGTATCGATCAAAGGTAACAATGATGCGGTGGTAAATCTTGCTGTGATTTGTCAAGGACATGATGAAGTTGTCGGCAAGGTCACCGATACGCCACAATTAGTCTTTCATGACATGGCGATCCATCTTGCTACCTTCTTTCTAACATCCCAACCTTGTCTGCCTTGTACAGTGCTTGGAATGTTTGCGGTTTGTTCTTTTTCATTGTATCATGAAACTTGACCTTAGTTTTGCCGCTTGCTGTTGAAGTCAACCTACTGTCTACGAAATCGGCGATATGAGATAAACCAAGCAATCTCGCGTTCAGTCAAGATTCTTGGATACTCCACGTGGCAACGTCTTTCCACTAATTCGATTCTGCTGATTACGAAAAAATGAAATCTAGCAAATATCAAAGATAAATAAATTTAAGATCCGCCAAAAGGCAAGGTTACGTCAGTGTGTTACTGTAACGTGACAAAATTGACAAGCTTAGGCTGCATTTGAAATCATCAGATGCGACCAGTTCTGTGTAATGGTAATTTTCCTTGATTTTTACCTTTGATCTTGAAATGTCCTTGGGTTAACTTTATTGGTCTGAGCAAACAGGTAACGATTCACCCAAATGGAACAATATTTAGTCGAGTAATGGCCTTTTCCCTTGATTTTGACCTTCAATTGACCTTTATCGGTCTGAGCAAACAGGTAAAAGATTCACCCAAATGAAACAATATTTAGTTGAGTTATGACCTTTTCTTCTTGATTTTGACCTTGAATTGACCTTGGATCATGTTAGCCTTTAAGTTCTATGCAAATGTAGCCCTTATCGTCCGGAGCAAAAAGATGAAAGAATCGCCAAAATAGAACAATATTTGACTGAGTTATGACCTTTTCCCCTTGATTTTGACCTTGAATTGACCTTGGATCATGTTAGCCTTTAAGTTCTATGCAAATGTAGCCCTTATCGTCCGGAGCAAAAGATGAAAGAATCGCCAAAATAGAACAATATTTGACTGAGTTATGGCCTTTTCGCCTTAATTTTGACCTTGAATTGACCTTTGGTCATGTTAGCCTTTATAGGAACTATGCAAATGTAGCCCTTATCGGTCCGAGCAAAAAGATAAAAGAATCACCCAAATAGAACAATATTTGACTGAGTTATGGCTATTTCCCCAGATTTTGACCTGAAATTGCTCTTTTGACCTTGAAATAACCTTGGATCGTCTTTCATTTAGTAACCTTGTTTCTTACCACAGGTAGTCCTTATAAAGTCGAGAAAAGCAAGAAAGAATTAGTCGAATTCAACCATTATTGGCTGAGATCTGGCCATTTATCTCTGAATTTTGCTAGATTTTATTTTGTATGACCTTGAAATGACCTTCAGGTCAAAAATCCAGCTTGGCATCAGCGATTTTCGTAATCAGCAGGGTCGAATTAGTGTAAAAAGGTATGTTGCCAAAAATGAACATGACTTGCCGCTTACATCGCTTTTTTGACGACTTTTCAGCTCTGCGCGCCTAGACTAATATACGAAAATTTACGATTACGATATAGCCTATATATATCGTAATCGTAAATTTTCGTATATATAGCAAGAGCGAGATGAATTAGGAATATTAATTTTATCCTCAGTGGGAAGTTTCCTAAACCAGTAGAGAGTTCCTCTGTGTTTACCCTCTGTGTTCTTGCCTGGAACTGTAGTTTATTACTGTTTATAAGGGCTTCATTCGAATGGTTGAGTCCAGGGCCGGATTTAGGCATGGGCTCCACGGGCTCCAGCCCAGGGGCCCCCACCACTTAGGGGCCCCCACCAGTTGCAATTTTATTATATTTTGTCCCTTCACTGCATGTGCTATCTGACTCAGGGAGAGTTTCTGAGAGTGACCAGTGAGTGGATCTGAATCAAAGTGGTCGGCTTCTGAACGATCACTGTAAGCCTGCTATAATAATTGTAGCCTAATCATAATTTTGAAATATCCCGTTAATATTGGTCACAACTTAAGAGTGGCATCTGCAGCTGTTGACAGATTATCTTACTTTTAACTCAAGCTCAGGTCGTCTAATGATGTGGGCTCGGTCCGCATGCAGCAGACAGAACCTGTGCACAAGCCAGCATCCTGAGCTCCACCCCGCAACAGTAGGCTATCTTGTTTCAGGGTGAAAGGCTTGCAGAAAGTGGGTATTCTATCTTAGCTATAGCAGTCCGTTCTGCTTGTGCTTATGACCTCGGATGAACCAAACTGCCAATCTGTAGCAGTGAACAGCTGTATACTGCCATTTCTGTGCTGGTAGTGGCTTTGTGACACGCAGTCCTATATAGGATTCTGCCTTTATGTATGCATTGTATCGGGCCATACAACACAGTTTGATTTTGCAAATCAGTATACTTAATATAATTTGAGGAGACTAAGTACTTTCAACCGACAGACATGAATCGATTTGGAGATCTGCGTAAGGGCTCTAAAAAACGCAAGATAAGTAAAGAAAAAGCATCTCAAAATGAGAAGGTACTTGCAAAGACACCTCGTATTAGGCCTACTGCTTTCCTTCAAGCAACAGCTATAAGTACATGTACATCTCATGAAGTCATTGAAAAGATTTTTTGAATCGAAGCGTGAGCGTTTCACGGAGTTTGAGAGCAAGAGCGCAGAAATTTGTGGAACGGCGGAATATGTTCAAACAAGAACACGTCATCAAAACGTACGTCTCCTTCCATTGGATTATGGTCGAGCGCCAGAAGCCACGCTCTCTGCTTCGGAGAAATTTCGGATTGACAATTTTCTACCTGTCATCGATCAATTCACAACCGAGTTTTTTAAAAAGCTAGCATCATACGAACTACTCTGCTCAAGGTCTGGTTTTCTATCTAGGCTTGAATTATGTAGTGATGAAGAAATACACAACTCAGCGAAAAACCTTGTACGTAGCAATCTATGGCGATGACCTCGATGCAAGCCTTGGCAATGAGCTCGTGCAGTTTTCTTATTAATTTTGTCCAAGTGTTTAAAGATGAGACGGGTAGCGCATGCATGCCTCAGCATAAATCAGGAGCAGTCCATGCACCAATTAATACTTGACAAAGGTGTTGAAAGTTCATTTGCAAATTTGTAAATTATGCTAAGAATGTACTTGGTGCTCATGGTCACAAACTGTAGTGCTGAACGTTCTTTTTCTCAGATGAAGATAAGAACAGGCTTCGCACAAACATGACGCACGAGAGACTTAGCCACCTTGCAGTGTTGAGCATAGAGAGTGATATTAATCACTTTATTGATGACTTTGCCAATAGAAAAGTGCGTAAAGTCTCTTTTGGGCCTATTCAAATTCAAACCTAACTGTAGGCCTAACTGTAGGCCTAACTGAGCTAATTAACTGACTCAAGCTATCTGTTTCAGTTTGGAGCTTCAATTTATCACTATTTGTTTTACTATCTTTGTTTGTTTGTCTGTACCAGTTACTTCTATTAAGACTTCTGTTAAGAACAGCATAAGAAGCTTAAAGCTTATCTTTTGTATTGTATTTGAGAAATTATTTAATACCTGTTAATAATAATAATGATAATAATAATCTTCGTCAAACAGAATCAAACTGACAAGTACGCAGAATGATTACAATTCACAGTATGAACGGATAATCACAAGTTATTACATGAGTCGAATTTAACTGTTTGGCAGCCATGCTAGGCGCCCATCACGTCTTACAGCTAATATTTTCAATGCCATCTGGCGAATGAAAAGGCTGAGTCGAACTTATGGAGAGTATCGGGAAGCGATCCCGCGTCCGTTGCCTCTTCGTCTCAGAGTGTTACCATTACCCTAAACCCCTCCACTATTAATATAATAGAAGACACTACATATATAATTATATATATATATATATATATATATATATATCAGATGATCTTCCCAATTTATTTTTGTTTACATGAATTTTAAAAAACATCAGTGAACAATAAGTCAACTAATATTGCCTTTAGCACCTTTGCCTGTATGAGTTAGTATATGTTATAACTGTTGGTATAGGGTTGTCCCGTGGGTAACTGCGCAGCAACAAAAGCAAAAACTCCGTTGCAGAAAAGGGCCCACCATACTGGGCGCCCATGGGCCCCCACCACCCTAAATCCGGCCCTGGTTGAGTCTGCCTAGCGCCAAATGCATTTGATCGTCTTGTCTAGCCCTGATTCATCCAATCCATCGCCTCCTTCCTATTCTCTCACCCAAACACAACCTCCGTAACAGCTCCTCTGTCTCTTTCCCTCTGGTCTCTCGGCAATCGGACCTTCAACGCTTTATCTTGACAGCAGTGCATATTTTAACGGATTTGTACTACTGGGACAAGTGGGTAGCTTAAGTAGTAGGGTTCGTGCTTTGTACCACGCCGCACCCCAAGCAAGTGCCCAAAGAAGTTGACGACCGCGGGGGTAGTGTTAAAAAATTTTCCAGGGTCCCATCAGTTACACAGTTAACATAGACTTAAATTCAAATTCAAAAAGGAGACAGACTTTCTTCCAGCTTATTTAAAAAGTTGACGACCGGGGAGGGTAGGAACGAGTGTTTCCAAGAACCGAGCGTTCAAAAAATTTTAGACGGCACGGGTAGTAACGCGAGTTTTCCAAGGATTTTGAGGGGGGGTAGTAACGAGAGTTTTCCAAGGATTTTCGAGGGGGGTAGTAATACTTTTAAAAATTTCTGATGACCTTTTTTCTGCTCTTCGTCCGAGAAAGACAATGGTCAGGAATTTTTCGAGGGGGGGTAGTAACGAGTGTTTCCACCAATCATTTTTCCTTCCTCCTCAATCCACATCCACCCTTCCTCTACGTACGTATTATGCCGCTGACTAGTGGGACAAAGTCTCCTACTGTAATTCCTTTGTTATGAAATTAGAGTATTACCTAGGACAAATCACCAAAACTACTGGGACATATCCTAAAACTACTGGGACATATCCTAAAACTACTGGGACATTTGTCCCAGTAGTTAAACAGTTAAAATATGCACTGCTTGACAGTCCCTTCGCTGGCATGACGCAGCGCTTGTTAATAAGCTGCAGGTAGGCTAAAGTCTGAATAGCGCTTGAGTCATTTTCAAGTTTACAATTACGGTGACCTCTCAATTCGCAACAAATGAGAGAATCGATCGCTTTGCAGTGAATATCATTTAAGCCATTAATGGAGAATGATTCAGAGCGAACCCGAATTGATTCAATAAAACCGATCGGTCACACTTTGTTAACTTAAATTCTACCTTGATCAATTACTGCCGCCTTAAAGCCGACCACCTTCGATAGCCACGTGCGATTTCCAAAGGGAAACGTAATTTAGCAGGACACTGGGCTTAGGTTCAAGGTCAAGTCACAGTACAAAGGAGGTCAGGTCCAATAGGCCTAGACTAATAAATCGGACACATGCATGCATTGCACAAATACGCAGCCTACGTATGTAGGCTATAGGCTACATACGTACGTCCGTGCGTGCGCTCGTGCGTGCATGCATGCATGCATACATACATACATTACATACATACATACATGCATGCATGCATAAATACATACATACATACATACATACATAAATACATACATACATACATACATAAATACATACATACATACATACATACATACATACATACATACATACATACATACATACATACATACATACATACATACATACATACATATATACATACATACATATACCTTACATACATACATACACACATACATACATACATACATTCATAAATGCGTATACATGTATACATTTATGCACACATACATAAATACATATAAAAATAAATACATGTACACAATGAACATAAATACACACATGGATATATAAACACATACATTTATGTATGCATATATGCAGATTATACACATGCATTGGAGCGCTTCTGAGTAGATTACCCTGAAGGGGCGCTATATAAATACTCCTTAATAATAATAATAATAATAATAATAATAATAATAATAATAATAATAATAATAATAATAATAATAATAATAATAATGCATACATGCATGTATTACATTTCATTACATACTTGTATGCTGTGGATACACTTTGTTAGCAAACGCACGTAGAACCCATCATGCAGCTGAATGTGAAAGAAGGATGATCATTACTGGAATGCCAGGTCATGTGGTCCAACACATTCCTCCATCTCTGTCACAGAAGTTAAATGCTCTTGGCTTCTGCAGAAATCAAATTAACTAAGAAATTATTAGGAGGAATAAATTGTTTGTAACTGATTAGCTCTCTTTGATGTTAGCTCTGCTTTTGACTCTGTCGACCATTCTATATATCCTCCTTCAGCGCCTCTCTGTTTATTTTGGACTGACCCTTTGAATGATTTCGCCCTTTCCTCACAGATCGCACTTATTGTGTTACTGCTGGATCCTCTAGGTCCCGCTGGGTCCCTGCTCTTTTTGGTGTACCCAAGAGATTGGTGTTGGGCAGAGGGCTCTACATTCTTTACACGTCTGACGTAAGCTCCCTGCTACGGACCACATGACCGTAGCCTACGGTCATGTGGACTCTTGCACCAGCTATATGCTGACGACATACAAGCATAAGTCCACTGCCGTGCAGTTGATGCAGTGACCTCTGTTTAAGTCTGTTGGGTTGATGACAGCTGGCCGGTGTAGACATGCAACTGTTGGCTGAAACTTACCATCATGTCACTTTTTCACTTACTGTACGTGACCTCTGAGCGACGCTCGACCAAGAGCTTAGCTTCTCGCAGCATGTTACGCGAAGCTGTTATTACCAGCTTAGCGCGAAGCTGTTATCTCTCCTCTCTCTCGCTCTCTCTCTCTCTCTCGTCTCTCTCTCTCTCTCTCTCTCCTCTCTCTCTCTCTCTCTCTCTCTCTCTCTCTCTCTCTCTCTCTCTCTCTCTCTCTCTGATGCTGCCTCTCTCTCTCTTGTTCTGCCTTTGTTACCAGCAGAGTTGATAACTGTAGTTCGATTCTCGCTGGTCTCCCTTCTGGCCTAATAAGCCGTCTTGACCGGGTCCTCCGCTCAGCTGCCCGACTTATTGGTCGTATTCCAAAATACGCTTCAGTCTCTGCTTACATGCGCGATGTCCTGCACTGGCTTCCTGCATCGCAGCGCATCTCTTACAGGATAGCAGCCTTAGTTTGGCGGGGCTTTGCTGGCTGTGCTCCATCATACTTATCTGACCTCTGTCGTCCTGTCTCTGACCTAGCCCCCGTCGGGCTCTGCGTTCCTCGGCCAAGGGAGAGCTCCTTGTCCCCCGGACCCGTTTATGTCTCAAGCAGCGCCGAGCCTTTCGGTTGTTGGGCCCTCAACCTGGAATGGGCTCCCACTTGAGCTCCGCTTGATGCCTCGCAGCAATTTGCCTGCTTACTGCCGCCTTCTCAAGTCTTCTCTGTTTAGCCGTGGCTGGGCTGGGAGCGCCTCTGAGTAGGTTCCTTGAAGAGGCGCTATATAAATACTCGGAATGAATGAATGAATGTGCCATGCCATTGATGCCAATATTATTCTGGTTGGATGGCCTCAAATCGCATGCATCCAAAAATCCAGTTCATGTGGCTTGGTGGTCGCAGACAGGTGGCTGGTGTTGACCTACACCTTTTGGCGGGAGACCTTCCCCATTCATTCATTCATTCATCCATTCATTATGAGAATTTATATAGCGCCCCTTCAGAAACCTACTTTTGAGCGCTCCCAGCCCAGCCACGACTAAAGAAAAAAGGGTGTCACGACAACTCGTCGAACGACATTTCGTCTACGACACTTCGTCGAGCGACACTTCGTTGAACGACATTTCGTCTACTAAGTTATTTGATATTGTCACTTTAAAATGGAAGCTGGATTGATGAAAAAACTTTCCCGAAATGGAAGTGGGATTGATGAAAACATTCCTGTGTTGAAATAGAAGCTGAATTTATCAAAATAATTTTTCACGTAAAAAATAAGCTGGAAATCAACCTGGATGCATGGATGAAAATAGGTTTCCATTCAACAGAAGCTGGATTGATGAAAATAATCTTGTCAGTAATTAGAAGCTGGATTCCTGAGAATATATAGCACGTTTTAGCGAAACTATAAGAAAGCGGCCTCTGTTGATTAGCCGTAATGGATACAGATACACTAGTAGACGAAATGTCGTTATACGAATTGTCGTAGACGAAGTGTCGTTATACGAAATGTCGTTCGACGAGTTGTCGCGGAACCAAGAAAAAAGACTTGAGTGACTTATAAAACCTGAGTTGGGTTGACCAGGAGTAATGAACGCAGCTCTAGCTGCAGATACTTCCAGATGGAAGGGCCCACAACTGAGAAAGCTCGGCGTTGTCTGGTAGCCAAGCGCGCCCGTGGAACCAAAAGTTCACCCCTCGTCGCAGAGCGAAGCACCCGCCGCGCCGCTACGTCGGACACTGGGCGGCAAAGATCGCGCAAGTAAGATGGAGCAAAGCCAGAGAACACATCCAGAAACCATAGTAGCAATGCGATAAGAAATCCGCAGAGATACAGGCAGCCAATGCAACACATCACACATGTATGCAGAGACAGAGGCAAATTTAGGAAGCCGCCCGAGCAGCTGAGCGCAGGACTCGATCAAGTCGTCCCAGGACCCTAAGGGGAGGCCAACAAGTATCGAGCAACAATGGTCAATTCGACTGGTGACGAAGAGAGAGAGAGAGAGAGAGAGAGAGAGAGGCAGAGAGAGAGAGAGAGAGAGAGAGAGAGAGAGAGAGAGAGAGAGAGAGAGAGAGAGAGAGAGAGGAGAGAAGAGAGAGGAGAGGAGAGAGAGCGAGCGAGAAACCACTCGGAACTGACGAAGCTGATAGTAACAGCTTTGACAGACTAGGTTCACATTTTGAGAAAGGCTAAGTTCACGGGCAAGGGTGAGACACAGGTAACGGACAGTGAGAGAAAAGGTTATCTCAACGAAGATCTGAGCAAGCTGAGGCAGATCAATTCCTTCAAGTTGCCAACGGTTACCCAGTCAAATAATCTGTGTTTTGGAAGGGTTTAAGAGAAGCCTATTAGAGGCCATCCAAGAGGAAGCAGTTGCTGCTGTGAGTCTGATGTGCCTGACTGTTGATGTTCATCAACAGTCAGGCACATCAGACTCACAGCAGCAAATGCATCCGATGGACGAGTGTGGATGTAGGCATGAACGTAATCCGCAAAGAGTTGGTGCAATAGCCCCTGAGATCCCAGCAGAGGGCAGACATCTGCCGTGTACTGAAGGTATAACAGACGACCCAGGACAGAACCTTGGGGCACACCAAAAGGGCATGGACCCAAAGGGACCTGGGTGACCAAAGGACCACGCAGTTAGTACGTTCAGAAACGAATGATTGGAGCCATTCAAGAGGCTGGTATACCAGCCCAAAGGAAGTGGAGAGACGCTGCAGAAGGATATAATGGTCCACACAGTCAAAGGCAGAGCTAACGTTGAAAAGAGCTAGGAGAGTAATCTGGCCACGGTCCATAGCGCCATAGAAGTCAGATAAGAGTCGGAGCAGAAGAGTCTCCGTGGAGTGATTTCTACGGAAACCAGACTGCTGCGAAGGGATCAACTCATTCAAGTCCCATATTGCTTTCTCGCTTACCGTTCGTTGCCTTGGGGTGACACTTGACCAAGAACTTAGTCTTTCGCAGTACGTCAACTTGGTCACACGAAGCTGCTAATACCAGCTCCGTCAGTTGCGTGTTGTTCAGCGGCCACTCTCCCATGATGCTGCTGTAGTAATTGTCCACGCATTCGTCACCAACAGAGTTGACCATTGTTGTTCGGTTCTTGCTGGTTACCCATCTGACTTAACAGGGCGTCTTGACCGTGTTTTTCGTTCTGCTGCTCGGCTTATTGGTCATATTCCTAAACATGCCCCAGTCTCTGCCTACATGCGTGATGTATGGCACTGGCTTCCAGCCGCTTTCTGCCTCGCAACGCATAGGATAGCAGCACTTGTCTGGCAGTATCTCACTGGTAGTGCTCCGTCCTACTTATCTGATCTCTGTCTCCCGGTTTCCGACTTAGCCTCTCGTCGAGCCATGCGCTCTTCGGCTAAGGGGGAGCTATTGGTCCCTCGGGCCCGCTTCTCGATCAGACAGCGTCGAGCCTTCTCGGTTGTTGGCCCCTCCACTTGGAATGGGCTCTCGTTTGCGTTACGCTTACTGTTCCGAAATAATCTGCCTGCTTTCTACCAATTGCTCAATTCCTTTCTCTTTGACCGTGGCTGGGCTGGGAGCGCCTTTGAGTAGGCTTCTTGAAGAGGCGCTATAGAAATTTCCGGAATGAATGAATGATTAATGCTCAAATCTAATTTAGACTAATCGAAGTTAAACTCATCGAAAGACTTCTATAGCGCCACAATCGTAACCTGTAAGTCGTCAGTTGAGGATCGGTTGAACTGAAATCACGTGCTCTAAGTCAGTAATCCTCGTTCATTTATTCATGTCGAACATTTATATAGCGCCCCATCAAGAAAACTATACTCAGAGGCACTCCCAACTCCAGCACGGCTAAAAAGAACAGTCTTCAGGTGAGAAAAGAACATAGGACAGAAGGTCCAGAAAAGAGGCAAAGCTCGAGAGGGAGGCCATCCCAGATTGAGGGGCCCACCACGGAGAAAGCGCGGTTCTGACTAATGGAGATACGGGTAAAAGGGACAAATTTAAGGAGAAATAGCTCAGATGAGCGGAGAGATCTAGAGCCCCTAGCACTAAGGAGAATCATTAACTCAAATGCATTGTGTCGTACTGTATTGCAATATTATTGCACTGTGTTGTGTTGCACGGTATTGCATTGCATTGCACTGTATTGTATTCCATCGAATGTTGTTGTACTGTATTGTATTCTATTAAATTGTATTGTGTTGTACTGTATTGTATTCTATTTAATTGTGCTGTGCTGCACTGTACTGTGATATATTGCATTGCGTTGTATTGTTCTCAGTAACTGAAATTGTAACGAAACGTTTATATAGCGCCGCTCTAAAATCAGCAGCGCTCTCTATCCTGCGTCTGTGCCTGCATCAACGAACAACAAAGTCTTAAGACGTCTACGGAACTGAAAAGGAGAGAGGGCTAGTAACTCAAGGTGAAGAGACTGGGGAAGAGAGTTCCAAGCTGATGGGCCAACACGGGCAAAGCACCTAGAGTGGGCCGTAGCAGAGGGCATGCGAGGGACAACCATAAGGCCACGGGTCGAAGATCGCGAAGAGGCCCTCGCAGGTAAGGAGGAGAGAAAGGTGTAAAAGGACCTCAGGTAGGATGGGGCCATCCCAACAAGGACAGTTACGCATGAGGGAAAGGATTTTAAACTGTACCCGCTGCTGAATAGGGAGTCAGTGAAGGGTATCCCGAATATAACCTGAGATATGGGCAAACTTTGGAATGTCGCCTATAAGCCGAGCAGCTGCATTAAGAATAGACTGGAGTTTGTGAGCATTAGAGGCGGAGAGACCAATGTATGCAGCGTTCCAAAAGTCCACCCGAGTGCAGATCAAGGCGTGGACCAGAGTAGTAATAGCATGCAGTGAAAGAGATCTGAAAATGGAACGTAGAAGCAAGATCTGGAAACCGAGTTCACATGGTCAGTAAAAGAAAGGGAAGGATTCAAGAGTCAAGACAATTCCCAGGTTACGAACAGAAGAGGAGAAGTGTATGTGGGGAAACCTGAGATGAAGGGAATCAGTATCAATCTTATTGAGCTGAAGGCGGCTACCAAGCCATATGAATTGTGTCTTGTCAGGATTTAAGCCGGAGGCGGTTAGAGGAAAGCCATACTTTTACATGTATGGCAGAGGAAGCCTCTAACAACCGCTCTACCATTTGAACAGCAGAAGATGCTGGGCCATGTAAAACGATGCTGGGTATCGTCGGCAAATTGATGGGAAGAGACCCAAATCAGTTGGAAAATACCTCCAAGGTCCGAGGTGTACAAAACAAATAGCAGAGGAGCAATGACAGAGCCTTGAGGGAGACCACAGAAGACAGTGACCCAAGGAGTGCGAACCAAAGACCACGGATATAGACCTATCAGTAAGAAAAGAATGGAACCAAAGGAGAGCCCTATCCGTGATGCCAAAAGATATAGATAGTCGGCTAAGGAGGATAGAATGGTCTACTGTGTCGAATGATGCGCTGATGTCATACAGACAGAGTAACGTGACCGTGGTCAAGGGCTTGGAAGACATCAGTAATAAGCCTGAGCAGGAGAGTTTCCGTAGAATGGAATTTCCTGAAACCGGATTGAAATGGAGGCATGAGGGAGTTGGAGTCGAGGTAATTGTAATTTTGTAATTGTAACCGAACATTTATATAGTGCCGCTCAGAAATCAGCGGCGCTCTCGACCTGCGTCAGTGCATGCGTCAGCGAACAGGAAAGTCTTAAGGCGTCTCCGGAACTGGGAAGGTGAGAGGGCTAGTAACTCAAGGCAAAGAGACTGGAGAAGAGAGTTCCAAGCTGATGGGCCAACACGGGCAAAGAACCTACAGTGGACGGTAGCAGAGCGCATGCGAGGTACAACCATAAGGCCGTGGGTCGAAGATCGCAAAGAGGCCCTCGCAGGCAAGGAGGAGACAAAGGTGCAATAAGACCTCAGGTAGGATGGGGCCACCCCAACAAGACAGTAACAGTTAGTGAACTAGTTGAAAAGAGACAAATTTTCCCAGGGGCTTGGAAAGGAAAGAGAGGTTAGAAATAGGCCTAAAATTGCAGGGGGAGTTGGGGTCTAGTCCCTGCCGCTTGATGGAAGGAAAAACAACAGCCCGTTTGTGTAAGGCCGGAACAGAACCACGTGCCAAAGATGAGTTGCAGAGTAGTTGCAAAAATGGAGAAAAATCATATATAAAATCCTTAATTAGAAACGATGGCAGTAAATACTGTTCACACGATTTGGATGAAGAGTCCAGAACTAGCTGTCGAATGGTAGCTGTCAACTAGGCCTAGTTACCATATCAGAGGGTCCGATGCTGAGAAATAAGAAGTCTAAAGTTGAAACGACGGAGGCGTTGCCTGACATGTGGCATCTATCTTTGACAGTAAGAAATTCAGGTAATCAGCAGCCGTGAACGCAGTCTGGATGATCGACCAAGTATGTCAGAGGCGACGAGCATACCCCTCCTCCTGCTCAATCAGAGACTCCCAGTATGCAGTCTCCTTGTCACGAAACTCGTGCTGCATACAGCAGCAAGACTATGGTCACCTAAGGACCGTAATCTTAGGCCGGATCATAATCTGACAAAGAGGGGACCCGCTAAGAGCCTGTTAATACGCGAACAATGACAGGATTTGCACAGGAATTACACTACGTTGTAATGTTAGAGAATATAATCTTGTTGTATTATTACAGCCATATAACTCAGAGAAAACATTATCTTCGGTATTTGACAGCTTGTTTCCATACTTCTGCGCCTGCGATAGCCGATTGGTAACAGGAAAATTCTGTTAATAATCTAGTTGGAGAGAGCAGCGCTTCGTTCGTCTGCAGCCTTCATGATCTGATAGACGAGAACATTTCCATCCACGAGTCCGACGACAAGTCTCCCGGACGATTCGCACAGATGTATTCGTACGGGCATCATTACTCCGTGATCTGGATTCAGGATTTCTCTGACCGGTCCGCGTAGAGAGGGATGCAGAAGTATAATCCGATTTCGTGTACTCTCCGCCACGAGTACTTGGTTACTAGACAGGACTGCGAGATGTGAAGGTCCATTGAGTTGAATCTCTTCGTAGCCTTTGACGTAATTACCCTCCGAGTCCACAACACAAACGTAGCCGTCGTTCGCGTAAATACCCCCGTGGAAGACCACCCAGCTGTCGACACCCAAGAGCTGGAGACCATGCCAAGGTCCTTCGTCGGTCATTTTCAACTCGATGGTCCTCAGAAGTAACCCCTCAGCCGAGTACACACACAGCTTTGCTGAATCTCCGCAGCTGACGATTACGTTACCCTCTGAAGTGACGGAAATCCCCCACGGTTCCCCCGACTCGACACCCCAACTCCGAGTCACTTCTTTCTGAACCGGATCGATGCAGTGTACGCACATGTTCTGCCAGTCGCTGAGGTAGAGTCGCTTATTGCGATTGCAGGACGCGATATCCTGAATTCCAGAGGACACATGCTCCTTCTTCGGACGTGACTTCAACCTGTGAAATAATCCAACCTTCTCCTTTTCACTTGGGGACGTGATGAAGATGCTTATCCTACTCCGCTTGAACTTATCCCTGGCCTCGTAGACCTCCACCTGAGTGGAGCCGAAACGAACGACGTACAGCCAACCGTCCAGCAGAGCCATTCCACGCACAGCTGTACATCCTTTGATGATAGTCACGAAAAAAAGCCTGGAAATGTTTCGCTCCACAAGGCTGCCCTTGTTACACATGAAAATATAACCCTGTATGCAAAATTTTGGACAGATTGAACTATATTTAGAGGTCGCGCCTTTTGCACACTTTTACACTATATAGTATGAAACGTCAAAAGACATGTATCATTTTTAATTTCAAGGCAGTCATTATTTAGAACGTTGAACAGCCTAATAAAATATAAATACCGCAGTGTTACTGCTTAGTCAGAGTGCATTAAATGCAAATAATTTGTAATGCAATATAATTTTTTATTATGAAAGTAGTTTTCCAGTCTGCATAAATAACCGTCATTGAAGTGCCGGAAAACGCGAATACCGCGAATACCGCGATTATTTCATTTTGCTCTTGTCGGAAAAGAAATCATTGTGCGATGACTGGAGTCAAGTTGCAGCAAGTATTGTTTCTGTGACTCATCATCCTGAGTTAGTACATCATTGTGAGACAAGATCAGAGCCACTCCACGTTCTGCACAGTCATTGACTACATCAAAAGTTTGACATTAGGCTTCATCGACTGGAATGTAGGGTTCAATGGTCAGAGAGCAGAAAGCTTCGATAGGAAAGTTTTGGCTTGTTCTTGACCTTGGATAGTAAGTCGACCAAGCAGTTTTAACTAAAGAACTCCTTGTGACAACGCCTCCAGTGTAGTGTGGTGGTCAAAGGATCTCCTGTCCAGCCGTTTAGTGGATATAGCTGATTAGGTGGGTAAGTAAGGTTTTCACCAGAGTGGCCTTGATGTTTCACTGTTTTCTCATCAAACAACCAAGTGGCAAAGGGTGCACGGTGAAATACCAGAGAAGACGACTGAATGCCTTCACTCCTTTTTCTTCGTTGACACGGTCTGAGCATTCAAAGAACTATGCAAGAAGCTTCAAATCATTGAATTGTAACAACACTACTTAGTTGCAATTGGTCGGGTATACTTACTCTTACTTTCGAACTGCCGCTTGAGCGCCGCTGAAATTCTTGTGAGTCTCTCTGTTCGTACAACCATACAACCAAGATTTTGGCAAAAAACTTGAAGGATCTTTTTTCTCATTTTTAGAAAGAGCTTGTCCTATTGACTTGTCATCAAAGTCATTGCACTTTCCGTGAGATGTCAAATAGTTAATTTAAATCGACCTTAAACTGTCCCTCTTTGAGTCGGCAGAAATCTTGAATTTAAGTCTATTCTTCTTCAGCAGACTGTAACCGTCATACGACTTCCGCAGCTAGCTAACACCCGAATCACTCATTTCGGTGATGAAACATAGCTCCATTTGTTGGTAGTCCAGACCCAAGAATGTCCTTGTTAGGCATCCCTAACAGCCAAAATTGTGGAGAACTCCTGGTTGATGCCATGATAGCTGCTGTTTTTGCTACATACAAGCGTTTATTATAAAAAGTGAAAAGGCATGCGTTGTATTTCACAGTTAAGGAGTGCTTCACAAATAAAAAAAATACTTTAATCATGCAAATTTAGCGGTATGAGGAGCAATAGTGAACAATCCAATTGTAAATTAAACGAATTGTTATGAAAACTTTAGTCTATAAGTTAGCATGCAAAATTTATAGATTAGGCCTACCTCTAATTCAACAACCATTTTCTAAAGACAATCAGAACTTGAAAACAAGCTTTTTTATTTGTGGTTAAGCTTATTGTTTTTCAATTTACTGAAATACAGTTGACATCTAGATTATGATTTAGAAAGAAGGTGCTTGGAGTTCATGGTGTTAATCCTAATTTATAATGTAGCTATTAAAACGCGACGTGCGGTTTTTGGGATTTCTAAAAAAAGTGTCAAAATGGCGCGACCTCTAAACATGCTCAGATCTCTTCAATTTTTTCACCACATAGTCTTCTTGTCAAGTGGAACAAGGGCAGCCTTGTGGAGCAGCAAGTTTCAACAAAAAAATGTTGCCGTGCAAGTTTGGGCCACACTACTGTACATCCCTTGATGATAGTCACGAGCTGAGGCCGCGATAAAATGTTTGTATCCCACACGATGTCAGCTGGAGAAAATTAAATTCTGCTTAGTCATATTTATGCTCAAACATTGATGACAGATAGTAAAACAGAAAATAATAGCCTACTGTTTCATTGCGTAAATGTTTAATTAGAATTAGGCGTTATGTCCATGTCTGCAAGGATATCTCTGGCAAATGCATTAGTTTCCAGTCTCCTATATTACTGCAACTCGCTTCTTACTGGTATCAATAAGTGAAACATGCTGAAGCTGCAGAGAGTTCAGAACTCTCTGGGTAGAGTCATAACTAATACATCCCAATATGAACATATATGACCCTGTTCTGAAATATTTGCACTGACTTCCTGTTCAACAAAGAGTTAGTTTCAAACTGGGGCTCACTACTGTACTCTGGCTAGCCAAAGACTTGTCATTATTCAACAAGGTCATCTGATTAGCTTTGTCTGGTCATACCTAAATCAAGAGCAGTTCTTAGTGAACGAGCTTTTTCGATTGATGGGCCAACTATTTGGAATTCTCTCCCTGTGTCTATGCCCTCTGCGTAGTCACTTGTGTCATTTCGTTCTTAACTTAAAACTGATCAATTTCAAATTGCTTCTCTACCATAATATTCTGCCTCTCTGTCTTAGACTGACTGATCGTCTGAGTATTGACCTGATTACAGCTTGGTTTTGGTGCACCATCGGTTGATGCCTTGTGCATTAGACACCAGCGCAACAGAAGTTACTAATTACAATTTTATCAATGCTTCAAGTCATAAGAAAATATAGACCGCTGTCAAGTACACTAATGCAATGTAAATGTACACACTAGCGAGTACATGTAGCGATAAAAGTACAAAATGTTGATATCTCAAAAGTATTTTGAAAAACTATTTTCAAAAGTTTTTCACAGTACTAGGTTATTTTGTGTTTTCAAGATACTTTTAAAAAGTATTTTATAAAAGTATTTTCAAACAACTTGTTGAAAAGTATTTTATTTTGTATTTTAAAAATACTTTTTAAAAGTATTTTGCTCATCACTGAGAAACTCGGAAAATCATACGTTACTTAGACCTCTGACACCATAGTGATCAGGTTTTTCTAATTGGATTTTGTGATTAAATGTATCAAAGGTTTTGGATCTAGATAAAAAATCCTAGAGAAAATTCTCGGTTATCTATGGATCCTAAGATTGTTATATTGTATTTCCAAAAGTGTCACATATGTAGAATGTTGCTTTCGAAAGCTATACTCATACCGATTAGGCGATAAAACATTCATTTTAAGAAAATAATCCATTATATATATGATTTTTTCGAAGAATTTAAAAAATGTGATAGTATAAATATGGGTCGGAGAAGTTACTTATGTTATTTCTTTCACCTGATTTATAAAGAGACATGACTTTAGCAATTTTCATTGCTGGTTGGATGATGCCAGTAGAAATGAACTATTTATGACTCATTTAAGCATTCATCCATCTATTTATCCATCCATTCAGTTATTCATTCAATAATACCTGGCTCTTTTAACACCAGTCCAATCTAATCCAATCCAATAAAATTTAATGACTTCTCTAACGCCGTATTCATAATACACATGCAAAAGGCATAAGTCGGTCTGTGCCTCAAGTGAGTACCTTATAAAAATCGTTATCTCTTGTAAAACCCTCGTCGAAATCCAGTAGATGATTAGACAAACCAGGAATCAAGGTTTAACCAGCAAATGAAAGCAGGTCTTAAGTTTTCACCTCAATGACATTCAGGAACTGTTCGGTACATTCCAAAACCTGTGGTCCGTTCAAATAGACTCAGCAGCCGTACAACGCTGTTCTGGTCTAAGACGTAATCGTAAACTAAAGTTCTAAAGCGATAATCCAAAGCTAAGCGAAGGGCACCAGCTTATTCAAGAGAGCTGCGTCTTGTCGGATTGTTTGTCCAGAGACGTTAAGTGAAGATCGGAGTCCGGTAGCCTGAGAGACCCGAGAAAGAGGCAGAGGTGTTGCTAAGGTGGATTTCGTTGAGGACTATAAAGCAGTGTATACATGCTGTGCACTCAGATCACACTAGTATAAGCTATACCTGGAAGACGCAACAGAAGTCATATAACGCCAATTATCGTCGATATGACGGCGTCGTTAAATAAACGATATTAAGTAAGAAGTCAGATAGAACCATAGTTGTTAAAAACGATCAAATCAAAATAAAAAACGGGAAAAAACGTCGTTTTTTCAAAAAATAAAAAACGGAAAAAAACGGGAAAAAACGATAAAGAAAATAATTTGACTTTGCTACATCTTTTACTGCATTTTAAAATTAAAACCCTTGTTTACACAATTTAATTTTAATTAGCAAATGACATACCTTTATTAGGAAACACCAAGTAACATTAATCTACAACAATTATTTTCTTTTTCATAAGTATGGTTTAATAAGAAATTGAGAAATTAACAAATATTGAAATCATTTCAAATTTAAAATGTATATAATTATACAAGTCCACATAGGTCCATGCTGACATAAACAATAAAAAACTAAACTTTGTAAGTATAGAGTAGCCTATACTTTATTAAAAATTGTATTTACAATTCTGACTTATATAAGAACTTAATATGGCGTAATATCAGTCAGTTAATTAGTTAATCAGACATTACTGTGTACAAAGACAACATTTCACATTTTGGATAACTTAGAAATTAAAATAACTTTCATAAATTTTATTTCCTGTAGGCCTACTGTGCTGTTTATTTCTCAACTGATGAGGGATATGAGACAAAAATTAAATTAAACAAATAATAACAGACAGTAAATAAATAAATAAAGTTGCATAAAAAAATAAAAAACGGAAAAAACGTGACGAAAAATAAAAAACGAAAAAAACGACGTTTTCTGGACAAAAATAAAAAACGAAAAAAACGTTTTTTACAACTATGGATAGAACAGTTAAACGTGCCTCGGTGTATAGTGCTGTGCATTCAGATCACAGTAGTATAAGCTATACCTGTTCAAAGTGACTGGATTCGAGAACTTTATCTCCTCTGATCTAATCCGATTACTTCGAGAACGCTGTTAGTATAATTATACACATGACATATATTATATCGATGGTGGCTTCAAAGCATTATCCAATGGAGAAGTTCAATGAGGGATCTTACCTAAAAGGTTGCCTGGACCTTCTCCAATCTGCGTCTCCTTCTTGACCGCGAGGTTCACTGTACCGTCGTCGTCATATTCGCCTTCGGTCAAATTCATCCAGTCCTCAAGGCTCGCCAGTTGGTCTTTGAACTTCTGCTCGCGTTTCATCGCCTCGTCGTATGAATCCTGTAGGGAATGGTTTTTCGTTCGATACTCGACCACTTCTTCCTCGAGTTCCATGATCCTTCGACTGGCCTCGTCCAGCTGACGGGTCAGCTCGACCTCGTTGTTCTTCGACAGTTCAAGGTTACCTAAAACCCCAAAGTTACGTTATGTTACCACAGAGGCGATGCGTAATGTATGTGCTTCGAGTCCTACTATACAGCAAATGTTTCCACTGATGATATCTTTTCATCGTACTGTACCTTGGCTAGACTTGGATTGCTTGGCCTATCTTACTTTCTTTGCCTTTGATAGCATCAGTTTCACCATTTGCTAGCCTGATATACACGTATCTTGGTATATTAAAACAATACTCAAACCTATAATCACAAGAAATAGTCCACATGAAAACCACGCGTATAAAACAATGTACAACCACACGTGCAGTCACACATTCACCTGAACTAATGAATTCGTTGTTTGCAGACATTGACTTATCGATGCGTTCAACGATCCAGTAATAATGTTCATCAAGCGCTTGCCTCAGGACCAGAAACGCCTCATCATTGGAGCTCGAGAAGAGCTTATCGAGAAGAGCTCTGCATCGATCCTGTCTCGTCAATTTGCTCATCACCTCATCCTTCCGTTCGATGCTGATGACCCTCTTCTGAATCAGAAGGTCAAGGACGTCCTTCGGGTCAACTTCTGACACGAAAGTCTTGTACATGTTGACGACTTCGTTGCGAATCCGTGAGTTCTCAGACTTCGAAGGTCGACTGTCGCCTCCTGCTACAAGTCAGAAAGAAACTTTAGAAAATGTAGTAACCACCATCGTTAGTGCACAATTATGCAGCGCATCTTCAAGAAAACAATGTCATGTTAAACGTGCTCCTGACATGACAACAAAATGTGAACTGGACCTGACGTATACAAATCTTCAGACTCTAGATGCCTTTCGATATCCAGCGAGCATGGTGCATTGCTCTATAGGGGATATGAATCGTACTAATTTACCAAAAAAGGCATTGAGGAGAAGGCAAGGACCGGTTCCAGGAAATCGTTGTAATTATCTTATCAGCTGACTTTGCACAAAATGCTTGTTACCGAACTTGATAGTTTTGGTATAGCCGCATCATCTGTTGCAATTTCTGTTTCCTATTTCTCGGTGTCTATGAATCCCCAGGACTCATGAAAGCGCTTAAAGCGCGCGATCTCTGTTGAAGGCATTGATCCCATGCATACTCGGAAGACTTTACCAATGATCAGTTCCATAATGTGATGTCTGCATGATAAAGCTCCTTACCAAACGTTTGCTCCAAAACGACGCAAATAACTGCAAATTTCCTATTTTTTCTGTTAGTGGCGGCGAAACACATAGCTCGACTGATGCTGGCCATGCCTTATTGCCCCAGTCTTAACCATAACGATAACCATCAATTTATTGGTCCAACAGAATATTCCTGTCAATTCTATTAAACTAGAGGAGGGCGGGGCAAGAGCGGCCCCTTAAGGATTTAATCTAAATATCTACTAGCAGGTGAAAATATTGAAACAACAGACTATACCCTGTTATAGGCCATTGAAGTGGCTCTGCAGGGTATACAAATTATTTCAAAAAAATACATATGATTCTTTGGCATTAAACATTTTATGCAGGCCTTCAAAAAGCCACTCTTGCCCCACCGGTGGCAGGAACGGCCAGTCTTGCCCCAGTATTAGTAGCCTACAAAAAAACAACACAGGTCTACATGAACAATTACTTTTGTTACTTTTACAAAACAAAACAGTTGAACATTCTTTCAAAACTTAGACCTATAAGTATGTTCAAGATGAGGTGTCATCGACAAAAGTCACAAACGAAACATTTTCCCCCAGTGTAGTCTGTGTAGCTTTCGTGGCTCCATCGCTTGCATTTATAGCATTTTATCCAGTCTTCTTTCTTCGTGATTGCCTTACTAAAACGTTCTAAACAGTACGGACACTCACAATCATCATTATCTTTCATTCCAGATACTTTGGATTTTTTCTTTGAAGATAGTTTTCCTGCATTTGCTTGGCTTGGGTTCGCTTGCTTCCTTTGCTTCACTTTACTTGTGTTGTCCTTTATGAGTTCTCTTGCAATGTTCTTTCTGGCAGTTTCTGCTATGTACTGCATCACTTGCTTCTTTAGCAATCTTTTTCTCCAACAGCAATGTTTTGAATGGCGATGCTGTAACAATTTCGGATTGCTGAGCTCCACTTTTCTGGGTTCTAGACGTACCGCTATGCTTTGTTCTTGGCTTCGGGGAAGCGACATCCAGGGGAATAAAGTTTAAGTCAGATGGACTAGAGACTGTAGGAATATTAGTGGTTGTGTCTTCCGGTGTGTTTGATGGTTCATCTACGCTACCGGCTATGGGTGTAGTTTGAGGCGATCCGGTATAAGCAGTCGGCGCAACGACAATGGTTGTTGCAGCACTTGAGGCAGTTGCAGTTAAGGATGGTGTTTTGCAGACACTATCAGCTGTGGCCGTCAAATGAGTCAATCCAGTTGATACTGATGGCTGACACTGACTAACTGAATTCAGATCATTGGATATACCCAGTGGCGTAGCAATAGGTTGTGCAGGTGGTGCAAAGCACAAGGGCCCCCGGCGGCACAGGGGCCCCCAGCGATCAGACCGTCAGAGGGTATTGCCTTTCAGAATGCAATCAAATCAACTTAACCAAGCCCAGTTTGCTACATCGGATGATGTAGCTAACTGGGTGCATGAGATTATGCGGGTCGCGGTTCGCTTCCCGAAGATGGCATAGGCCTATTTCAGAGATCTAAAAATCTCGGGCTAGAACGGTCCGTGAACGGGGTCCTTAAATGGCGTGGAACCTATTCAAAACGGCCAAGTGCTTCCGAATCGTTGCTTCGAGTCATCGACTGCCTATGAATTACGGCACTCAAATCTCTACTAGGCCTGTTTATTTATTTAAATCTACATGAACAGCGTGTACGCACTAAATAGTGGACAAATCAAACAGCGATTTCTCAGCCTTACATTCAGCGCTTTGTTGCCTTCAACACTGTTGGATGCCTCTTACGACAAACTGTATGCAGCGGATGAATTGTTAGCTAATCAATATGATACCGACATTTCGCCTGTTTTTCCAGCTCAGCTGTTGTCAGTTTGCTCAAGCTTTTATTCGAAGTTGTCAACGAAATGGTACAACTGTTACTCGTAGACAATTATTGTGTTCTGTCGTCGACATTCAGTGATGTCCGCATTGCCTATAGGCTACATGTTGTGGCTGACTTTACCTGTAACTTTTGCGACATATTATGAACGTTCGTTTTCAAAACTGAAGCTCATCAAAAACTATCTACGAAGTATATGTCAGAAAAGCGGCTGAGCGGCCTGGCAATGTTGTCAATAGAAAACGAGCATGTAAAAAGCTTGACACTTCAAAAGTGGTGGATGTTTTTGCCCAAGAGAAAGCGCGCAAATGAATGTTTTAATTTTTAGGATTCTTCTTCTTCGACTACCTTAGACTTGACACTCTCGACTTGTCGTCCAGTTTGATTATCTGATCTTATTTACGGTGCACGAAACAGCGCTTTTTGCACAGTGTTTTTTTTATCGAAGGGGGTTCAAGGGGAGAGCCCACCACCGAAGCTCTGCACAAGGGCCCCCAAAAACCTTGCTACGCCACTGGATATACCTTTTACTGACAAACTGCATTACAATCTGCCTCACTTATGACATTTGGATCGTATGGCCATATTCCAGTACTTCGGAAACCTGAAATAATATTTGCTGGAGTCATTGCCTTCAGGAAAGCTGGCTTCAATATGGAAGCAATGTCGTATTCAGTTATTCTTTTGCCCATGTTATTTATCATCCAGCGGTCACACTCTTGGCTGTAAAAAACCTTTAACGCTCTGAAGACACTGTGATCTAGAGGCTGGAGTTTGCTGCTGGTGTGGGGAGGCAGAGTTAAAAGTATAATTCCGTTCGCTCTTGCTTTTTCAATCGCTTCAAGGGATTTATGACTGACGTGATTGTCGAGTACAAGGAGGACCTTCTGCTCCTTGGTTGGTCGAACATGTTCAATGAAATGGTCCAAATATTGAGTGAACAACGTGCTGTCTATCCATCCATTTCCTGAGCAGTACCCAACAGTTCCGGAAAGAGCATCATGCAATAAGCGATCACTCATTCGCTGCCTTGGGAAAATCATGGGTGGCGGAATAAACTGACCCGTAGCACTAACAGCAGCTACAATTGTGACAGTGCGACCCTTCTCACCACTTGCAATTCTGCCAACTTGCTTCCTTCCCTTTATCGCCAAAACTTTGCCAGGTTCCGGAACAGTTGTGACGCCGCTTTCATCAAGGTTATAAATATGTCGTGGTTCAATATTCTCTGTTTCATAAACAGCTTTCAGCAGATTAAAAAATCTTGCAATTTTCTCTCTGTCAAATGCCGAGGCCACTCTTGCCTCATACTGTCACGGCTACTCTTGCCCCGTTGCTGTAAGACTTACCAATTACATTTTTAAATAATTACTAGTGACATCTTGCGAATTCACTGAAACTAATATGCGCAATCAATGCCTTTGAAACAAGACCAGGCAGATGGTCAACCTTGTCTTTTCTCAATCAAAGCTGAAATGAGTTTGATGTCCCAATGTACAGCCGGGGTAACGGATCTTTGAAATTCTGCCTTTAAACGTGTTGATCCCGGAGCTCAATAATTTAAAAGAAACATGTTTTACTATTGTTTCAGCAATCAGCGTTTCAGTATAAATTGCAAAGCTGACGTGTCTTCACAGAGATCCTGAGTGGCCGAGTGGGTTGGTGCCCGCTCGTCACACCGGCGCCCCGGGTTCGCTTCCCGGTCGGGTCGGTTTATCAGAGATTAATTTCTCGGATCTTTACTGCGGGTGGCTCGGTCGCAATTTAAACGTGGAGTACGAGGTTGCTTTCTGCCTCCGACACTAATCATCTTCGATATGAAAAAGTGTCGTTAAGCCGAAACAATTTAATTTGTCTTCACATTAAACAAACACATGAGTGTGTATAAGAATCAATAAGTAAGTAAAATGTGTGAAACAATGACTGATAAGTGAAGGAATATTTGAATATGCATGATGACTCAAGAAAATTCCAACTGGACTAGTACAGACACTGGTAATTTGTTTTTCAAAATGCCGGACAGCGGCCTCACATTGCGTAGTATGAGAAAATTCTGCATCGTTGAGCTACCTCTAAATATTGATCAATAGCAGTCATATTCTGCTTGAATTGTTTTAAAGTAGGCATGTAGGAACAACATGAGAGCGTTAGAAGAACATAATCTCAACGTAAAAATAAGATCCATTCTACTTAGGAGTCATACCACGTTCAGAACGTTCTAGATAGATGTAGCCTAATAGGGCCTACAAAGGTAAGATAAGGGTAAGTAAGATCACCCTCTAAAAGCCAATCCGCGTCGTCTGTGTACAAAATGTTAAGAGACTTTAACTTTCGCGGCCATGGAGAGGGTAAGAAGAACACATTCGCAGCGTAAAAATAAGATCCACCCTGCTTAGGAGTCATACCATAGTCTTGATGAAGTTTATACAAAGGTAGGATAAAAATCAAGATGAAGGTAAGTAAGATCACCCTCTAAAGCCAACCCGGTCGTCTGTGTATAAAGTGTAAAGAGACGACTTAATTTTCTCGGACATACATGTAGGCCTAGGCTACGCTTCAGGACAATCGTATGCATAACGTCATGCCTCCCTGTTCTTACAATTTTGCCAAGTTCACCAGATGTCACTAAAGAGACAGAAAGAATGAAACAGCTGTCTTCAAATATATACCAACCTGCCATTTTTGGATCAGCGATCGATGACTGTACGAAACTCTTGAAAATGAAGCTACATAAAAATAATCAGCGGTAGTTATAAGCTACATTTTAAAATACTGCTCAGCCTGGTCACTCTCTTATCAAAAGTCTTATTCACTTATAGTTTCGTGTCTTAAGTAAATAATTAAACTATCAGGACCAAATGAGCATCATTAGCCTACACGGAACAAAAGCAACAAGTTTAACCAGCCAAACTGTTAGTTATTCCACCAACTGAGCAAGTAGTCATGCTAAACCAGGAAGTCGAATGTTCAGCGTTATTTTAACCGAACCAGACAAGATTTCCAATCCAACGTGGTTATGTCTGAAATTCCACACGTGGGAGGCAATAACATTCACCAACGGCAGCGTATACTGTGAAGAAAACGGGTATTTGTCTTTGCCCTTGTCGTCTGAATTGATCCCACTGATGGGACCACTGTAAAGAAAACGGGGTTCTACGGCGTCTTCCGCTTCTCTCAGGATGGCGAGGGAAGGCGCGTGTCGCTCTAGAGGCGAGCGTTAGTAAGACCTCCGTCGTCTTTCGAAGGGTTTCGCTTCTGCCAGCCGACTACCTAGTCAATGTCACCCTTCAGGGAAGTAATGCCAGACAGTTTCAAATAACACTCTTTATTCAGCCAACACACCAAGCGATCGTCACAACAAAGACCTCAGAAAAAAAAGCACCGAACTACGTAAAACGATCTCTTTATATACCCTCCCCGAGGCAGGGCAAGAGGCTGAGCCTAGAGAGGCTCGGCCTAGAGAGGCTCGGCCTAGAGAGGCTGAGGCTACGAGGCTCGGGCTACGAGGCTCGGCCTAGAGAGGCTGAGGCTACGAGGCTGAGGCTAGGAGGCTCGGCCTAGAGAGGCTGAGGCTAGAGAGGCTCGGGCTAGAGAGGCTGAGGCTAGGGAGGCTCGGCCTAGAGAGGCTGGGGCTACGAGGCTCGGGCTAGAGAGGCTCGGCCTACAGAGGCTCAGCCTAGAGGGGTTTCCCCGGCGGCGACATGCCAAGACCAAGTGCAGGAAAATGGCGGACACCCCAAAATTTGCCACATCCTCCCTCCGCCACGAATGGATATGTCCCTATATCCTGGCGACCCCCAGCAAGCACCCGAACACTTATCTCTAAGGAGCCAACGGGCCCTCGCAAAGTCCAAAATGTCCGTAGCACACGCGGGCAACGCCCCGTAACAAAAACATCGCAAAGCCTCCTCAAGTCCTCGGCAACTTACAGCCAGAGTCCACAATTACAATTAAAAGGTCTATAAGCCTCGGGCACGTCGCAGCCCAACTCCTGAAAATCAAAATGTCCCGGCAGCACTCAATCCCATCTATGCAATCAAAGGCAAATCAAAACAATCACAGCATAAAATAATGGCCAACGGCCCATAAAATGTCTACAATAATTCGCACAACAGCGGCCAACGGGCCAACAATCAAATTAAAAACACAAATATAAAGCGACCGATTTACGGTAACAAGACAATATGCGATCTCAAAAAGCAAGAAAGCCAGGGTCTCTCGACGTTCAAAAGAACGGAGGGCTATCGCATCAGAGTCCGGACCGACGGGGCGAACATAACTCAGCCGATTCACGGCAATAAACGAACAAAAACCGCAGGCGTAGCCAAGGTCTCTCGACGTTCAGGGAACGGAGGGCTCAACGCATTCCCAGACAAAAGGCGTCTGGGGGAAGGAAGGGGACCGAGTCAGAGTCCGGGCCGACGAGGGGTGCCAGACAGCAGCACGCGACGAAGGCGCACACATCGGTCATCGTCCGTCGCTCGTAGACTCACAGACATCGGAAGCCTCTAGCGGTAGCGGGCCGGTAGGCGTACCGTCCGCTTCGGTCGTCGTTCCGTATCGTCGACTTCAGAGACTGAAGGCATCGCGGCGCTCGGGCCGAGTGCGTCAAAGATCGGAGCGGCGGCTCCGCCCGTCTCTTCGGAACTGTCGTCGTAGCTTGGCCGCAGCTTATCAATGTGTGCGATGAAAGGCTTCGAGTTCCGGGTCCTTCGGAGTCGATAGTTCACTGGCCCGGTCTGTTCCATCACGTAGAAAGGTCCGGTATACATTCGAGCCCATTTCGGACTCCGGCCCTGGTATCGTCGCGGCGTATAATACCAGACGCGGTCGCCCGGGGCGAACGCGGCTGGTCGCACCTTGAGGTCGTATTTCTTCTTGCGCCGTTCCGCGGAGACTCGCAAGTGTTCTCTCACCAAGCGGTAGGCGCTCTCCACCCGCTCAGCGAAGTCCTCAGTGTAGGTGGAGTAGGTACCGGCTCGGCGGTCGTCATCCGGTGGCCTCCCATAGACCAGATCGATGGGAGCCCTGGTCTCCCGACCGAACATCAGGTAATTCGGCGTAAAGCCCGTAGCCTCATGCAGAGAAGCCCGGTATGCGGCGAGGACATGGGGTAAAACCTCGTCCCAATCGCGCTGATGGCTGCTAATTACCTTCCCCAGCATGGCATTCATGGTCCGGTGAAATCTCTCAATTAAACCATTACAGCTCGGGTGATAGCTGGATGTCCTTACTTTATCAATTCCCAGCAAACGGCAAAGTTCCCGAAATAAGTTTCCCTCAAAGTTGGCTCCCTGATCCGTTAAAATCTGAAGGGGCGCCCCATACCGAACAATTACAGTCTCTACCAGGGCCCGTGCTACTGAAGTAGCCTCTTGGTTTGCCATCGGGATAGCCTCTACATACTTCGTAAAGCCGTCCATGACGGTCAAGATGTAAATGTGACCACGTTTACTCCTAGGATGGGGACCAGTTATGTCTATACTAAGCCGCTCCCACGGCTCCCCACAAGGCAATGGTTGGAGGGCACCCTGTCTAGGAGGAAGACCCCGGCGGTACTGGTTACAGGGAGAACATCGCTGACAAAAGCGCTTCACGTCCCCGGACCATCCCACCCAGTAGGCCCGGCGTCTTACCTGCCAACGCGTTCGGCGAACGCCCAAATGGCCGCCCGTCAATCCAGTATGGGCCAACCCCATAAACTCTTCTCTCTTACTCCTAGGCACTACGACTTGGTCTACCCCTTCGGGCGTCCGTCGGTAGATCACCTCTTCCCGTAGGCACAATCGGTCCTTCTGGAACCAGCAAACCTTTACGGTCTCACTCTCCGATAAGATCTCCACGAGGTCGGGCGCCTCGGCTCCTTCTCCCAACCAACTTCGGACTATGATCAAATCCGGGTCGTTGCGCTGTGCGTCCTCCATCGATTCCAACGGTTCAGCATTAGCGCCCGCTAAGGGCGGATCAGGCACTTCAATCACCGCGGCCACTATCTCCCTTTCTTCCCAGCCACATTGGCGGCACGGGCGACGCGAGAGCGCGTCCGCATTCCCGTGTTTCCGGCCCGGACGGTGCTGTATCTCAAACTCAAATTCAGCGAGGCGTTCGAGCCATCGCCCCTGCTGGCCAATCGGTTCTGGCGTGCGTTGCAGCCATTGCAAAGCAGCGTGGTCAGTCCGCAGAACAAACGGACGCCCTAGCAAATATTGCCTGTATTGCTTCGTAAAATAGACGATAGCTAGCAGTTCCTTGCGGGTCACACAGTAATTTCCCTCGGCTGCCGACAAGAGGCGGCTCCCGTACGCAATTACGCGTTCCTCTCCGTCTATCCTCTGCGAGAGCACCGCTCCTATTCCTACATCGCAAGCGTCGCAGTCAAGCACATACATTTCATCATCCTTCGGCAGCGCAAGAATCGGGGCAGATGTTAAAGCAGCCTTCAAACAATCGAACGTCTCCTGGCAAGCTTCGTCCCAGGTGAACGCTCTCCCCTTCTTAGTAAGGGCAAACAGCGGAGCGGCTACCGTAGAAAAGTCCTTCACGAACCTTCGGTAGTAAGAGCAGAGCCCTAGGAACGCCCTTACGTCTCGCAGTCTCTGTGGGACCGGCCACTCTACTACATCTGTAACCTTGGAGGGATCCATCGCCACTCCGTCCGGCGTCACGATGTGACCCAGAAAGCATACGTTCCGGCGCAGCAACTGACACTTGCTCGGCTTCAACTTCAGATTAGCGCCCCTCAACCTCTGGAATACTTGCTCTAACCGGTCTAAATGCTCTTCCGGCGTCTTCCCGAAAATAATAACGTCGTCCAAGTAGCCGCACCTCACCAAGGACATTTATATCGGACCCATTAGCAGCCATCAAGAAGCGATTGCAAGAGCGAAGTTCTAACCCGTCGACAGTAGATGAAGGCACCAGGCTGACTTCCGATCCAGTGTCGATCAGGCATAGCTGCGATCGTCCGTTGATTTCTCCGCGGATGTAGACTGCGTTGTTCGTAGCTCGGTCCGGCATTCTTGGGCGCGTCGTATGGTTCATGACCACCTCGTCCGGTGGCGTCGAGGCATCGGGCTCGGTCGTCGCGGTCTGGCGATTCTGGCATCGGCGATCTCGCCGGCAGTTACGGGCAAGGTGACCGGCTCGTCCGCAGTTGAAGCAGGTCATTTCACGTCGCTGATTCTCCGAAGGGCCTGGGCGGTCTCGCTCAGGTCGGATTTCATGACTCGGTTCGTCGGTCGTCGGAGGGCTTCGGCGGAGCACGCGGAATTGTTCGTCCATTCTTTTCTCCATTTCTTGCTGCCATTTCCGCTGCTCATCTCGCTGAGTATTCAGGAAGCGGTCCATCTGAGCCTGAAGCTGGGCGCTCAGATCGGTTTCTTGCGTCCCTCGCACTCGGTTTGGCTGTCTGCGGCGATCATCGGCATCGTTCGTCCGTTGATAGGCCTCCAGACGCAGCGCGGTCCGGTATGCCTCGTCCAGGTTCTTCGGTTCTCGCTCGCGTACTTTGAGCGAGAGCTCCCTGTCTCTCATCGCTTCCAGGAAGGCATCCTTCGCGATGATCTGCGTCGTCTCGTTGGAAGGCACCGGGTAGGCCAAGACAACCAGTCGTCGGATCTCATGCAGCAGGTCACTCAGGTTTTCTTCCGGGCGTTGACGGCGGTAGTACAGCTGGGCACGGAAGGTTTCTGCCTGGCCTTCCGTCCCGTATCTCTGCCGAAGGCGTTCGACCAAATCTTCGTAACTTACGCTCGGTTGAGCGCCGAAGTCCCAGAGAAGCTGTGTAGCGGCCTTCTCTAGCGAACATCGCAAGTAGTCGACCCGGTCCGCGGCCGTCCACTTGTTGTGCCTTGCGCAGACCTCGAACTGCACCAGGAATGACTCCAGCGAGCCCGTCCCATCGAACTTTCCTGGCTTCATCGGCGTCGGGCGGCTTCGCAGCATGTCGCTGACATTTTCTAGCAGATTCGGCGTCGAAGTCCCGGGAGCGTTCGGTCTTTCAGTCTCTTCGCGGAAATTCGGTTTCAATTTCTTCTTTTCCGTCGTCGATTCGCCCGTCTTTCCTCGGAAGCTCGTTCTCTCCGGCTTCACGGTCATCTCTTCTTCCCTGTCTTCGCGGAAGCTCGGTCTCATCGGCTCTGGATCATCGAAGTCGATCTCGGACAGCAAGCGGCTTCGGTCCGGTCGCGTAACCAACGCGGCCATTCGTCTCGCGGCTGGCGTAGAAATTCTTGACGGCAGATCGGCCAGGTCCAAGGCCGCGTAGGGAATGGTGTCGTCCTCGTCTCCCGGAAACATCTTCGGTCGATTCTAGCTTCGTCGGCGGCAGGAAATCTCGACAAAACCCCACGGCTCTGGTACCACTGTGAAGAAAACGGGTATTTGTCTTTGCCCTTGTCGTCTGAATTGATCCCACTGATGGGACCACTGTAAAGAAAACGGGGTTCTACGGCGTCTTCCGCTTCTCTCAGGATGGCGAGGGAAGGCGCGTGTCGCTCTAGAGGCGAGCGTTAGTAAGACCTCCGTCGTCTTTCGAAGGGTTTCGCTTCTGCCAGCCGACTACCTAGTCAATGTCACCCTTCAGGGAAGTAATGCCAGACAGTTTCAAATAACACTCTTTATTCAGCCAACACACCAAGCGATCGTCACAACAAAGACCTCAGAAAAAAAAGCACCGAACTACGTAAAACGATCTCTTTATATACCCTCCCCGAGGCAGGGCAAGAGGCTGAGCCTAGAGAGGCTCGGCCTAGAGAGGCTCGGCCTAGAGAGGCTGAGGCTACGAGGCTCGGGCTACGAGGCTCGGCCTAGAGAGGCTGAGGCTACGAGGCTGAGGCTAGGGAGGCTCGGCCTAGAGAGGCTGAGGCTAGAGAGGCTCGGGCTAGAGAGGCTGAGGCTAGGGAGGCTCGGCCTAGAGAGGCTGGGGCTACGAGGCTCGGGCTAGAGAGGCTCGGCCTACAGAGGCTCAGCCTAGAGGGGTTTCCCCGGCGGCGACATGCCAAGACCAAGTGCAGGAAAATGGCGGACACCCCAAAATTTGCCACAATACCAACGCAGTAATTTCTCATCGCACCTAATCCAGAAGCTTCAATTAGGTTTCAAACTTCACTCTTGTTTACAAACGCTATGCACCAATGAACATGGTAGGCGTGGTGAAATATTAAATGCTGACGCCTACCGGTGTGTGACAAACTCAGATGAAACCTATAAACAGAATATGGGCGGAAATCGACTCGAATAACCGATAAGATCCTCGCACGTGTACATCTTATACGTGGATATAACAAGTCTATTGCGGATGGAGTTCTACCACCGTCACAGAAGCGCTCAATCTTGGTTCCTGTCCTCAAGCACAGTGGTCTTGACTCATCTGATCCTGTCAACTTTCGACCTATTGCTAATGTTTCATTTCTGTCGAAAATTATTGAAAAGATTGCTGCTTATCAGCTTACTGTTTATTTAGAGGCAAATAATATGCTTCCGGAGTGCCAATCTGGTTTTCGGAAAGGCCACTCCACTGAAACCCTCTTGCTCCGACTCCTTTCTGACATTTATGGGGCTATATATAGTTCGCAACTCACTCTGCTGGCCTTGTTCGACGTTAGTGCTGCTTTCGACACTGTCGATCATGAAATTTTACTTAAGCGGCTACAAATTTCATTTGGCCTGTCTGGTAACTTTCTTAGTTGGCTGGGTTCATTCCTCAGTGATCGCTCTTTCTGTGTGGTCCATGGGCCCTCCAGGTCCTCATGGGTCCCTGCCCCTTACGGCCTTCCGCAGGGCTCGGTGCTGGGTCCCCTTCTTTACATCATTTACACCTCTGAAATTGGTTCCCTACTTACTGCTTCTGCTGTGCTAGGTCACCTGTACGCTGATGACGTTCAGGCCTACCTGCACTGCCTTGCTGCTAACGCCACTGCTGCTGTTCGAGCAATGAGCTTGGCTTTGGGCACCCTGGAGACCTGGATGTCAACGAACCGCCTGCGTCTCAACCCATCAAAAACACAAATTATCTGGCTGGGCACTCGGCAGCAGCTTGCGAAGCTAGACCTATCCACCACTGCTTCAGACTTCCCTCAATTTGTCTTTTCCTCTGTTGTCCGTGACCTTGGAGTTACACTGGACCAAGAGTTAACCTTTGCCCCTCATATAAACCGCCTCTGCCGTGATTCTTACTATCAGTTACGCCAGTTCCGCACTGTTGCTCGCTCACTTACTTCGAACTCCACCGCTACACTCATCCACTCTTTTATCACAGTCCGACTTGATTACTGTTGCTCACTCTATGGCATGCTGGTCTCCCAGCTGGTCGGTTGGGGTGCCTGACCCGGGTCCTGCGCTCTGCCGCACGCCTTTGCGAACGTATCCCCAAATTTGGCCACGTCTCAGGTTATATGCTGGATGTGCTTCATTGGCTCCCCCTACTGCAGCGAATCTCGTATCGGATCATCGCTTTGGTCTGGCGGTCCTTGTTGGGCCTAGCCCCTGCCTATCTACGCGACCTCTGCTGCCCTACCTTGGGTGCCCCGGGTCGTCGCTCTCTCCGCTCTACTGAGCGGGCGTGCTCATGGTCCCTTTGCCCGCACAGCTACTAAGCAGAATCGGGCCTTCTCAGTGGTTGGCCCCTCCGTGTGGAACGGGCTCTCTTTGACTCTGCGCTTGCATCCCAGAATCCACTCTGAATCTTTCTATACTTACCTCAAAACTGTCCTTTTCAGCCGTGCTGGGGTCGGGAGCGCTCCTGAGTAGTAACCTTGAAGGGGCGCTATATAGATCTTTGGAATGAATGAATGAATGTTATAACATGTTTCATGTCTTATTAATCTGAAATTCACGTTTGCTGAAGAAAGTTGCAAAATAGCTTAAAGCACAAAATGGGTGTGCCGGAAATTAACTTGATTTGATGGCTTCGTTAAGCTACTCAGTTCAGTTTGCAGAATGGTTAGCCTAGATATTTAACGAACCTTGACTTAATAATTGAATCGCAGACTGCCTCTATTGATGCAGTAGGCCCTACGTGCTTGTGAATTAGCTTTTAGGTGGCATTCTATGAATACTCGAGTTGGTGAAAGCTGTCTGTTTCTTTGGGTTAAATTAGGCCTAGCACTAGGGCTACTTCGAAAGCATTGCTATTTTAAAAGCACTTGTGGGAAATCGCAATTGGAAGTCAAAAACTGTAAACTAAACCCGAGGAAAATAATTAGGCCTCGTTTGCTGTTCTGCGAAGAACTGGACTATAAGAGCAGTTTTTGTTCGTGAATAAGCTGCGCAGAATGACACTTTGTCATTGGTGAGGTTAACTATTGTAAGCCAGATATAGAAATTAAGCCTAAGACTTATAAGGGCAGGAGTAAATGATTGGGGATATTTTAATATTTATTAACAAGCGCTGCGTCGTCCCAAAGTAAATGGGCTGTCAGGAGAAAACGTACACAGGTTTCGATTGCAGCGAGACCAAACCGAAGAGGACAGAAGAGAGAGTATTCCGAACTAGCTCATGGACAGAGGCGAAAGATTGGAGTAAATTATCTTTAATATTATTAAGGTTCCTGAGCCACTGGGGAAGACTTACGTATACGTATGCATGCATACATATAAAGCCTGCATGCATAGGCTTTCTGATATAGGCAATAGCGAAACGAATTAGGAGCATTTGTCCTCAGCGGGAAGTTTCCTACACCAGTCGGTAGTTCCAATGTGCATACCCAACAAATTACAGCCTGGAACTCTACTTTAAAGGAGTCTGCCTGGCGCCAAGTTTATTTGATTGTCTTGTCTAACCCTGGTTCATCCAATCCACCGCCTCCTTCCCATTCTGTCACCAAAACACAACCATCCGTGACAGCTCCTCTGTCTCTGTCCCTCTAGTCTCCCGGCAATCTGACCTTGTAAACGTGTTCTTTTAAGAGCCCCCTTGCTGACATGACGCAGACTTGTTAAAAAGCAGATGCCCTCCGCTTTTACAGAGTTTGAATAGCGCTTGAGTCATTTTCAAGTTTACAATTAGTACGGTGACCCCTCAAGTCGCAGCAAATTAGAGAAACGCTTTGCACTGAAGGTCATTTAAGCCATTAATAGAGAACGATTCAGAACGAACCCGCATTGATTCAATAAAACCGATCGGTCACACTTTGTTAACTGAAATTCTACCTTGATCAGTAACTGCCGCCTTAAAGCCACCACCTTCGAAAGGCCACGTGCGATTTCCAAAGGGAAACGTAATTTAGCAGGACACTAGGTTTATATTCAAGGTCAAGTCACAGTACAAAGGTCAGGTCAAATAGACTAATAAATCGGATACATGCATTGCATAAATACGCAGCCTACTTATGTACGCTATGCATACTTACGTGCGTGCGTGCGCTCGTGCCTGCATGCATGCATGCATGTATACATACATACATGTATACATACATACCTGCATGCATACATACATACATACATCCATACATACATATTTACATACATACCTACATACATACATACATACTAGGGTGGTCCAAAAACACTAAGTACCTCAGAGTTGCCCTCCACAACCCTCCTTTTGTTCTATGTCTGCCCACTATTACCTCTACCAAATTTGAGAGAGATTGATGAGTATTTAGAGGTCGCTCAAGGTCAGAGTATTTTCACCATGTTAAGCATGAAATCGGTAATCTGCACTAAGAACAGAAAACAGAATTTGAGTTGAATTAAAACATATAGTGCAGCAATGAAAATAAGAAAAGGTTCCAAAATGTTCAATTTTGCTATGGAAACACTGGAACTTTTCTTGAATAACACATTCTATGTCCTCTGTCATCTTCATCAGCGTGGCCTTATATAGAGCAGGACGGGTAGATGTTCCTGCAGCGTTTCACGAGCTGAAGAAGGAACTGCTGCTCTTCATTCTTTGTCAACGATTAATTCTACTGCTGCATCAAACCAATGGCTCTCCCAGCAGAGTCGTTCATAACTGTCATGACTGACACTGCCTTTAGGAGGTCCTGTTAGGGGTGATGATCGCATCATTCTTTAGGATCCTTTACCAGGAAGCCTTGGGCCTTCTCTTTTCCATTCAAGTGCAGAATGTCAACGATGACAGTAGTTCTCTCTGTGACGGAAGATGCAAGGCCAAGGGAGCTGAGGGGTTCAGGAGGATGGTCGAGGCACTTCACATAATTGATGGACTGTGGAAGGTGGAGGTTTGTCACCATCAGTGTTTCACATCCACTACAATTCTGTCGTCAAACAAGGACAGGCTGACCAAAATTTTTTAAACGTACCAGGTATGCCTACCGAATGCGGTCGAGGCAACCTTTGCCACTCTCATATTTAGATATTTACTGAGCTCCTCCAGTAGCAGTAGATCGTTGAGTGGTGCTCTTATAGGCAGAGGAGCTTCATGCCAGAACCGAACATAGACAAGGCTCACAAAAAGTGTAGCTCCTTTACACTGTGCTTCTCTTTGGCAGTTGGAGAGAACAGCTGCTGGAAACAAATATTTTAATGCTAAAGATGGCTTTCACCATCCAACGTGCATGATGGAATCTCCTGGTGCCCGAAAAGAAACTCTTGCTCCCTATTCACCACCCAGGAAGATCAAACTGAGTTTCAAGAATTCCTCGTAGTCTTCTCTCTGATGTGACCCTTCAAGAGCTGCCTTGGAGAATTTCACAATTTTTTCTTCTCGAAGAGCAGAAGTGTGTGCATCAAAGATGTACGTCGGAAGCCACTTCATTTGTCGCCTGGTCAATGTGTGGCCAGCTTTGCTGGAACTTCCTGAGCATAGTAATGGCAGACCCTCCAGTAGGTCCAGATAAAGAGCCGAAAACAGCAAGAGGAAGTTCCATGACATGATGGCAGCAAACCATCCAGGTTAATTCTTGCTAATTCGAATTCTCAATAAAAGTGCAGGCACCATTCTTCAGGCGAGTATTGCTGGCAGTGATGTCATAGACTATATACGACGAACTAGACTCCGAAGTCCGAAGAGCAGTCTCAGAGTCCTCAGTCAGGCTTCCGCTTGTTCGTTATCAGTTCTGCAGCCAATTTTTGGAACTCCCAGTATATATCTCTTCTCCGTCACCTATGACTAGTACTGCAAGTCTGTCACCTGTTCCTCATGGTTCTTGTAGCATGATCGTCGGATGGAACCTTTGTTGGAAGATGGGACCCAGACAGTTTTTTCTGTGCCCTTCTCTATCAGCCAAACTTCAGCACTGCTTCTTGTCTTTGCCATTATTGTGTTTATGAGCTATGTCAAAAACTCTACAGTCAACTCTCTTCAATTCCTAAAATTCACCAATGTACTAATAAATCTGACTAAGTACAAAAGTTTAGAGTTCTTAAAAGCAATTTTAAAAATTCCAACATTTGCATTCTACATCAAAGAATAGTTAATAATGTTAGATTGGTATTTCTAAACTTCAGTTTAAAACAATGTCAGTTCAAAATTAAGTAGCAAGCGGTTCTAATAATATTTTTTTGAGTAGATAGCAGTCAGTAATTTCCACTATGCCATGGTATTATCAAGAGAATGTTTGGCGACCTTGAGTGACCTCTAAAAATGCTCCAATCTGCTTCAGATTTTGTCCACATCTTACTTAGGAGAGGTAGAACAGATTTAGACTTGTGGAGCACAGTTCTGCTAAAGATGAAATTTTACCATTGTGTCGTGGACCACCCTAATACATACATACATACATACATACATACATACATACATACATACATACATACATACATACATACATACACACATAAATACATACATACATACATACATACATACATACATATATACCTTACATATATACATACATGCATACATGCAAACATTCATAAATGCGTATACATGTATACATTTATGCATACATACATAAATGCATATAAAAATAAATACATGTACACAAAGCTTACATAAATACACACATGGATACATAAACACATGCATGCAAGTATGTATGCACATGCAGATTATGCACATGTATTATGCATTGCATTACATACTTGTATGCTGTGGATATACTTTGTTAGCAAACGCACGTAGAACCCATGCAGCTGAATGTGGAAGAAGGACGCTCATTACTGGAATGCCAGGTCATGTACGTGGTCCAACTCATTCCTCCATCCATGCCACAGAAGTTAATGCTCTTGGCTACTGCAGAAATTAACTAAGAAATTATTAGGAGGAATAAATTGTTGTAACTGATTAGCTCTCTTTGATGTTAGATCTGCTTTTGACTCTGTCGACCATTCTATCCTCCTTCAGCGCCTCTCTGTTTCTTTTGGACTGACTGGTAAACCCTTTGAATGACTTAATTCGCTCTCTCCTCACAGATCGCACTAACTGTGTTATTGCTGGCTCCTCTAGGTCCCGCTGGGTTCCTGCTCTTCTTGGTGTACCCCAGAGATCGGTGTTGGGCCCTCTGCCCTACATTCTTTACACGTCTGACGTTAGCGCCCTGCCTCGGTCATGTGGACTCCTGCACCAGCTATCATGCTGATGACATACATGACATTGTACAAGCATAGGTCCACGGCCGTGCAGTTAATGCAGTGGCCTCTGTTGGGCTGATGTACCGTGCCATTGATGCCCTTTGTGAGCGATGGTGACGCCTGGGGGACTTCAACCGTCTTTCCATAGGTGAAGTAGCTGAGTGCACCGGCCTGCACCCAGCAGTTAAGAACCCCACTCGTGGAAGAAACACTCTTGATATGTTCATGGTCTCTGTCCCTGATCTCTATAAAATCAAGGTCATAACATCAGTCATCAATACGGACCATAAGGCCATCGTGGCCTTCGTCGATATCCCGCCTACCGGCCGGAACAAAAGAAGTGTCAAAATCTCCTATAGGAAGCGCTCACCGGACCAACATGCGTGCTTGCTGAGGAGCCTTCGCGACGAAGCCGGAGATGCTCCGATTGCCGCCGATCCACAGGCTGCCTGGGACTTGTTCTACAACGAGGCAAGAAGTAGACTGGAGCGCATTTACCCGACTCGGATGGTCAAGATCACCTCAAAGGGCCCTGATTTTATCACCCCAGAAATCAAGTACCTTCTTCGCCATAAAATCGCCTTATGAGGAAGGGCAGAATTGAAAAGGCGTCCTCTATCGCCAGTAGAGTGGCAAAGGCGATTTCCAAATCGGTCTCGTCCTCTCTGGTAGACGTTGACCCAAGACAAGGGACAAAGGCTCTATGGCTTAAGGCCAACAAAATCATCTAGAAACCCAGCGCTGAACCAACTCTCTCCACGATTGATGTAGAGACCCTCAACAGCTATTTCGCCGCAGCCTCGACCCACTTTACACTGTACCACGTCTAAATCAGCTGCTGCCAACAACCAGGACATGATCTCAGAATGGCAACTATTTAATATCCTTGACCGGCTGCACCACAACTCAGAGGACCTCGATGGCCTCACTGCCTGGTATCCCGGTCTCTCTGCGCCTGGATATGCCAACCGATTGACCAAGTTAATCAACCAATCGCTGTGCCATTCGCATGTTCCAGATCAGTGGAAGCCCACGATTATCCGTCCGAAGGCGAAAGTAGCCTCTCCAAAATGCCCGGCTGACTACCGTCCGATCTCAGTAGTACCGATCCTGTCCAGGGTGGTTGAACGGATTCTGGTTCGAGCTTACCTCTACCCAAGCTTCCACGACATGCCAACACCGCTCACACTGGCGGACCAATTCGCCTTCCGCCCGACCGGGTCAACTACTGCGGCCTTGGTAACAATTCTCCAAGACATCAGCGAGCTTCTAACCACTAACGACCACGTGGTAGTAATATCTATGGACTTTACAAGGGCTTTCGATTCCTTTAGGCACTCTGCCATCGCTGAAACACTCTCTAGGCTGAATATACCAGATTGCATCTTCAATTGGTTTGTTAACTACCTGAACGGTAGGAAACATGCAACCTGCTTCAACGGGGAAATTTCAACGACAAAGAACATCAACGCGAGCGTTGTCCAGGGCTCCGCTGGAGGCCCGGGGATGTACATCAGAGGAACCTCAGACCTGCGTCCGGTTAATGACGTTAACAAACAGCAGAAATATGCTGATGACACCTACCTGCTAATCGGTTCTAATAACATCGACTCAGCACAACCGGAGCTACTACACCTGCAGGAGTGGGCCAAAAGCAAAAACCTGCACATTAACCCATCGAAGACTCGAGAGATGGCAGTGGTGGGGCGATTACGACCATCCCTGGCCCTGCGGCCATCTGTAACAGGAGCTGTTCGCACCACATCCATCAAAATGCTGGGAGTCACCATTGGTGAACGCCTGACGGTCTCGGAGCATGTTGACCTGACCGTCAGATCATGTGCATCATCACTTTACGCCCTTCGAGCACGGGCTACAAGATCCGGCCTTGCATCTAACTACTCGTGCCACAACTCTGGCGCGTTTACTGTATGCGTCCCCGGCCTGGTGGGGCCTGATGAGCTCGAGCGAAGTTGATCGTGTCGAGGGGCTCATGAGACGGGTCAAGAGGGCTGGCTTCCTACCTCTGGATGCCCCGACCGCGACCCAAATGGCTGAAGCCGCTGACGCAGCCCTCTTCGCTGCTATCATCCAAGATAACAACCAATAATAGATACCGGTACTGATTTAAATATTGATAATGTTATAGAGAAAACATGTGTAATTTGCACCCCTAAGGAATTTTTAGTTTTAAAAGGTGCAAAGAATTTGCGGAATGCTTAGCAAATTATCGCTAACATACATGAGGATCCTAGAATAATATGTAGTGATGCAATAATTGTAGGTCTTATAGAAACCGTACAAATTTGAAAAATATATTTTAAAAAATTGGTCCAATATACACGAGTGTCGTGTAAATTGAGCCGGTAAATATGTTAAGTTTAAAACTGGTCCAATATACAGGAGTGTCGTGTAAACTGAGCCAGTATAGATAATTTTACACGACATCAAGTGGTCCAATTTCGACAAATTTTAACAAATTCCATGTGGTCCATTTTACACGAATGTGAGGTACCATGCAGATATTCGACCTAGAGGTATGTGACTCAAAAAGGTAAACGTGTATTTTAGCGTCCTAAATTATTTTCTGACTTTTAGTGAAACAAAAAGCTCCGCAAATTATTTCAAATAACGTGCCATTGCCCAATTAATGCATTAGTATAGTTATAATTGGTTAAAAAGAAGGAAATCGATTGAAAAATTGTTTTAAATATACACTATTTCTCATAACAAATGATCGCTCGAAGCTATAATTGAACGACGACCCATTCCGGAAGTGGGTGTGCGTCAACTTTTGGCAAGTCGTCAATAAAATTCATATTCAAGGTCGACACTTGAGCAATACGAGTTAAGTAAGTAAGTAAGTAAGTAGGTAGGTATATTCTTTATTTTACCATTTGCGACCTGCACTCTTGTTTACATACATATAAAACACGGAAACCAAACAAAGTTGGCAGCCAACAACGACGCCCAGCCCACAACGACTCTAGCCTATGATGTTAAAGTCACCACGACAGAGTCATCTATGGCAAACGCCGGCCGAAACAGACAAGTCACCCGCGACGATCTCCAAGTCGTTTCCTTGCAGCATATACAAATTTATCAAAAACGAAACGCCTGAATAATGCAGCCATTCCAAATATCAATCACTAAGCCCTTTCACGCTGCATCTCCACCCTATCCCTTGAAAATCCTTTGCACTGGATAGCAAGAAAAGGTGCAATTTGGCCCTTCATCTAAAAAAGCTGCCCTCTGCATTTCTGAATCCCCCTTCCTTGGGTCTGTTAGGCACTCCTAAGGGCCAAGGCTATCCAAAATGACAATCAATCATATCTTGCAATCACTCTTCAATCAGTGCTAGCCTTTCAGTTCTATTATCCTCTCTCGGTAGTAACCATTTAAACTTACCATCATTGCAAAGGCGTAATGCATAGCACAAATTGCAAAAAGGAATGCTGTAATTTGGCCCATGAAATAAAATACTTATCGTCTAAGTATGCGAAAGCCCTTTGTAGGGCTTAAAAACCGCCATTCATGCTATCCATAACGCCAATCACACGTCCGTTTCATTCACCATTGTCTACATGGTAGCTCTTGAAACATACCATTATTGTCAGTGCAAAATCCATTGTGCAAATGCATTGCAATATATACTGTTACTTGACCTTTGAAATAAAATACTTAGACCCTAAGTATGTGAAAGCCGTATCTAGGCACTAAAGAGCACCCTTAGTGCTATCCAAAGCGCCAATCACCCATCCATTTCAATCAGCACTGTCTAAGTGGTAGCCCTTCAAGTATACCGCTATTTCTGCCAATTGAAATGCATTGTACAAATGCATTGCAAGAGATACTGTTACATGACCTTGCAATAAAATACTTAGACCCTAAGTATGTGAAAGCCGTATCTAGGCACTAAAGAGCACCTTTAGTGCTATCCAAAATGCCAATCACCCGTCTGTTTCAATCACCATTGTCTAAGTGGTAGCCCTTCAAGAATACCATTATTGCAATTACAAAATCCATTGTACAAATGTATTGCAAGATATACTTTTATCTGACTGTTGAAATAAAATACTTATCCTCTAAGTATGTGAAAGCTCTTTCTAGGACCTAAAGAGAACCCTCAGTGCTATCCCAAACGCCAATCACCCGTTTGTTTCAATCACCATTGTCTCATCCCTACACTATTGCCAATGCAAAATCCATTGTACGAATGCATTGGAAGATAGAGTGTTACTTAACTCTTTCAATTAAATACTTATAGTCTACATATGTGAAAGCCCTTTTTAGGGTCTAAAGAGAAACCACTGTGCTAACCAAAACCACAATAACCCACCTATTTCCATTGCTCTTGTCTAAGTACTCACCCTTCAACTAAAACAGTATTGTCAAGCCAAAATACACTGTAGAAATGCATAGCAAGATAGACAGTTACTTGAGCCATTCAATTAAATACTCATAGTCTAGATATCTGAAAGCCATTTCTCGGGTCTAAAGCAAAACCTCTGTGCTAACCAAAACCACAATAACCCACCTATTTCCATTGCTCTTCTCTAAGTACTCACCCTTCAACTAAAACAGTATTGTCAAGCCAAAATACACTGTAGAAATGCATAGCAAGATAGACAGTTACTTGAGCCATTCAATTAAATACTCATAGTCTAGATATCTGAAAGCCATTTCTCGGGTCTAAAGCAAAACCTCTGTGCTAACCAAAACCACAATAACCCACCTATTTCCATTGCTCTTGTCTAAGTACTCACCCTTCAACTGAAACACTATTGTCATTCCAAAATACACTGTAGAAATACATTGGAAGATAGAGTGTTACTTAACTCTTTCAATTAAATACCTATAGTCTACATATGTGAAAGCCCTTTTTAGGGTCTAAAGAGAAACCACTGTGCTAACCAAAACCAAAATAACCCAGCTATTTCCATTGCTCTGCTCTAAGTACTCACCCTTCAACTGAAACACTGTTGTCAATCCAAAATACACTGTAGAAATACATTGGCAGATAGAGTGTTACTTAACTCTTTCAATTAAATACCTATAGTCTACATATGTGAAAGCCCTTTTTAGGGTCTAAAGAGAAACCACTGTGCTAACCAAAACCAAAATAACCCAGCTATTTCCATTGCTCTGCTCTAAGTACTCACCCTTCAACTGAAACACTGTTGTCAATCCAAAATACACTGTAGAAATACATTGGAAGATAGAGTGTTACTTAACTCTTTCAATTAAATACCTATAGTCTACATATGTGAAAGCCCTTTTTAGGGTCTAAAGAGAAACCACTGTGCTAACCAAAACCAAAATAACCCAGCTATTTCCATTGCTCTGCTCTAAGTACTCACCCTTCAACTGAAACACTGTTGTCAATCCAAAATACACTGTAGAAATACATTGGAAGATAGAGTGTTACTTAACTCTTTCAATTAAATACCTATAGTCTACACATGTGAAAGCCATTTTTCGGGTCTAAAGCGAAACCTCTGTGCTAACCAAAACCACAATAACCCACCTATTTCCATTGCTCTGCTCTAAGTACTCACCCTTCAACTGAAACACTGTTGTCAATCCAAAATACACTGTAGAAATACATTGGAAGATAGAGTGTTACTTAACTCTTTCAATTAAATACCTATAGTCTACACATGTGAAAGCCATTTTTCGGGTCTAAAGCGAAACCTCTGTGCTAACCAAAACCACAATAACCCACCTATTTCCATTGCTCTGCTCTAAGAACTCACCCTTCAACTGAAACACTGTTGTCAATCCAAAATACACTGTAGAAATACATTGGAAGATAGAGTGTTACTTAACTCTTTCAATTAAATACTTATAGTCTACATATGTGAAAGCCCTTTTTAGGGTCTAAAGAGAAACCACTGTGCTAACCAAAACCACAATAACCCAGCTATTTCAATTGCTCTTGTCTAAGTACTCACCCTTCAACTGAAACACTATTGTCATTCCAAAATACACTGTAGAAATACATTGGAAGATAGAGTGTTACTTAACTCTTTCAATTAAATACCTATAGTCTACACATGTGAAAGCCATTTTTCGGGTCTAAAGCGAAACCTCTGTGCTAACCAAAACCACAATAACCCACCTATTTCCATTGCTCTGCTCTAAGTACTCACCCTTCAACTGAAACACTGTTGTCAATCCAAAATACACTGTAGAAATACATTGGAAGATAGAGTGTTACTTAACTCTTTCAATTAAATACTTATAGTCTACATATGTGAAAGCCCTTTTTAGATTCTAAAGAGAAACCACTGTGCTAACCAAAACCATAATAACCCAGCTATTTCAATTGCTCTTGTCTAAGTACTCACCCTTCAACTGAAACATTATTGTCAAAGCAAAATACACCGTAGAAATGCATTGCAAGTAATGGTGTTACTGGACCCTTCCAATTGAGTACTCATCGTCTGGGTATGTGAAAGCCTTTTATAGGGTCTAAAGAGCACCCTTCGTACTTACCAAAACCACAATCAACCAGCGTTTTCAATCACTCTTCTGTAAGTGCTGACTCTTCAACTGAAAACATTATTGTCAAGCCTAAATACACAATAGAAATGCATTGCAAATAATGCTGTTACTAGACACTTTGAATTCAGTACTTGTCGTCTAAGTATGTGAAAGCCTTTTATAGGGTCTGAAGAGCACCGTTCGTACTTACCAAAACCACAATCAACCAGCGTTTTCAATCACTCTACTCTAAGTGCTCACCCTTCAACTGAAACATTATTGTCAAGCCAAAATACACTGTAGAAATGCATTGCCAAAAATGCTGTTACTGGACCCTTCCAGTTAAGTACTTATCGTCTAAGTATGTGAAAGCACTCTCTAGGGCCTAAAGAGAAACTTCTTTGCTAACCAAAACCACAATCATCCACCCATTTAAATCACTCTTCTCTAAGTTCTCACCCTTCAAGTGAAACACTATTTTCAAGCCAAAATACACTGTAGAAATGCATTGATAGTAATGCTGGTATTTCAGCATCCAAATTGAATACTTATCGTATCAGTATGTGAAAGCTTTTTCTAGGGCCTAAAGGCCACCCTTAATACTACTGAGTGGTGCTTGAAAAGTCACATATGAAGAGTCTGTATCAATATCTACAGACAAACATACTTACTGAAATTATATGTGCAATATCGCTCATACATCATGCGTGAATACGGACACAAATACACATGTATAAGCATATCGTACTTTTTTCTGTTGTATGTTACAGGTAAGCTTTCTGTCGAGTCGAGGTTGAAGGCATTCAAGCAAGACAGTATTGGGTATCATGAAACGACTGATTACCATCTGTCTGGTCCTGAAGTTTTACTGGAATGGAAGGTGCAAGAAGCAGAGATTTTACTGATTTGAAACTTTCTGCTGTTGTCTGGAGTAAGCATTCGAATGTAAATCTATTTCTAGTCAAGCATGCTACGCTCGGTGTACTTCAGTTGTTGCCTTGGTTTCCTGCTCTAGAGAGTTTATTTCTGAAATTGGGTATCAGGGTGACGGAACAGTGAACTCAAGCCATTGACATTATTCACGATCCGTTCCTTTTACGTCAGTCTTATCATTTTTGAAGAAGGCATATACTTGTCTGTGTCTGCTTGCTCTCCTCAATCTCTTGTCATAATTATTTTTGATAAAACTTTTGTCTTGTTTAAATTGTTTATCCACCATAGACTGTCTCTCTCAGGAAAGCGACTGCCATTTCGACCTGATTACGACTTGGTTTTTGTGAGCCATTACTTGTTGTCACATCTTTACCGATCACAATCCTTTAACTTCTATCTGACTGAATCTATGTCTAAGTCTGCTAAACTGGTGCGTTGGGCTTTGGCACTGCAAACTTTTGATGTAGAGGTTAATTATAAGAAAGGACGATTAAATGTTGTAGCAGATTGTTTATCTAGATTATAAGATTGTTTATTTTACTGTTTTGTATAGTATTAAGTTTATTGCATAATTTAGTACATGATGATTTCGCAAATTTTTAAGTTTAATTTGCTCAATCCAAAGAAAGGAAGGAGGTAATGTGAACAAATGTTTTGTATATATAATGAGCACAGGTGTTCCTTAGGTTGATATATATATATAATTCGTATTCGATTGTTAAGCTGTTTTAGTCTTAGGCCTTAGTTGCGCGGTCGCCTGGCGGCGCTTGGCCTAAAGTAGCCTAAACTTTGGCTGACGACAGATTCTCTGCACGTGTAGTTAGCGCGCCGAACTTAGAAACTGCTGATGACAGTGAATTTGAAGATATATAGTGCAGTAGTTGTTTTTATGCAGTAGAGTTGTTGTGATGTAGAAGTTACAGCCACGTTGTGTTTAATGAAGAACTGTGTTTGAATATTAACTGTGGTTTAAAAGAAATACATTCAAAGAACTGTGTCAATTTACTTCGTAAACAGTTAGAAGACGTTGAGCAATTTATACGTAGAGATAAGGAAAGTTTTGAGTTAGGTCACAACTAAGAAAGGACAGAAGAGTTGGTGACAGAGATCATGTCTTAGGATGCCAGGTAGTTCTCGGATAGTGATATTTTTAGGTGCATTCCATGTTATTAGTTCTGTGTTGTTTGCGCAATATACACGTTATACGATAATTCAATATCTGAATGCGTTTTTGCGATTAGGCCTACATGTGATTTTTAGAAGCGATTGTCTTGTCTGAACTGTTACAGAGTGTTGGATACTCGTGGAAATATCCCAGAGACATGTGTATGCAATACTCCTGCTCTGGTGGTCAAATTCATTCTGTAGGTTCCGGCCACTGGTGTGATTGTGCAGAGGTAAATAGATGAATAGTTTAGTTTGATTCCATTTTATAATTAATGCTCCTCTGTACCGAGTATTCTCGAGAAACTGACACACTGAAAGCGTTAATATAAAAGGTCTCAGACGCGCACAGACATTCACACGTATTTATACATACACACGTAGAACCGTAGATACAAACATACATGTATGCATGCATGCATACATACACATATATACATGTTATATAACTACATATGTGTATTATCCGATTCAAATCTCATGAGTCATATGATGCCGTTATCATAATGGCCAGGACATCAGTGGACGTCGCTTACAGGAAAATCGCAAATAATCCGCGAATCCCAAATCTGGCTCCATTGGAGAAACCGATCGAATTAAGAAACAAGAGGACAGATGACGGTAGCTATGTCAGATGAATGGGTTACAATCGTCTGTCTCACCTGCCCGATCCTTCAAGATTTTTTCCTCGGGCTTTCAAGCTGAGAGCACCTCTGAGTAGCTCCTACTGTAAGAGGCGCTGAACAAATTTTCAAATGCAATACAATATAGTATAATAAGTCCTAAATGTAGACTTAAATAACATCAAAGAATTGAGCGCGAATCGAATTGGGCAGCGAATTGTAAAGAGTCGGACCAGGAATCGAGAAAGCCCGAAAATACAACGCCGTTCGTGTGAGGGGAACTCTTGGTGTGCTTCGAACCCGAACCGCCGTGTAGTTTAGAGCGGAGGACAAAGATGTGTTCATCCATCTTCATTGGTCATGCTGGTTTTCTTATACGGCGTCAAGTGAGCGCTTTCGTACAGAATATTTCGGACAATGTTTGGAAGCCACATCCTATTTGCTGGCTGAATAAGAAGCGGCCTTTGATCTGTTTATCCAGGCCTGAATTGCATCTACACAGAACACTCGAACATGGGTTCTATGTCGCCATCAACGAAGTAATCGTCTTGAACAGTTAGGCTGCAGCTGAATTATTCGTATAGTATAGCTGCTTATTATATAGAATGTATAGCTGCATATTATATAGTACTAATCTATAGGCCTATTTCAGTTCAGTTCCGTAATAAATACTATTGATACAACAGAGAGCTCAATCCAGTCCTAGGACCAGCAACCGAAAACGGACGCCGTTGTTTGTTATCCGTCCCGCATCATTCATAGTTGTAATAAGTTTTAATATGCTACTGCCTACTGCCTACTTGGCTATCTCGACTACATCCACATCGAACGAGTCACCTAATTTCCATGACAAAAATGTGCTACACTCTACATTATTATTCCACTTCGGCATCGTCGCCGCCATAGTTGCAATGCTTTCAATAATTTCAGAAATTAGTGACGGTACGAACTTACAAATGACGTTACGCGGGAGATTTCCACCGTGTTGTTATGACCAATCATATTGCACGAAATTGGAGCGATCACTCAGTAGTCTTTAGGTCACGAAACGCTGCGTTCCGAACCATATAATTAGGCCTATAAGAGGTCGTTGTTCCGAACGCATTCACCGCCGCCGCAAGGCAGCAAAAATTAAAGTAATGTAAATTAGGTAAATAAAATAATTGCTCCAGTTTCCTCTTGGAGTAAATCGATCGCGCTCGATTTGCGCGATCGATTTATCGATCCACCAGACCTTTGCTAGGCGATCGACCAAGGAGATCGATCGATCGATCGCCTCAAATGAGAAGCCCTGTATCCAACACGTTACTAAGAGATTACATTGTACCGTACACTCAACCATCAGTATTACCTATAAATGATATCAACAATTGTCAAATAAATTGAATATTTGTAAAATAAATGAACTAAATATTTGTAAAATAAATCAACTCAATAAAACATAAATTGAGCATGTTTCTGCCTTCATAACGATGACTTTCTATAGCAAAAATGTGCAAATTGGTAGTCTAGGTGTTTCCACAATTTTGCTCGCTAGTGTACGTTACACTGAGTTGAAGACCATTCTTCTATTCGATCGTAGTCTTGTATATTAAGGCCGAGAACGCCACTGATGAGATTTCTTTAAAAGGCGCTATATAAATACGCACTTATAATTATGGCAAACAATTACAATTACATTGTAGCTGCAGCCGAGTAAATATGTCGTCGGCAGAAAGGAGAGACGAGACATCTGCGTTGCTGGATTCAGACAGTCAACCGAACATAGAGGAGAATGTCGTCGACCCACCGGTGGTATGTGGAAGTAACACTGAGATGGTATCACCAGAGGTGGATCGACATGGCCAAGGCAGAACTGACGTCGCAAACGTGGAAGGCAATACGGTTGCTCGAAGAAACTGCGAGGAAAATGGAAAGCACCAGATGTATTTAGTTGCAATGTTGATGGCGATGTTGATCATGGTCACGTTGGCTTTCACTCAATCTCTGTCTCCCGATATGATCCAAAATGGCGACAGTTCAGTCTCCCAAAAAACCCTCATCTTGTACATGTTTGTCGGACTACTGGTTATCTTTTTCCTGTTAGGCTTCTACAGCAGAATCACTTTAGAAGTCAGACGAGCCAGTAATGATGGTTCAACTCGAGCGCAGAAGGTGAACAAAATCCTCAGCAATTATCTCTCCGTGGTCGGAATGTCGTTCTTCTTTCCGTTTGCGTGTGCACTGGATCTTTGTTACATCGTGGCTGGAACAACCTGCGATGCAAAGTGGAGAACGCTGAAGAAACTGTGCTCAGCAGAAATTTACGAACAGTACTGGGTCGATGTGTTCTACCATATGACGCGCATTGTCTTCATGGGAGCAGAACTTCTCTTTTGTCTGCAGTTCCACAAAACTCGCTTCACGACGCATCCGCTTGCTCGGCTTGGGCTGATGTTGATAATGGTAGTTAACATTGCACTCTGGTTTGAGTCTTTAGTACACGAGACGGAGGATCGAGGAGAAGCAATGAGCGAGGATAAACCGAAAAACGACAATCCCTACATTGACTGCGTGATGGCCTTCTCAGTTAATGAAAGTTATAACGAAACGAACGAGCTACAGAGATGCTTCAACGGAACAACTAGCATCCAGAAAACGTGTAGTGACATGGCACGCTTCCTGTACCCGTTCACGATCGAGTTTTCTCTGCTAGTTGGAGAATTTCTTGCACATAAATTCTTCAGCTGCAAAGAAAGAAGCAACGAAAGCCAACATCCAGTTGAAATCGATGAAGACCGAGCATCAGATCAACTCCGCGAATTAAATGGAGCACAGAATAATGTTGAAACCCAAGGAGGGTCATCAACAGCCTACTTGCCAGGATCCGTGCTGATCGTAGCGATCGGGGTTAGCGCAAACATCGCATACATTACTCTGGCTTTCTTCGCACACGCTCAGCTCTCGGCCGAGGAAGGCATGCCGAATCCAATTGCTTTCTTTAAGATCTATTCCGTTTTCTATTACGCTCTGATGCTCACTTTCGTCATCCTAGGATTCGTCTTCGGCTGCAAGTTCGAGCTTCGAGAGAAGAGAATTCGAGGCATCGACTACCTGGTTCTCATGTCGGCGCTTGGTCCTTTGATGTATGGGCAAATCTACGTAACGGCAATATCTCGAAATATATCAGGCATCAGCGATAACGAATACGGCAAACCTAGAGTCATAATCGCCGACTTAGCAACTAACATCGTTCAGCTTAGTCTTCAGGCGGTTTTTGTCTTCTTCGCCGACAGAGTGAAACCATTGACAACGGAGCAGAGCAGAGAAAGTCTCTTACGACATTTGCACGGGGCCTTCAAGGCAGTCGTTTTTGTCATGGCCTTCTACAATCTAACCAACTGGATAATGGACAGCATTCTGCTTGCAAATTTTTTTTCACACCAGCGTTTCTGAAACAGATATTTCAACCGGGTCGCTGGTCCCTTGTGGACGGAATACTCCTTCCGTTGACAGTTTTCTCTCGATTTAACAGCTTTCTGCTTTTCACGAGAGCGTATCTAAGCTTAGAAAAAGCTTCGGTTTAAGTCCTTCTACTTAGGAACTTCTACTTCTCCTTAGGAACATCAAACTTCGAGACAGTTAGGACTCTTTGCCAATAGCATTTTGCATGTACATAAATTCTGCAATAATTATGATAACATTTTGACGCTACTTAAAAAACCAACGAAGAGACGAAATATAAGAAGAATCTCCATGTATATATATATGCTTAATTGCTTATTCATATGTTGAGGAATGCTCCTGAGCATTAGATGGGATTCATATGGGCCCAATGCGGGCCTCCCCATATTGGACATCGGTCCTACTTGGGCATCGAGTGAACGTGCTGGCAGAGGAAGGTCTAATCTATTCGGATTCTCTAGTAGGCCTATATACTGCCCAATTTAATTACATCTATAGGATTAAGTCATGTCTTTTTTCACATTCATTTACTCTTAGGCCTTGCCAGCGCTTGTCAGTGAGCTCAGCGTGCATAAGCTGGTGCCAACTGCTTTTGGCCTTCGAGTGGCGTTTTAGAAGTTTGGAGTTCACGATTACGATTACGATTAGGGGGCCTACGATGGACACTCATCAAAGCCTCATACTATCACGATTTTTCAAGGTTCTGTTCTCCGGGCTCTCCAGTTCATTAATTTTTCCACCTTCATACTTGGCACGCTCATTCATCATCATCTGTCGATCATAACCCCTATGCTGAAAAATGCAACTCCTCATATTTTTCTTCCTCGCTCGCTCCCTTTCAGACGAAGCCGACTAAATCATCTATGGCCTACGTAAAAACATCACCAAGTTAATGGATGGCCGTCAACCTGCTATGTCTAAGCCCTTCTAAACAGAATTTATCATAATTGCCGTGGCCTACTCGAGCAATTAAGCAAACTATTAGGCCTATATTACCTATCCCTCCCATCTCACTTCTCTCTTCTCCAGTTCGCAATCTTGTAGGTCTATCTGTGTATAAGCCTGTGAACAAACTGACTCCCGCGACTTAATTCGCTTTTTAGGCTAGGTAGAAATTTCGAGAGTATGAGGCTATCTTCGACAAAAGCCTTACCTGTGCCACCACTGCACTCAGATAATATCTCGCAAATGTAGTATATATACATATTCGTGACCGTATACTCGACTGCGTTCAATGCTTGATTATAAACCGCCTGCACAGTATAGTCAGTTAGTCACCTCATGTTCGCTCCAAACATGAACAGAGCCGTTTTAAAGAGTTTGGGACTTTAGGCACAAACCCTAGCCTTAACTGTAACCCGATTTCTGCCTCAATATCTCAGTGTCAGATATAGAGTATTGCATTGATGCATTGCATATGCATATGCGTCATTGTGTTATATTTATTAATATATGCCTAGTACTACACTGCTATCACAGCTAACGCAGCAATCTTTGTACTACAGGTGCAAAATTAAAGGTGAGTTTAACATACGTTAAAGTTCTTATTGCTAATTTGTTATACAAATTGAAAGTGAGATTGTAATAGCCTACATGGATTGTCAGGTTATTTTCTTACAAACATCGCTTTCGTGTTTTGCTCTCAGTAAAGTCTCCAATAATATCGTCGAAATTCAAAGACTCCAACACATCTGATTCTATGCTCATGACAGACAGGCAGTGTAATCGTTCTTGCATCATACGGCTGCAAAGGTCGTTCTTGATTAATTTAAGTTTTGAGAAAGAACGCTCACCGGTACAGTCTGTCACCATCATTGACATAAACATTCTTATTGCAATTTCAACGCTTGGAAACGTTGATTCCAGATTGTCATACTTTATCATGGCATAGATTACTGATATAGATGGGACTGATGTTTTTCAAATGACACTGATAATAAAACATTATCATATTTTTATGATAGCTGCGCATCAGTGCTTTCGTGAGATTATTTAAAGTGTTTAGAAATATACATGTAGGCTATAATTATATAGGCCTACAGATAAACATACACAAATAGACTAAACGTGCTTTACCACATACGTATGTACATACATACATACATACACAAATACATGCATACATGCATACATACATACGTATATACATACATACATACATACATACATACATACATACATACATACATACATACATACATACATACATACATACATACATACATACATACATACATACATACATACATACATACATACATACATACATACATACATACATACATACATACGTACATGTACGTACTACGTACATGCGTGCATACATTCATACACACCAAATTATTTACATACATACATTTAATTATAATATTAATACGAGGCCGAACAAAAGGGCGCTGTAGACGAATTCAAAAAATCAATGACAGCAATATGATAGGAGCCTACTTTTAAAGCTGGTCTATGTAGGCCTATTCACTCCAAATTTAAGAATTTCTTATGCTCGCCTGTAAAGAAATTAATGGAACACTTTTGTTACAGTTTTGTACCAATTGAGCTCTTTGGTGATCTGAACTCCGAGAATAGTGCATCACTTTCATGGTGTCAGCTGGATAATTCTAGTGGCTTAGAATGCCGATCTGTTTAACCGAGGGGTCGGGGGTCAAATCGCCACCAGGTTATAATTCTGTGTCGTTCGCTCCGTTTAAGTTCTTACACGTGTACATCAACATCACACCTCATTTGGTGAAGAATATGACAGCGATGTAACCACTTGATTTTAACTGCCGAGGTTCAGTAAATGCCGTCGCCCACTTCAACCCATCGAAGCATATCAGGAATAAGTCAATTGGTTTGAACATATCTGCTTGTTTTTGTGCACTCGCTAGATGGCTGATTACCATTGTGTAATTATTCAATTGATCAACTCCACCACTGATCGCACTCTGTCAGTGCCAGTCCCAAGCCTGGATAAAGGAGGAGGGCGACGCTAATCATATTTGTTATCACAGTGTCGTTAAACTAGAACTACTACTAATTGATGTAGGCCTGTAAATTGCATAAACAACAGTATCACTGCAACTGAAAGAAAAACGAGATTCCGGCCATGGAAAGAATATTGCGGAGGATTTAGTTAATCTCCTAGCTGTAACAGTTGTCCATTGAACCACGAGTAGGACTGTAGTAGCACTGGTCTTTTAGGAAGTGTAAGTCCCTGCTAGCATGCCCACGTGGAGCCATATATTACCCATAATCCCATATGGGATCCGATAGAGTCCATATGGGTCCCATCTAGTGCCCATGGAAATGCTGGCACTAAATGGGACCCATATAGTCCAATTTAGTGCCAGCATTTCCTAGCAACGATTCGAAAAATAGATTACTATTATATTTCGACCTTGAAGCAAGCGATGGGTAGCCAGTCACATATGTTATAAGCTTATGCGTTATCTTGTCTTGCTGAATGTAAACCATTGAAGATTACATAGAGACTTAGATAAGTAAGCAACCACGATGAACATAATGAACAAAATTATTATGATAGCATCTATTCCGTTCCACTTTTCGCCACTGCCCGTACTCTGGCAGTGCCAGTCCCAAGCCTGGAGAAAGGAGGAGGGCGACGCTAATCATCTTTGCTATGACACAGTGTCGTTAATCAGCAACTAACCAACCAACCAACTTTCCGCCCAACGAATCAACTGGTGGCCTGTGCAAAGCATTAGAATAGCGAATATTGTATTGTATTGCAGGCTAGCTGTCTGTTCTGTTAGTAGTTATGATTTCAATTGCATAACTGTACACTGTAATCACACTGCGTTTTTCGGTTTGAATTAATAAAGAAAATGATTATTATTATTATTAATAAGCTGGTGCCCTGTGCATGACATAAAATAGCGAATAAGCTGGTACCCTATGTATAGCAGTAGAGTGGCGGTCTAGAAATTAAGAGTTTGCGATTATTCTCCTGTTATAGTAAGCTACATGTATTTTATTAGCCCGATTCGAGAGCGTGGGAACGTCGTTCCGTTTTGCTTTACTCTTTCATGAACCATGCATATCTTTGTCAGTGTCGGTAGCTGATGATGCAGTCATGCGTAAAATGGCTTTCGAAAGTTCTGACGCGTGAAAGTGAGTCTTACTCGACACGTGCAGAAGAATGAAGCTTTTAAGACAATTATGATGTTCCGCTTTTGTTACTCTAAGCTTATCCGTTACGGTTGAATTGCTTGGGTCCGGTATGAGTTGAGCAGAATACTTAACAGTTGGTTATTAATAATATGCTTACAGCATACCAGCTTTAATGATATGCAGGACCATAGTTGTTAAAAACGGTAAAATAAAAATAAAAAACGAAAAAAACGTCGTTTTATTGGAAAAAATAAAAAACGAAAAAAAACGAGAAAAAAACGGTAAATAAAATAATTTGACTTTTCTACATCGCATTTTGAATAACTTAGAAATTCAAATAACTGTAATAAATTTTATTTCCTGTACAGTGCTGTTTATTTCAACTGATGACACTAAATTGTTATGTAAATTAGATGAATCCTTGAAAGGACGGAGATCACGCAAGGGATATCAGACAAAAATTTAATTTACAAAATAATAACAGACAGTTAATAAATAAATAAAGTTAAATAAAAAAATAAAAAACGGAAAAAAACGAGACGAGAAATAAAAACGAAAAACGACGTTTTTGGGAAAAATAAAAAACGAAAACGTTTTTTACAACTATGTGCAGGACTGTGAAGATCTAAATGTCGTGAATGTGGCCAAATGATGTGGTTGTTTTTACTTATAAACACCAAATATGACTTAGCCAGCATTTTATTTATTTGAAACTATTGTTCATTGTGGTTGAATCGCTTCAGCATTCGGATGAACGCTCATCGGAATTTAATCTTACTTTTCTCCCACCAAATTCACTACTGGTACAAGAAGCAAACAGGATTATCAACTAATTTTTCCGAGATCAAATACCCGTAAACTGTCTATCAAGTATCAGGGCCCACTACTGTGGAACAATTTACCTCACAAGATCCGTGCCTCTACTAATCTCTCATGGTTCAAGCGTATGTTACGAGCACACACAATGGAGCACGTGTCATAGTCTTTAGTTAAGTTTGTTTTCATTTTATATAATCTTTTACTTAATTATCTATCATCACAAAAGTTGGTGTTCCTATATCTCTTACTTATCTAAATCTTCTGTCATCTGTAATCTTCTTACTCTAAATAGGCCTCCTCTCAGCGGGACTTGTCCCTTTGGTGTGCCTGTTGCTCCCTAATCACTTTAACTAACATTATATGCCACGACCTGCTCTTGTTTAATTAATATCATGACATACTTGGCATTTGACTGTTATGTGGTATTATGTACAATGATGGGACCAATAAAATTGAAAAAAAAATTGAAAATCGTCAGGCGCATCAAATAGCCCATTTTCCTTATTTTATCTGCGTCAAGATATAATCCAGTGTTGTCCAAACTTTTTGACGCGTGGGACACAGAAAAATGGGTATATTTAACAACAGGCGTCAAATTCAGAAATAGAATTAGAGAAAAAGAAAGTCATGCAAGCTAAAAAAAATTTCTTACACAAATATTTTACTAGCAGTGCTGAAGCATAGGCCTACTTAATATTGAGCAGAGCTTAAATTTGACAGATTTGGCCTAATTTTTTATTTTAGTATTTTAACTATGTGAAACACATACAACTTTGATTCCTAAATATTTACAACTCCGTTACTTAATAAATACACAATACAATTATATACCGCCACTGTTTATAATCAGTGATTAATTAGTATTAAGTGTGCATTATATTATTACACAGCAACCTAAATTATTTTGACGACAAATTATCTACATGCACCATTAAATAAATTCATTTTAATAGAAAAATAATGTAACTGAGTTGTAGTAACGGAGTTGTTAAATATTCATAATTAGGTCTCCATGCTTACCGGACAAGTTAAGATACAAAAAATAGTTAGTTTATAGTGGCCAGACTGTCAGTTTCAATACTATTTTGAAAGAAAAAATTATATATTATACGCAAAGTGCAATAATTACAGTCACGGAGTTGTAAATCTTTTTTATACTATTACATTACCGGATAAATTTCCCAAAATTGTCAACAGAAGCAAACATCCATATTGATTTCTTGGTAAAATCAAAGCAGACATGCTCCCTGCTATCGAAGATGTTAATTCAAAAACCGAGAGTTTTCAATTTATTTTGATTTTACCAGATGGCAGAAACCCATTCGTAACGGTGTTGTAACCAATATTTGAAGACGGATGGTTTTATTTATTTTTTAATTATTTAGTTCGTTAATAAGTTAATAAAAACCATATGAAGCAATGGATAATGTAAGTTAATGATCTAAAAATTATAAAATATCAGTTCAGCGTTTCAGCTGTTACCCTAACGTAACGTTGAATTGACTCAGCATTAGAAAGGACAATGCAATTTCGGGTTAAAATTGGACTTTATAATTTTTTTATCATACTAATTATCTAAATAATATAATATAAATAAGTTTTTTATTACTAATTCTGAGTGGCGTAACTAGGGGTTCGTGCGCCCGGGGCAAGAATTTCCTGAAATTTGTTTCTAACTTCCGCCAAAATTTCTGATGACCTTTTTTTTTTTTTTTTTTTTTCTTTTTTGCTTTTCTCTCTGTTTCTCTGTTTTTCAACAAGAAACTTGCCAAATATCATTTTGCGCCCCCTTGCCCGTGCGCCCCAGACTCACGTACAAAAGTTCCTTTTTACTATTTTTCTATTTTTACCTGATTTCTTTAACAAAAACACATTTTCAGACCTAATTTTGCGCCCCCCGTCCTGCGCCCGGGGGCGGCCGCCCCCTGCCCCCTCGTTACGCCACTGCTAGTAATTCATTCCCTACAATGTATTTAAAAATTATAAATTATAAATTATAATTTTACTCAGGAGAAGATGGAAATTTATCTAATTTGCCTCCTGTTGTGAAATATACCCAAATATTCTTGAAGCCGAGGGCCATACCAGTAAACTCAAAAGCAACGACTAAAATTTACTGAATATTATTAACTGTAATAAAATTTAATAATGAATAATCAGAATCAATAATAGCACGTAGGCTAGGTATGGATTTTGTGTTCAGATTGTCAAATGATAAGCCAAGTTTCGAACGAATAACTATGCAAGTAAGCCAGCGACTTTGTCTTTTACTTCATTTTTACACAAATTGCAATGATTTAACGAGCTCGGGTGTGTCTTTTAAAATCTGCCCAAGGGCCGCATGTTGGACAGCACGGACCAAATGTCTACATTTTGTAGCCTAGGCCCTATAATTTATAGGGTTTTTTCCATGTAATTCAGAGTGACTATCTCATTCGGGGTTAATTGAGTACAGCGACTATTTATCCACATATGTAGCTGGTTTTTCATCGACCAATTCAATGGATTCCATATAGAGTGAAAAAAAACCAGCAATGATAATCTCGATGAGCTTTAAAAAGGGAAACAGCTTATTTCAGTTTTCCATCTATTTTACTATGTATAAAATAAGTGCTACATTTATGCTTTGATTTCTCAGTACCGCTACTTTTGCTAAAAGGCGACTGAGGCTACTCCAATTAATAATATTAAACATAATTTTGATAATAACAACAGCATGCAGCAGCAATGATAGAAAGAAAGCACAGACATTTTTGTCTACTTTCCCATCACCTAAGCTAACCAGCTTCCGTGTCTGTCAAAATAGCCAGAGTTATTAGATTGATATTTCATGACATCATAATATTTGCCCATACATGTAGCTGATACATGTAGCACATGACACGGTAATTTAATGCATCAAATGACAACTGATCACGTGAAGTAAAATTTTAACGACTTTGTATAATGGTAATGGTAATTGCAAATTTATATAGCGCCACTTCAAGGGATGCTCGTCACAGACGCTCCCGACGTAACACAATAAACCCACAATCTAAGAAAATGGTCTTAAAGCGTTTGCGGACATATGAGGCAAGAGGTGTTCATTTAATCAAGATAGGTAAGATATACTGATCACGTTAATTACTGATCCTCATTGACATCACATGTATGGGCAAATATTATGATATCATGAAATGTCAATTTAATAATTCTGGCTTTTTTGACAGACACGGAAGCTGGTTAGCTTAGGTGATGGGAAAGTAGACAAAAATGTCTATTTTGTATTATTGGTGAATCTGTTGATCGTCGCTGCATTTTTCTTCGGTTACAACTATTTCAAAACTTATTTTGATCGGTTAGC
>JACEVL010000240.1:0-197500 GCA_020284085.1 Aporrectodea caliginosa | reverse complement strand
AACCAACAGTTCTTCTGCAGCTCGACTTAGGAACATCAGACTACAAGACAGTTAGGACTGTTAGCCAACAGCATTAATGCATTATTGCATTATGCATGTACATAATTATGCAATGTAATAAAATTATGACGCTACTTAAAAACCAACTACGAGACGAAATATAAGAAGAATCTCCATGTATGCTTATGCGTGATTCAGATGTTGAGGAATGCTCCTGAGCATTATGTTGGATCTATATTGGCTCAGCGCGGGCGTCCCCATATTGGGTATGGGTCCTACATGGGCACCGCGGTCGAGCGAACATGCTGGCAGAATAAGACCTAATGTATTCGGATTCTCTAATACTGCACAATCTATAGGATCAAGTCATGCATTTTTTTCCCATTCATTCACTCTTAGACCTTGTCAGCGCTTGTGAATAAGCTCAGCGCTCGTGAATAAGCTCAGCGCTCGTGAATTAGCTGGTGTCAGCTGCGCTTGGCTTTCGAGTGGCGCTTTAGAAGTTTTGAGCTCACGATTACGATTAGGAAGCCTATATGAGACTACAATGGACACTCATCAAGGCCTCATACTATCACGATTTTTTCAAGGTTCTGTTCTCCGGGCCCTCCAATTCAATTTTTCCACCCTACCACTTGGCACACTCATTTCCTCATCCTCTGTTGATCATCTCCTTGCTGACACATACAACTCTTCATATAGTTCTTCCTCGGTCGCCCCATTTCAGACGAAGCCTGCTAAATCATCTACTTAACAGTATCACTAGCAATATCAGCATGGATGATCGACAACCTGCTATGCCTAAACCCTTAAAAACAGAATTATCATAATTGCCATGGCCTACTCGAGCAATTAAGCAAACTATTAGGCCTATATATATCAATCTTTTATTCACCAAATATGGTACCACAGAAAAAAGGATAAAAAACACACAGAGATAGGCTACAGCATTCTCAGACCAGCAGACCTGTCTGCACTATACTAATTAGAAATGTAACATAGTCCAAGTTTCATTACTGCAAATTACATGTATGCGCATAACAGATTACATACAGAATTTACAATAGTGTTCCCGATAATTGAGCCTCTTTGAAAGAGTCTTGTTCTTCGTGACAGCCAGCAGTCATTGATATTAGGTTCCTGCGTAAAGTGCAGAATGTCCTCAACACACTGCAGTGTTGAGGACATTCTGCGCTGTACGCAGGAACCTAATATCAATGACTGCTGACTTTGAAGATTTTACAGATAGCATTGCTGTAGGTGTAATTCAGTGAGTTCAGTTAAATCCGTCCCATCTCACTTCTCTCTTCTCCAGTTCGCAATCTTCTAGGCCAATCTGTGAATAAGCTGGACCCCGCGACTTAATTGCCTTTTTGGGCGCTGTAGAAATTTCGAGATTTGGAGATTACGATATAGCTATCTTCGACAAAAGCCTTAATTACCTGTGCCGACCACATCACACAGATAACATCCAGGCCCGTAGCCAGTAAGAGGCAAGACGAGGCGAGTGCCTCGGCGTAATTCTCAAGACGAGGCAAGACGAGGCATGCCTCGTCGTTCTTCGACATGAGAATTAAAATATTATGTAAAGTGTAATTAGAGTATTTGATTACTTTGCCTGGCATCTTCTCCAAGCGTCTGACCTAAATAATATTAATGGGTTAGCCTACCTCTGCTGACCTTTAGCCTATATGTAGGACTACGAACGCAATCTAGGTATAGGCCTTCCTATGAAACCAGTCTACAATAATAAAAATATTATTATTTCAAATCGTCATTTTGCTTTCTTTCATAAGTTCGGGTAATCAAAAGTAATTAAAAGATTAGCTATCTGTTTTCTTTTTAAATTCACATTTAATACTATTTACAAAATCAGTTTAAGAAATAACTTCAAATAAGCTAGAAGCCTATAGGATTAGAAGACTTAATCGGTTAATTACACTACAGGACAAGATCATGATGAGTTGACAACCTACAAAACGACTACAGTCAGTCTAAACTTCATTTCCTAACTGTGAAACAAGGGGGAAAGTTCATTTTCTCGAATTAGAAGAAACAGACAGATCATAAAACTGATGACAGTTATGCAACAAATGTCATTTAGGCATTTTTAGGCGTAGAGGAAGATGGGCATAGAAATACATCTTATAGAAACTTGAAATTGAGACACAGAAACGATTTCAACGGTTATTATTATTTTTTGTAGTAATTTATTTGTAGACTACTATCATTAACAAAATAACCCTGAAAATGTTCTTATGAAAATTGCTTGTACTTTTACGAATATCAATGTTTTTAAAAGAAATTAATAGAGGGAAATAATTACAGGAAATTAGATGGAATGGAGTGACTACTAATAAGCTGGTACGAGAAGGAAAAAATGCGTTGCCAGCTACTCTAAAGGACACCTTTGTTGCATGCCAGGAAGTCTTCTGCCCAGATATTTTTTTACAATTCTGCAGCTTCTGCATTGTTTACCGATATATTAAGGTCATGCTGTTGTGAGTGATCGTTTAACAGTCTAAGACGTCTGAAAACATTCGCTAGACTGAATGGCTTTGCATTACCCTACGCTCATCAGAATATAAAAATAAACATTGAGGAGATGGGACAGCTCTGGCCATCACAGAATCTATTTGGCATTCAGTGTGAAAATGATGCAACATCATCATGAATAAGCTTATAAACATATTAATTTCGACACATTGATATTTGTAATGTAGGCTAACATGTCAAACCGTCAAACGTAACATCGTAAAAACAAGATTTAAATTTTCAGTATATCCTAAACTCCAATTTTGTTTCTGTTTTCAATTTTCTGGTTGTCGAATATTAAGAACTAACTTTTTATTTTGTTACATTAGGCCTACATTCTGTTGTGTTACACAACTTGAAAAGTGTTTGTTATTATCACAGTAAACTGAAATGTGTTAATACATCTTACAAGTTAGAACAATTTGAACAACGCAATTAGAGTCATGCAAAACATCCACAAAAATGTCGTGTTTATTTCAAAATTTGCTTCGGCTTTAGGTATGGTAGGCCTAATAGTTGCAGACAGGCTTTAACAGAACATTTCAAAATGTATTTAGGCATAACAGAATGCTGCTTCTATTGGCAACTTTTATTGACTTCAAAATGCTCTAAAACTCACCTACGAGTAAGAAACTTATGTACAATATTTAACATAGCATATTTGAGTGAATATAAAGTGGTGGGACAAATAACTGGTGAGAGTAAAATTTGTCATTGAAAAAAGGGTGAAAAAATTTTTTTGCGCTCACGCGCGATACATTTATTCAAATTAGTGGTGGCACAAATCCGAGCAGTGGTCGGACATTAATTTTGTCCCACCCACCACTTAAACAGCTACAATATGCCCACCAATATTAAACATTTCCCGGGGGTTTCACCCCCGGACCCCACAGTTCCCATTTAAAGGAAAGGGAAGGGAATAGTATGGGGACAGGACGGGGTGGAAAAGGCAGGAGAAGGGATGGGAACGGACCAAAAGGAGGGAGGTAGGGATAGGAAAGCGGAGATGTTGGGAGCGAAGGTCAAAGAACGGGAATGGGAGGGGATTTGCCTCGTCTTGAATTTGACTCTGGCTACGGGCCTGATAACATCTCGCGCATGTAGTATACAACGTCCCAAGTCCCACCCATCTGGGCCCCATATGGGCAACTTCGTGGGGCCCATATGGGCAACCCAGATGGGCTCGATGTCCATTTGGCCACGGGCTCCATGTCCGCCCCAAATGGGCAGCCCACGAATGAGCCTACATGGGCTTATTGTGGGCCCCACTTGGGCAGCCCATTATGGGTTGCCAATATGGGCCCCATGTGGGCAGCCCAGATGGGCGCCAAGTGGGCAGCCCAGATGGGCTCAATGTCCATTTGGCCGCGGGCTCCATGTCCGCCCCAAATGGGCAGCCCACGAATGAGCCTACATGGGCTTAGTGTGAGCCCCACTTGGGCAGCCCATTATGGGTTGCCAATATGGGCCCCATGTAGGCAGCCCAGATGGGCTCTGTGTCCATTTGGCCGCGGGCTCCATGTCCGCCCCAAATGGGCAGCCCACAAATCAGCCTACATGGGCTTAGTGTGGGCCCCACTTGGGCAGCCCATTATGGGCCCCACATGGGCAGCCCAGATGGGCTCAATGTCCATTTGGCCGCGGGCTCCATGTCAGCCCCAAATGGGCAGCCCACGAATGAGCCTACATGGGCTTATTGTGGGCCCCACTTGGGCAGCCCATTATGGGCTGCCAATATGGGCCCCACGTTGGTAGCCCAGATGGGCTCGATGTCCATTTGGCCGCGGGCTCCATGTCAGCCCCAAATGGGCAGCCCACGAATGAGCCTACATGGGCTTATTGTGGGCCCCATTTGGGCAGCCCATTATGGGCTGCCAATATGGGCCCCACGTTGGGAGCCCAGATGGGCTCGATGTCAAATTGGCCATGGGCTACATGTCAGCCCCAAGCGGGCAGCCCATGAATTAGCCTACATGGGCTTATTGTGGGCCCCACCTGGGCAGCCCAAATGGGTTGCCAATATGGGCCCCACGTTGGAAGCCCAGATGGGCTCAATGTCAATTTGGCCATGTCAGCGGGCTATTGATATAAAATTAATCATTCAAACAAAGCATTTGGAAAGACTCAATTCTTGGTAATGACAAAGCCGATAGCTTTGTAAAGTTTCTTAAACAGCTAATAAGGAATTCATACTTTAAATCACGAATATTAGAAATGCATTGTCAATTCCAAGATCACGAGTTTAAAATGTCAACTGAAGCATAGGATTTAAGCAACTCTTCGGTCAGTTTCTTTAACCTTTCTATTGCAAATCTTAAACCAATCCTTCTGACAGACCCTAATTTAAATAATAGCATTTGTGCAATTAAAATTATATCAAAGACAAGATCAAAAGACATCCAATGTCACTAGAGTGAAAATTTGGGTCATATGATCAAGTTAGCCTTCATCGCTGTCAATGTCAACTGCAGCAGAAACACACTGCTCTTCTCGGCTTTGCTGCAGTTCCCCTGCCTTCCGAAACGAATTTGTATACAAGTCGAGCACTTGGTAGATTTCATGCTTCTTTTGACTGAACCTTGAACAGAAAATATCATCATTACAGTTAATTAATTTACATCATTACAGATAATTAACAAAGGTGTATCACATATTCCAAACAAAACATCCATAAATAATTACTAGTAACTTGCACCTAGCATACTCATACTAGCTTTATGATACAAAGGATTGAAAGATAAACTGCAAAGGGTTCACCTAATAGGAGAAAAATTCAAAAAAGGGAAGGGTTTGTGCCCTATGCGGACATCTGCATCTAAATATGAGCGGTTTTGTGTAGACTGTGCCATAAAATTCAGCAGTAAGTCTTCATTGGATCTAACAAAATTTCTGTTGGATTCAGCATTATCAAAGAACCCCACCCTCTATCAGTTAGCCGTACTATATCAACAGGTTCCACAAATATACGTTTTTATACCTCGAAAAGCAGAAGGGTTGTATCCAATGTGCATAAAGGGAAGGTAGGGGTGCAAAGTAGGTAATTTCTATAGATGACCTCAAACTAAAGTACAATTTCAGTCAAAAGTTGCTATAAAAAGTGCATCTGAAGCTGGCATGTAGTACCAAACTACTGTAGAGGACCACTAATTAACCTGAAACCAATTATTGAACTGCATCAAATATATATTGCACACTTGTAAGAACAAACGACTAAATCAAAGCTTTCACAAACTTTAAAAACTTCAATTTGGACATCTGCACACAAAGCTATGCACCAGTTATTGTTCAGCTATATTACCTGACATAGAAATATTCATATGCACCTTACAAAACAGTACAGAATAAAGATTTATATAACTATAATCATTGTTATAACATTTGATAAAAACACTTTATATAAATTTTAGAGCTAAACTGTCATTAATTCTAAAATGAGTTTGAAACATAAACACGATATCCATACAACTGATCATGCTGAACAGTTTCAATTTGCCATTTGGTTGCTCTGCAGAGTAATACAGTAGGGTAGTAATTGTAGTGCAAGTTATTAGCCATGCAGTGTTGTAAACACCTTCTCAATGTTTCCACCAATGTGTAACCCTCAATACCGCCAAATCACAGTCAGCACACCTTAATAAGTCAACAAATAGTTTTGTTGCAGATAGCACTTTAAACTGAGTGTGCGTGGTATCTTAGGACAACAACCAGTGGCGTCACTAGAGGGAGGTTAGGAAGGTGCGGGCCGCACCGGGTGACACCTTCAGAGGGGCGACACTAAAGTGAAAAAATTTATGATTAAAATATTTTTGTGCAGAGTTTCAACAGAAATTTATTAATTTTAAATTAATAATTACATATAACAAAAACATTTTTAAGGCCCAGCATATATGTAATCGCATCAATTTACCTAAGGCTTAAAGTCTGCTAATTTACTTTTATAACCTTCCAATGTGCACTGGCCAGTGACGCCATTATTACCCAATTACAATAACGCTTCAAATCCCGTGATTTCGTCACTTCCGTCTGGACATGCTAAAAGCATGCAAGAAGAAAATAAGAAGGTGATGCTCGAGTGCACTGATCACATTCATTCTGAAATCCAGATCAGATCAAGAGCCATCAAAGAAGTAGCAGCCACGTTTGAGGCTGTTCAAGTGAGTAGTCTGATATCTGCCACTGAAGAAGAGTTAAAGGTTGCCATTTCAAAATTGACCACTGGGTCATTCCACGTCAAATCAACCAAAATTCAGAAACATCCCCGGCACACCATCTCAGAATTTGATAAAATTTGGCCAGTGTGTGCACCAACATATCTTAGGAAGTTGTGCAAAAATATTTCCTCATAATGTTGCGTGGTATTTGAGATATGACCACTTTTATACGGGGGGGGGGGGGGTGGGGGGTAGCGGCAGCTCGTGAACGACTAAATTCTGAGGCGTTTTTGATTGCTAATAACTCAGGAAGTATGTTAGATACTGCTATCAAATTTTCACCAGGAGTCCCAGGAGTTTTTGGGTTTGTTGTGGGCCTTATAATGAATGATCTGGCGAATTCTGAGGTATTTTGGTCACTAAATGAATGTGTGAGACCATCTTGAAAACTGCACAAAGTCAAAAGTAGGTCATCTGCCGATTGAAATATAGGACTTTATATTTAATATCAGTGAACCAGTGGTTGCTCAAATATCAATATTTATACTGTCGAAATACACAAAATGCCATTTTCAAGTTGGGCTGGGTTCATGGGTAATGGGTCAAACTGCAAAGTTTTACCATGGTTAGAATCTACTCATAGGACTAATAATGTGGTGAAAATTTGATAGCAGTATCTAACATACTTCCTGAGTTATTAGCAATCAAAAACGCCTCAGAATTTAGTCGTTCACGAGCTGCCGCTAACCCCCCTTGCCCCCCCGTATAAAAGTGGTCATATCTCAAATACCACACAACATTATGAGGAAATATTTTTGCACAACTTCCTAAGATATGTTGGTGCACACACTGGCCAAATTTTATCAATTCTGAGATGGTGTGGTGGGGACCATTGGTTGATTTGACGTGGAATGACCCCACTTTCTATGACGAATTGTCTGAGAGAGTACTTTTTGTAGAAATACCAAGACTGAGAAGGCATCTCAAAGCAGCAGAGATTAATCTGGAAGAAGCTAAAGATTGCACAATATTATACCTGTTGACATTCATAGTTTAGTTTAGCTTTAATTATTATATATTTGCAAATAAAAATAAATATTGCTGATTAATCGGATCGAATCCGGATTCGGCCGAATAAGCAGTTCAAATATCCGGTTACTATCTCGAATCTGAAAACGGCAAAAAATGCCAGTCGGCCATTCCCTAGTGCCCAGTAATAGGAATCAAGTTCTTTTTAGAGATTAAAAAGTTTATTGGCCTCGATCCAACACCGTCTCTTCTCAAAGGTAGTGCACAACTGCTGCACAGATGAGTGACAAGTTAAACTGTCGAAGGAAATGTAATGTTAGGTATCATTAACATCTATAAAGTGATATTCCATTAAACGATTGTCCAGCAAAAATCCTAAGGGTGGGGTGTGGCATGGTGGCCAACTGATTAGAGCGGTTGACTTGTAATATGGACAGTACGGGTTCGATCCTCGTCTGGGGCGGTTACTGTGTAGGGACAGTGAGCAAGACCGTTGCGCACAATTTCTCTGCAATATAATTGCATCTGCGCCGCTGAGACGTATGCACTTCTGAGCATTGGGCCACCTTTGGAAGAAGTGCAATATCAAATGCAGTTGTATTGTACCATTGTATCTATTGTTTTTAATGCAAACAAAACAGGACCAGGAATGCTGCTGATCACTGCACGTCAACAAAGCACTGGGTGAAATATTAAGTAAGCCACTGGGAGAAATATTAAGTAAACAAGTATAATCTTTATTTATCCAACTGCATATTACTGCACTTTAGTTTACACGAAATTAAGCATCATAAAGCATTCTTGTTAAAAACGTTAATAAAATAGCTACAAGTTTCCGTTTAAATATACTGATTGAGTGCATGTACCAAGCTAAGTACAGAACCAGTTGTGTGCAAGACAGAAACCTCAAATCAGTGCTGGAAACGATGCAAACGAAGAGAATGGCTGACAGTATTAAAAGTAGTGCAGAAAAGTCAGAACAACATGTGATATCACTTTACCCTTATCCATACAGCACATGAAGCAATTATGAAGAAAGTGCTGAAATGAAACTTATAGTATGGAGGCCGAACTGTGGAGATCATTGTTTTGGAACAGTGCTTCCCAAAGTGGTGGTCCGCGGACCGGTGCCGGTCCGAAAGCCCTCAGTTGCCGGTCCCCAAAGTGAGTCAAGAAACTGGTCAAATTGTCTCGGAATGAAGAAATGGCTATTATATTTTTAGAAGTCATAACAGAAAACACTTATTAAGCTAGCATTTGTAAGCAACAGAGTCCTAGAATCGGCTAAAAAATGCATTTAAATCAATTTTAAGGAATTTTGAGGAATTTATAGAAAAAGATAAATAATATTTTTCTATAAATTCCTCAAAATTCCTTTAAAAATTTGGCACCAGTCCTCCTGCAGTGGCAAAATTCCTGCCGGTCTGTGACTCAGAAAAGTTTGGGAAGCGCTGATTTAGAAGACAACTAACTTTGCATGTACAATATCCAATTCATCCCTTCTCACTCAAGTTTTAAATATAAATTAAAAAGTTGAAACGAGTATGTAAATTAACAGTACAAAATAAAGATTTATATAACTATAAAAACACTTTATAAATTTTTGAGCTAAACTGTCATTAATTCTAAAGGGAGTTTGAAACATAAACACGATATCCATACAACTGATCATGCTGAACAGTTTCAATTTGCCATTTGGTTACTCTGCAGAGTAATACAGTTGTGCAGTATTGTGTAGTGCAAGTTATTAGCCATGCAGTGCTGCAAACATCTCAATGTTTCCACCAATACGTACACCTCAATACTGCCAAATCACAGTCAGCACATCTTAACAAGTCAATAAAGTTTTGTTGCAGTTAGTACTTTAAACGGAACCAAATCTCTTCTCGAGTGCGTGTCCTTTGGACAGCAACCAGTGGCGTCACTAGGGGGAGGTTAGGGGAGCGGGCCGAACCGGGTGACACCTTCAGAGGGGTGACACCAAAATGACAAATGTATGTTTAAAAGATTTCTATGCAGAGTTTCAACAGAAACTTATTAATTTTAAATTGACAATTACATATAAAAAACATTTCAAGCCCAGCTTACATGTACATTGCATCAATTTACCTAAAGCTTAAAGTCTGCTAATTTACTTCTGTAACCTTCAAATACGTTCTGGCCAGTGACCCCATTATTACCCAATTACAATAACGCTTCAAATCACGTGGTTTCATCACTTTCGTCTGCACGTGCTACAAGCATACAAGAGGAAAATAAGAGGGCGATGCTCGGGCACTTTGTGAAATCCAGATCAGATCAAGAGCCATCAAAGAAGTAGCAGCCACGTTTGAGGCTGTTCAAATGAGTAGTCTGAAGAAGAGTTAACGGTTGCCATTCCAAAATTGACCACTTTCTATTGTCTGACAGGGTACTTTTAGTAGAAATACCAAGGCTGAGAAGGAATCCAAAAGCAGCAGAGATTTATCTGGAAGAAGCTACAGATTGGACAATATTATACATGAGTAAATTGAGTATATTTCCATAAAATTTATTTTTTATTGCTCACCTGATTTTAATTGATTAAAATGTTTTAAGAAATGATCAGCCAAATTTCCAATTATTTTTCCTATAATATATAAAATTCGCCAATTGACATTACTGCTGTTATTACATAACTCTCTGTGTTCTTTGAACAATCTTTGAACGTTATTTTATAATGAGGCCTGTATTATCTGCAGGCACCTTCATTGCCCTCTATAGTTCAAACATTTAAAAAAATAAAATTATGCAACTGCTGATCAGATGAAAAATGATTACGATAAAAAATAAAATAAAAATATGCATTTATAATTTTAATTATGCTAGTTGATTATGTCACTACTATTACCATTACATTCTGTTATATACAGGAATTAGCCTACAATTTACGAGTAACATAACTAAAAAACATTACTATGGATTCCGTATGGTTTGGTAATTGGTATGGGAGGAGGTCCACGGGATGACAGCATGAGTTACCGCACTGGGTGATACCACCCCTGGTGACGCCACTGACAACAACAGTCAGTGAGGATGAGGTTAGTCAAAGATATTATTATAAATATTATTAATTAGTAACTTATAATTGCACCAGTGTCTAATGCACAATGCATCAACTAATGGCACACCAAAACCAAGCAAAACTCAGGTAAATATCCTGCTACAACAGTGGTGAATTGCATAATTTTAATAAGGCAAGTCTTAAGCTGAAAACCAAATGACATAAGCGACTGAGCAGAATGAACAGATACAGGGAAAAATTAAAAAAATTCTTGGTCCTGCAACAGAAACACCTTGTTCACCAAGAACAGTTCCAGTACTAGCTATGACTAGAGAAAGATAATGAAATGATTAGAGCTTGGTTTTAGTGCACCAGGGAAATTATGATGGAAATATACCAACATCAGCTTTCGTGAAGAGAGTGCAGCTGGCAACATAATGTTCTCGGGATCCTGTTTCTCCTTAACATCTTCAAGGATGTCCAGAATAGCTTCCTACAAAGAGCAAAGCATTTTCATTTGTCAAATCATATCGAAAGAATAATTAAATAGGCTGCATTGCTGGAAGCAATGATCAGTTTTCATTCAGCAGTGTATGGCGTATTAAGTTCAGATGTTGATTCAGAATTGTTTGGGAACACTATTTCCCTTAGTGCAATTTTTGGCTGAATGCTTAGTATATCACAAATATGCACAACTCTTTACAGTGTAGCACAGCTTGTAAAAACCAAACAACAGCTTTTGTACACCAGTAATGTTTTCCAGTTTGAAAAGTAAACAATTATCCCATAACAATGTATCATGAATAGTGTAACACTTCTTGGTTATTTTCAATGTCCAACTGTAATGGATAGGAAATTACTTATTAATTTTCATTCCTTAATTAATTTCAGAGATTTATATAGCACCCTTCAAGATTATCTACTCGGGAGCACTCCCAACCCAACCCCAGCTAAAGAGAACAGGCTTGAGGTTAGAATAGAACGTGGCTGCAAGGGCACTAGGCATTAGGCTTAGTGCCAAAGGGAGCCCATTTTAGATTGCAGGGCCAGCAACAGAAAAGCATGGCACTGCACACATGAAGTCCGCAGTCAGGGAACAAGAAGCTCAGCCTGTCTAGAACAGCAGAGAGAACCACGGCGCTGGACGCTCAGGGTGGAGCAGCAGAGCTCCTGTAAGTAAACAGACACACCCGTGAGGCAGCGCAAAACCAAGGCAAGAGATGAAGTTTTACGCATCAAATTATCTGGATAGACCTGTGGCGGTGCCTGGGGCAGTAAGGTAACCAAGGCCCACCCTCGGGCGGTGATTTATTATTTCACTTGTTTTCTTTTGGTTCAACTTCAGATTACAGTCAGCAGTCTATCGGGAGATATGGTCCAATTCTAAAGTCACAGAAGCACTATTTGAGGAAGGATTAAAAGGTAGCTGTCATCTGCATATTTGAGGAGCCTGTTGCAGGGTTAGCTTGGTCCTCAAATATTTGACCAATAAGGCATGCCGCTGTGCTTAAGGCACAATACAAACACCCAACCTGAGCCGCCAGAAGACCCGCGTAGAGGGCGCTGCAATAATGAAGACACAAAACAACAAAGGAGTGGATAGGTGTCAAGGCAGCATTAAAGGTTAAGGAACAGAAGACCACTGTAAGCTGACGCAGTTGGTAGTAAGAATCGTGGCATAGCAGGTTGATATGCTGCGTGACAATGTGACACCAGGGACCAGGGTCCTGGACAGAGGATGAGAAAGCAAACTGCGGGACCTCCTGGGCAAAGGCCTCCAAATCAATCTTGGTGAGCTGCTGGCGCGTTGCAAGTCAATGGGGATGGGGAATAAATTTATATCAATCATAGTCAGAATATACTTTGAATACTGGCTTGTACTTTTTGACATTTTATTCACCTTCAAAACAATGGTGATTGAAAAGACCAAAGAGACACCAAGAACTAGGCTTATTAACAATAGTCAACATCCAAGCAGAATGCATTGAGCAAGTAGAACAATTTGTCTACCTACGAGGGCTAATAAACGATGGCAAGGCAAAATCATCCATATACATGATGCAACCCAGCCTGGACTAGCTAATTCAGCATCCTATATCTGCTGCTCTGATACCCACACTAAACATATTAACAAAACCATTAATGAACCAATGAATTAAACCAATGAAGACAACAAAGAACTCCCCTTCCACACACACTGCTCCTAACGGCAAATGACTTAGACATACTGCCGTTCCAACGCACTGTAACCGATAGTTTACTATACCAATTCACCAGAATATCGACCACCCACACTGGGCGACCAGACCTTACAAGGCTGGAATACAGCTTATAATGACTAACACTGTCGTATGCCTTGGTAATATCCAGAGCTGCTGGGAATACAGTCCTATCAAGAAAAAAAGGAAATTGATGAGCACATTGCAAATAATGCATTAGCACATGCCACTCCTTATTTTGAAACCAAACTGCAACTCATCAGACTGAAAACATTCTGCAAATATCTTTGACATAAGATAAAAGCACAACCTGCTAGACAATTATGCCCAAGCATCAAGATCATAAAATAAATACCCTTTTGTATACGTGACGAGCGCAGATCACCCACATCAACTGTATATTAGGATGGATTTAGGAAGTTTTTTAAAGAATGTTTCAATAGTTTCCAATAGTTGACTCTTAAACTTCTTAGTTACTAGGTAAATTTGAGACACATATGGTAAAAGCACATTCCACATAATTGTATAATCTTCACGTGCTCTGAGAAAGTCAATCCATGGTCCAAGGTCAACCCAATTCACACACAGTAGTTAAAAATTCACAAGGGAAGCAATGCTGTAGATTTAATAAGTAAGAAGAGTTGGAAATATGTCCACGGCTTAGGAGATCAACCGAGTTTTCCCAGAGTTCAGTCAGAGACATTTGGATGACATCCAGGTAACCTGTGCTTCAGATCCCTGAATAATTTATTCACTAAGGAGATCAACTGTGCAGAAGGGACATGGAGACAAGTCTGGATGTGATCATCATATTGATGAGTTGCACAAGAGAAGAAAGAATTAGGGTCAAGTCAATGGTATAGAGAATATACAGAAGAGGGCCTAACACGGAACCTTCAGGGAAAACAAGTGTGACAATGAACCAGTCAAACTGTGTGGCACCAAATATTACTGTCTGGGTGCACTGAGAGAGGAATGAATGCAGCCATTACAGAGGGTGACATGCGAGAGCATACTTTTTCAAGGCAGAACAGACTTGATATACTTGTACCTGTTAGGGATTGAATTTAAATGCTTTTAAATTGTCAAACCTAGCGTAAACTTACAAAAACTTTTCACTTTATAAATTAACATTCAAATCAACAACTTTATATAGCCAAGAATATAAAAATTAGTTAGTCAATAAAGAGCAAACTTTCAAATAGTCAGTTTTTGAAAAATTTTACAAAAATTTATATAATCTTGATTGAAAATCCCTGAGTGCATCCACTTCAAAGTCCTATCCCAGCCCAAGTACCTTTGACCACTTTTCACTATCCAGATACCCCTCCCTACCCAATCATTCTCCTATCTCAATCTCTCCTGTGACCCAGTCACTACATGCCTCAAGTTCAACCAATCCATATTCTATACTGCACCTCAACTCCGGAACGATCTTCACCCCGAGTTCTGCAAATTCTCCGTTTTCAATCAATACTGCTGCTCAATCACTATTCTCTGCCTCAAGCGCCTGTACTTATCACCCCACAGGCTTTTTACTACAAACTGAAGAGTCACCTTAAGCATATACATGTGTATATATATATATATATATTATATATATATATATATATATATATATATATATATAGTATTCAAAGATTTATAAAGTGCCTCTCACGGTGCACACCATTTAGAGCTGCTCCCGATGCAAAGCCCCAGAGATAATGGCAAGTTTAGACGCAGTGAAAAGATGTAGCAAGAACACGAGAAAGTACATGTATGGTGGTGCAAACCAAGGGGGAAATTGATACCTTAGAGAAGGGCCAGTGCAGACAAAGGTGCGGGACTGAGCCATGACCGTTCTCACACAAGAAACAAAAATTTCAAGACCGTCAGAAGAGCGGATTGGGCAAAGGGAAGTGGCTGATGTGGGCAGTGTATGGAATCGCAGAGATATTTAGGGGCAATACCCCGATAAGTTCAGTAAACAAGGATAACAATCTGTAGTTGATGATGGCATTAAGAGGGAGTCAAAGTAGATGTTCAAACATGAATGTGGAGATGTGGAAGAATCGTGGGAGACGGGCAATAAGACTGGCAGCTGTAGTTAGAACCAATTGCTGAGGGGAGAGGTGCAATTTAGGTAAGCCAACAAAGAGGAAATAACAATAGTGTATGTGACTGCAAATAAAGGAATGGACTATGGAGTTAAAGACCAAAGAAGAAACATGATCCACTAAAGACCTCATACTTTTTTCAGCGGCTTTTGGTGGCTGATCAATGGGGGAACGCCATATGTCTCTCCAGGACATGGCCACCACTCTCTAGGCTCTGCTGAAATAACGCCTCATACAATAATAATAACAATATGAGAAAACCCTCGACAGGCTTGTTTCTCTCCAGTTCATTCATTCATTCATTCCGATAATTTATATAGCACCCCTTCAAGGAACCTACTCAGAGGTGCTCCCAGCCCAGCCACGGCTAAATAGAGAAGACTTGAGAAGGCGGCAGAAAGCAGGCATATTGCTGCAAGGCATCAAGCGCAGCTCAAGTGCGAGCCCATTCCAGGTTGATGGCCCAACAATCGACAAGGTTCGGCGCTGCTTGAGACATAAACGGGCCCGGGGGACAAGAAGCTCTCCCTTGGCCAAGGAGCGCAGAGCCCAACGGGGGGGATAGGTCAGACACAGGACGACAGAGGTCAGAAAGGTATGATGGTGCACAACCAGCAAGGCACCGCCAAACTAAGGCTGCTATCCTGTAAGAGATGCGCTGCGAGGCAGGAAGCCAGTGCAAAACATCGCGCATGTAAGCAGAGACTGAAGCGTATTTTGGAATACAACCAATAAGTCGGGCAGCTGAGTGGAGGACCCGGTCAAGACGGTTTATTAAGCCAGATGGGAGACCAGCAAGTATCGAGCTACAGTGATCCATTCTGCTGGTAACAAAGGCATGAACAAGAATGACTGCAGCATCATGAGAGAGAGAGGAGAGCAGAGGCCCCATACACCATGGACCACAAAAACCGCTCGAGCACCCCAACCGCCCCACTCTGGAGACCAATGTAGAGTGAGCCGTAGTAGTCATTTCAGGGAATGACAAGAGTGGATTAGGGTAGTAGTAGCACTGTGGTGAGGGAACGAGAAACAACGCTTAGCTGACGCAGCTGGTAATAGCAGTCAAGACAGAGCTGGTAGTGCCGGCCAAAGGCGCGTTCTTGATCCAGCATGACACAGAGGACTCAAACCGTAGTCGAGAATGTGGAATTAGGGAACTCAGCACTTGGCACGAACATCCAGGTCGATCTCAGTGAGCTATTGCCGTGTACCAAGCCAGTTGCATTCAGTCTTGGATGGGTTAAGCCGCAAGCATTATGACGACATCCAAGTCACCAGAGCATTCATGATCTGGCTCATGACCTGCACTGCAGCAACAAACATCATATGACGTACAGTGCAGACAGGCCTGATTACCAGAGAGAATGAAAGAAGTAGAGAAGACAGTATCAAAGGCTGCACTGACATTAAGCAAGGCCACTAATAGCCCCATAGATAGAAGGTGATCTAAGACAGTGCTTCCCAAACTTTTCAATGTCATGGACCGGCATAATTAACTTACAGTGTCACCGACCGGCAGGAATTTTCCCGCTGCAGGAGGACCGGTGCCAAATTTATTACTTAGGCTAATTCTCATTTTCGTTTTCGATCACCTAAATTCCTCAAAATATATTAAAATTGATTCAAAAGCATGTTTAGCCAATTCCATGACTCTATTGCCCTTTAAATGTTAACCAATAAGTGTTATTTGTTATGACTTTTACAAATATAATAGTCATTTCTTGATTCCAAGACAATTAGACTCGCTTTGAGGACCGGCAACTGAGGCCTCGTGGACCGGCACTGGTCGGAGGAACACCACTTTGGGAAGCACTAATCTAAGAGACAAAGGAATGGCATAGAGACAACTTTTGCTATGTGAGAAAAGATAAGTTTGAAAACCTCTGCAAGAATCATTGGCTGAAAGTAGTCCATAACAGGAGGTACAGCATTAGACGAAGGAATTGTCTGATGCAGAGTTACCAACAATTTTAAGCTTTATTGTAATCAAACATTTATAAAGAGCAACTCAAGAAGGTCCTGATCAAATAAGGTGTAACATGTAAAGGTGAAGAATTATATTACACATACATATACACTCTAAACAAGTAAAATGAAGTAAGACAGAAATGTAACATGCCTTTTTTGCTACTTCTCAAAGTTGGTGCTGAAGTCCGATATGTCGTCTGTCTTAGACAGCTCGTCATTGACCCATTTGAATCATAAGACATTAGAAAACAAATCTAAGACACACACAAAATGTTGTAAAAAAGTGCAGCTAAATCTCTGCAACAGTGGCTAAGAACAATCCAGGAAGTAGCAATTTTATAGTAGCTGACCCTTTTAAGTGCAGCTATATCTCTGCAACAGTGGCTAAGAACAATCCAGGAAGTAGCAATTTTATAGTAGCTGACCCTTTTATCAAACATTACAGTACATTTCATCATGTATGAAGCAATTACTGCAAATTAAATGAACACAATATAAATGTATACACTGCATCGTTAGATGATACAAAGTGCATTTAACCTCTGTGCCGATTATTCCTCATTTACTTCCATCTTTGGATTGTCTCCCTATTCAGTGGATGATCCATCTCAAATTGGGCATATTGTTTAGAAAGAACCATGGCTAAAGTTCTTAAAATCAATAACCTATAAGCCCAATTTGAAACTAATTCTTTGCTGAACAGGAAGCCTATGCAACGATTTAAGCACAGCGGTTAAACATTCAAATTTGGATGCATATGGCTCTATGAACTATTCAAAATAAGGCCTTTGTGTTTCCTATCAGGAGTAATCTATTTATACAATCACCACAAAACTATTGGGAAATGGGGCCCAAGACATGGAGGAACTCTGTTTTCTTGCATTTTCTCACAAAAAGTGTCACACAGATGGTCTAATTAAGGCTTTTGGATTTCCATAATGATTTACCCATCTAGGAAATCACTACAACGCTTTTCCAAGTTCAAGCTACTTCCAAGTATTGGCTAATGTGAGCACAAAAGGGCCCAAACACAACAAAATGCTATTTTCACACACTTGCTCGCTATAACTGTTGAGTAATCTAATCCAACTAAGGTGGCTTATAAGTGGACTACAAGGAGTTAAATGTAAATGTAAATCTTCTAAATTTCTCAGCATCAAACAAAAGGCGCATCAGGAGACCAGCTCATTCACTGGCGCTATACATTGCAACAAGTCTTCAAGTCAGGTTGTTTTGTCCGTTCAAGGTCAGAATCCTGGGACATCAAGTCGAGGAGACATAATGTTGCTACGGTGGTAATCGACCACCATCATCACGATGGTGGTCATTTCATGGCGCAAGAGTAGAAAGAGCATAGGATAGTAGGCCTAGTAGTGGTTTCAGTTTAGGGATAGCTTGAAGAGTTAGCCTTTATATAATTACTCAGTGTGGTGCTTCTGCAGTGGAAGATTCTGGCACGCAACGCATGAAGAAATTACTTCTGCAGCCAAACGTTTTTAGCATTTTATTAAATGACGACGAGCCTCTGACCCTAACCGCAGCGCTTATAACCATAACCGACCCTCATGCCGCCAACTGATAGGAAGTAACGCATTTTGAACAATACAATGTAACTTGGATTTATAATGTGCCTTAATAAAACAGAGTCTTCCTCATAGGACACATTACAATGTAGTAACTATTCGTAGTACTTATAGAATATATCTGAGTTTTAAGTTTAGTTTTTAAAGTATTTATTTAAGAGGCTCTTCGGATCAGATACTGGTAAAGAGTTCCATTCAGCTAGACCAGCGGTAACAGAGTCGATAGTCCGAAGGTTCTGCTAGATAGTCCGAAGATTCGATGAATAGCTTGAATTTTACCATGTGCGTATCGACTTGAGTATGAACCGCCATCTTTCCACCGGAAATAGCGTGACTATTTAAGTAATTCTCGAAGTTGCACAGGGAAAATAATCCACTGATAAATTAAAGTGGAATGATGTTATTAGCAACATGAAGTTTGACATTCATCGCAGCGATTATCATGAAAATTTGTAATTCTATGCACAAATATTCATCACATCGTTTAAGAAATTAGATTTCCAAAGAAGCCAGATTATTTTCAATGAAGTCATAATTTGAGGCTATCAGTCTGGGCGACCATGTTCAAGAGCAAAGTCAACATTCTTTAGTTCAAATAATCAAGATCATTCATTAAGAGGAGCTTATATAGCGCCCCTTTGAACACCAACAGAACCTACTGAAGGATATCCAAGCCCAACTACGGGTATACCAGTGTAGTTGTCAAAGAGAGAAGGTGATGCAGATCTCTAGGGCCAAGAACACACAAGCTGATAGGAAGGGGATCCCAAATGGTTGCGTATATCAACCAACTTTAGACAGGCACGAAGTTGACATCTTTGAAGTGCGCCATTGGAAGCAAGAACACCAAGTTCGCCAACATTTTGGCCGATATAAATGGAACAAGCACTGACATTACCGCGACCAACTTCTGTTATCAGACCGACATAGGCCCCATAGTGGGCAGACAATAGATGAATTTTTAATTTTATCGCCCATGGCAATGATATCGGACGTCGCAAATGTCTGGCAATGGGCCATTTGTGAGTTTCAGACAAAAACGTAGTCCCCATAACCCTGCATCCCAACCCTATCACGACCCTCACTTAACAACCCATAGCCTTAACGGACGTCGCAAATGTCTGGTAATGGGCTTTTGTTAAAGTAATACTTTACGTGGGCCCAGGGTGGGCAGCCCAACATAGGGTTAGCCCACTTATCGCCCATCCAAATAACGGACGTCGCAAATGTCTGGTAATGGGCTTTTGTTATCAGACAGACAGTGGGCCCCATATGGGCAGCCCAACATCACGCGCCCACTTATCGCCCATCCAAATAACGGACGTCGCAAATGTCTGGTAATGGGCTTTTGTTTTCAGACAGACAATCTGGGCCCAATGTGGGCACATAACGTCTTATGAAACAGTTACCTCCAACATCACGAGCCCACTTATCGCCCATCCAAATATCGGACGTCGCAAATGTCTGGTAATGGGCTTTTGTGATCAGACAATTTGGGCCCCATGTGGGCAGCCCTTGCCACGATTTTTAACTTATCGCCCATCCAAATAACTGACGTCGCAAATGTCTGGTAATGGGCTTTTGTTATCAGATCAACGTGGGCCCCATGTGGGCAGCCCAACATCACGCGCCCACTTATCGCCCATCCAAATAACGGACGTCGCAAATGTCTGGTAATGGGCTTTTGTTTCAGACAGACGTGGGCCCCATGTGGGCAGCCCAACATCACGCGCCCACTTATCGCCCATCCAAATATCGGACGTCGCAAATGTCTGGTAATGGGCTTTTGTCATCAGACAGACGTGGGCCCCATGTGGGCAGCCCAACATCACGCGCCCACTTATCGCCCATCCAAATATCGGACGTCGCAAATGTCTGGTAATGGGCTTTTGTGATCAGACAGATTGGGCCCCATGTGGGCAGCTTAACATCACGCGCCTACTTATCGCCCATCCAAATAACGGACGTCGCAAATGTCTGGTAATGGGCTGGCTGTTATCAGACAGACGTGGGCCCCATGTGGGCAGCCCAACATCACGCGCCCACTTATCGCCCATCCAAATATCGGACGTCGCAAATGTCTGGTAATGGGCTACTGTCATCAGACAGACGTGGGCCCCATGTGGGCAGCCCAACATCACGAGCCCACTTATCGCCCATCCAAATAACGGACGTCGCAAATGTCTGGTAATGGGCTTTTGTTATCAGACAGATATGGGCCCCATGTGGGCAGCCCAATATCACGAGCCCACTTATCGCCCATCCAAATATCGGATAATCGCAAATGTCTGGATAACAATAGCCTACTGTTGCGCATTATCTGACAGACGTGGGCCGAATGTGGGCAGCCTTTAACATCACGCATTTATCGCCCATCCAAATATCGGATGTCGCAAATGTCTGGTAATGGGCTTTCTGTCATCAGACCCTGTGGGCCGAATGTCGGAGGCTCTTTTACAGACACTCACGCGCCCACTTAAATGTCGACGTCGCAAATGTCTGGTAATGGGCTTCTGTCATCAGACAGATGTGGGCCCCGTGTGGGCAGCCCAAGCTGCCCACATCACGAGCCCACTTATCGCCCATCCAAATATCGGACGTCGCAAATGTCTGGTAATGGGCTTCTGTCATCAGACAGATATGGGCCGAATGTGGGCAGCCCAATATCACGAGCCCACTTATCGCCCATCCAAATATCGGATGTCGCAAATGTCTGGTAATGGGCTACTGTCATCAGACCCATATGGGCCCAATGTGGGCAGCCCAACATCACGAGCCCACTTATCGCCCATCCAAATATCGGACGTCGCAAATGTCTGGTAATGGGCTACTGTCATCAGACCCATATGGGCCCAATGTGGGCAGCCCAACATCACGAGCCCACTTATCGCCCATCCAAATATCGGATGTCGCAAATGTCTGGTTAATGGGCTACTGTCATCAGACCCATATGGGCCGAATGTGGGCAGCCCAATATCACGAGCCCACTTATCGCCCATCTTAATATCGGACATCGCAAATGTCTGGTAATGGGCTACTGACATCAATCCCAGATGGGCCCAATGTGGGCAGCCCAAGCCCACGAGCCCGCTTATCGCCCATTCAAAAGTCGGATGTCGCAAATGTCTGGTAATGGGCTACAGTCATCAGGCCCATATGGGCTCGAATGTGGGCAGCCCAAGCCCACGAGCCCACTTATCGCCCATTCAAATATCGGATGTCGCAAATGTCTGGTTAATGGGCTACAGTCATCAGACCCAAGTGGGCTCGAATGTGGGCAGCCCAATATCACGAGCCCACTTATCGCCAATCTTAAAGTCGGACATTGGAAATGTCGGTTAATGGGCTACTGTCATCAATCCTAGATGGGCCGAATGTGGGCAGCCCAAGCCCACGAGCCCGCTTATCGCCCATTTAAAAGTCGGATGTCGCAAATGTTGGCAAATGGGCTACAGTCATCAGGCCCAAGTGGGCTCGAATGTGGGCAGCCCAAGCCCACGAGCCCACTTATCGCCCACCTTAAAGTCGGACATTGGAAATGTCGGTTAATGGGCTTCTGTCCTCAATCCTAGATGGGTTCGATGTGGGCAGCCCAAGCCCACGAGCCCGCTTATCGCCCATTCAAAAGTCGGATGTCGCAAATGTTGGTTAATGGGCTTCAGACATTAATGTAATGTAATGTAAGAAAACATGTATAAAGCGCCACTTAAGAGTCTCTCAGAAGCGCTCAACACGTGGCCATCAAACAGCTGAAAAATGCGTCTTTAAGAGTTTAGAGAAAACCATATAGCCGCGTGCAGTACGCACAGACGGCGGAATAGCGTTCCAGATCCGTGGCGCCGCAATCGAGAAGTCCCGACGAGCACAGGTGGTGGTTCGAAAGGAAGGTATCATCAAGTCATTTCGCGAGGCAGACCAGAGAGCCGCCGACCAGGCATGAGTGCCAACTGGAAGGCACAGTTCAGCAATGTAGTTCGGAGCAGTACCAGTCGTAGCCTTCCAAACCAGCGTAGCAATTTTGAATTGCACACGATCAGACCAACTGGAAGCCAGTGGAGCTCACGTCGCATGTAGTCAGATATGTGTGAATATCTCGGTAGATCAGCCAGCAGTCTGGCTGCTGCATTCTGAACGAGCTGAAGTTGATGAAGACGGAACTCAGGGAGGCCCAGGAGGACCCCAATGTTAGGCCCAAGTGGGCTCGATGTGGGCAGCCCAAGCCCACGAGCCCACTTATCGCCCATTCAAAAGTCGGATGTCGCAAATGTTGGTTAATGGGCTTGAGACATCAGGCCCAAGTGGGCTCGAGGTGGGCAGCCCAAGCCCACGAGCCCACTTATCGCCCATTCAAAAGTCGGATGTCGCAAATGTTGGTTAATGGGCTTCAGACATCAGGCCCAAGTGGGCTCGAGGTGGGCAGCCCAAGCCCACGAGCCCACTTATCGCCCATTCAAAAGTCGGATGTCGCAAATGTTGGTTAATGGGCTTGAGACATCAGGCCCAAGTGGGCTCGAGGTGGGCAGCCCAAGCCCACGAGCCCACTAATCGCCCATTCAAAAGTCGGATGTCGCAAATGTTGGTTAATGGGCTTGAGACATCAGGCCCAAGTGGGCTCGAGGTGGGCAGCCCAAGCCCACGAGCCCACTAATCGCCCATTCAAAAGTCGGATGTCGCAAATGTTGGTTAATGGGCTTGAGACATCAGGCCCAAGTGGGCTCGAGGTGGGCAGCCCAAGCCCACGAGCCCACTTGTCGCCCACCTTAAAGTCGAACATTGGAAATGTCGGTTAATGGGCTTCTGACCTCAGTCCTAGATGGGTTCGATGTGGGCAGCCCAAGCCCATGAGCCCACTTGTCTCCAATATACAATTTTGATCTGATAATGGGCTCCTCATCTCGTGCCCAGATGGGGCTGATATGGGCTAGCCCAAGCCCACAAGCCCATATAATTTTTATATGGGCTCGATATGGGCATGCTGGCAGGGGTAGTACTCGAGTCCGGCCTAGGACTCGAGTCCGACTCGAGACCGATTTTTTGTGGACTCGGACTTGGCTTGTCGCGACTCGGACTCGGACTCGGACTCGAATTTGACTCGCTGACTCGGTTTTCGAGTCACAATTTTGTCCCGCGATAAAATACTATTTGAATACTTGCTTATTTGGGAGTTATAAAAGAGTTATTGAAAAGAGGAATTGAAAAGAGTTGCTGAAATGAGTTGCTGAAAAGAGTTGCTGAAAAGAGTTGCTGAAAAGAGTCATTGAAAGAGTTACTGAAAAGAGTTATTGAAAAGAGTTATTGAAAAGTGTTATTGAAAGAGTTATTGAAAGAGCAGCAACTCTTTTCAATAACTCTTTTCAATAACTCTTTTCAATAACTCTTTCAATAACTATTTTCAATAACTCTTTTCAATAACTCTTTCAATAACTCTTTTCAATAAATCTTTTCAATATCTCTTTTCAGTAACTTTTTCAATAACTCTTTTCAATAACTTTTTCAATAACTCTTTCAACAACACTTTCAATAACTCTTTTCAATAACTCTTTTCAATAACTCTTTCAATGACTCTTTTCAATAACTCTTTTCAATAACTCTTTTCAATAACTCTTTTCAATAACTCTTTCAATAACTCTTTCAATAACTCTTTCAAGAACTCTTTTCAATAACTCTTTTCAATAACTCTTTTCAATAACTCTTTTCAATAACTCTTTCAATAACTGTCACGGCCACAGCATTCCAACCAATAACTTGCCTGGCAGGATGGCGCTATAGAAGCGGGCCGGAAGGGCTCTTCATCGTACCACCAGATGTGAAGGGTTCATCGCGGTCAACTGGCAACGGTCGGAAAGACATCTACGCCTCGGCCGCAAGATAACGACTCCCCACGGGCGTCATCACCGACAAGCAGTGAGGGGGAACCAGAGACGACCCGCAGAGAACCAATTCGTCAGGGATGATTCGATACGCCCGAGCTCAAAGGACAGACATTCTATTACCACGGCCGATGCGTCGTAAAAGAGATAAGCGAACGGTATATAAGGCCTTGTAAGGCCGACCGCAGGAGGACACTACGGGCGTTGGCAGGCTGTAACTGTAACATCATCGCGCTAAGTAAAATTGAATCAAGAGAACGTTCCAGCATTCAGCTTAGGCCGAGAACGCTTAGAAACGTTGAAAGTCGTCAGCTTACAATAATACGCCGAGTGTGCCTCGAGAGTTTGTTGTATATATCTCTGCCGTTATACTTTTATATTAAATATTATAAAAACCCTCGCTCTCACCGTTGTAATTTATCACGACCAGGGCCTTCTATCGCTAGGGTGCGCCAGGGTCGTGACATTACTGGTGTCAGAAGTGGGATTGAGGAATAAGTGTTGCAGTGTACAGTCAGCGACCGGCAGCCTTATTCAGACGGTGCAGGAACGGAGGGACCAACGCAGAGATACGAGTCGCGACGGGTCAACCGAGGATCGGAAGGTGCAGATTGCAGTCAGCCAACCAGCCAACCGAAGGTCGGAAGGACGAGTCGAAAGCGGTCAACCGAGGATCGGAAGGTGCAGATTGCAGTCAGCCAACCAGCCAACCGAAGGTCGGAAGGACGAGTCGAAAGCGGTCAACCGAGGATCGGAAGGTGCAGATTGCAGTCAGCCAACCAGCCAACCGAAGGTCGGAAGGACGAGTCGAAAGCGGTCAACCGAGGATCGGAAGGTGCAGATTGCAGTCAGCCAACCAGCCAACCGAAGGTCGGAAGGACGAGTCGAAAGCGGTCAACCGAGGATCGGAAGGTGCAGATTGCAGTCAGCCAACCAGCCAACCGAAGGTCGGAAGGACGAGTCGGACGCGGTCAACCGAGGATCGGAAGGACAAGTTGCAGACAGTCAACCAACCAACCGAAGGTCGGAAGGACGAGTCGGAAACGGTCAACCGAGGATCGGAAGAACAAGTTGCAGTCAGTCAACCAACCAACCGAAGGTCGGAAGGACGAATCGCAAGGGAACAACCGAAGGTCGGACAGACGAGGAGGCGACCGACATACACAGCTCAACAACGAACAAGCCAACCGGCCGACGAAAGGCACAAAACGGGTAGGACTCTTACGTTGTTGGCTGGTTTTATCTGTGTAATCGAGGGAGTGGCAATCACGGGCCGAGAGTTGGCTGCGGCGGGTGCCACTATAGTGACAGTATCGAATGAATTGATTGATCTCCATTTGTGTCTTGCATTGACTACCAGCATACATTCTCAATTTATTCAAATGTTTTCTTCTAACATGGATGATCTCTCGCCCGATAAGCAAGCGCTTATTAGGGAGCTGTCAAATGAGAGGCTAAGGGCTTACTTACTTAAGGAAGGAATGGAGGAAGAGAGCGTCTTCGCAATGGAGCACTCTCAGTTACTAGAAGAATGGGCGACCAAGGTCGTCGAAGGGCAAAGTAAGGAGCCCGAGGATGGTATGGTAACCCCACCAGGGTCTGTAACCATAGGAGAGGAACGCGACCTTGAGAGACTGAGGTTCGAGTTCGAAATGAGGAAGTATGAGGAAGAGAAGAAGGCAAGAGAGGAGGAACGAGCGGAGAGGAGAGGAAGCGAAGCCAGACCAGAGGCGAGGGAGGGGCAGACAGACGAGGTCGTTTACACTTCACTAACCCGTAGCGTAAAGAGAGAGGAGAAGCAGGGAAGCAAATGCGCGTGCGCAGAGTCGCCACCAGAGGGCGAAGAGGTGATTATGGACATTGACAGCATAGCGGGCAAAACGAAGGCGACGGACCAACACGGAGGTGGTGATGGGCCCACGTTCATAAGCATAGAGCGACCAGGCCCAGTATGTAATGATTGCGTGGCCGATGTAAACACACTAGGAGAAGGGCAGCGCAGCTGCGGGGCACTTAGACCCTGTTGGAAGTCAGCCCGGCAGGGATATATCCTTACTCGTCCCGGACATAGGAACGTCGCAGCCGACTTCTTGTCCCTGATATGACAGAGGGGCGAGAAGGAGACCAGCCGCGACGGGGAGCCACCCTGTTGATGTATATAAATGTACATAGCCTCTGTATATGTTTGTCTTCTATGAATGCTGTCGTCCGGACGAGTGACACTGGAGCTGATCGATGTCATGGCTCGACGACCCACGACATCGTCTTTGGGAAGGGAGGTATGTCACGGCCACAGCATTCCAACCAATAACGAGCCTGACAGGATGGCGCTATAGAAGCGGGCCGGAAGGGCTCTTCATCGTACCACCAGATGTGAAGGGTTCATCGCGGTCAACTGGCAACGGTCGGAAAGACATCTACGCCTCGGCCGCAAGATAACGACTCCCCACGGGCGTCATCACCGACAAGCAGTGAGGGGGAACCAGAGACGACCCGCAGAGAACCAATTCGTCAGGGATGATTCGATACGCCCGAGCTCAAAGGACAGACATTCTATTACCACGGCCGATGCGTCGTAAAAGAGATAAGCGAACGGTATATAAGGCCTTGTAAGGCCGACCGCAGGAGGACACTACGGGCGTTGGCAGGCTGTAACTGTAACATCATCGCGCTAAGTAAAATTGAATCAAGAGAACGTTCCAGCATTCAGCTTAGGCCGAGAACGCTTAGAAACGTTGAAAGTCGTCAGCTTACAATAATACGCCGAGTGTGCCTCGAGAGTTTGTTGTATATATCTCTGCCGTTATACTTTTATATTAAATATTATAAAAACCCTCGCTCTCACCGTTGTAATTTATCACGACCAGGGCCTTCTATCGCTAGGGTGCGCCAGGGTCGTGACAATAACTCTTTTCAAAAACTCTTTTCAATAACTCTTTTCAATAACTCTTTCAATAACTCTTTTCAATAACTCTTTTCAATAACTCTTTTCAAAAACTCTTTTCAACAACTCTTTTCAATAACTCTTTTCAACAACACTTTCAATAACTCTTTTCAATAACTCTTTTCAATAACTCTTTTCAATAACTCTTTCAATGACTCTTTTCAATAACTCTTTTCAATAACTTATTGATAGAAATGATTGATTTAAATGAATGATTGAAAATAAATTTTTAATAAGTCTTTTCAATAACTCTTTTCAATAACTCTTATCAATAACTCTTTTCAATAACTCTTTCAATAACTCTTTTCAATAACTCTTTTCAATAACTCTTTCAATAACTCTTTTCAATAACAATAACTCTTTTCAATAACTCTTTTCAATAACTCTTTTCAATAACTCTTTCAATAACTCTTTTCAATAACTCTTTTCAATAACTCTTTTCAATAACTCTTTTCAATAACTCTTTTCAATAACTCTTTCAATAACTCTTTTCAATAACTCTTTCAATAACTCTTTTCAATAACTCTTTTCAATAACTCTTTTCAATAACTCTTTTCAATAACTCTTTTCAATAACTCTTTTCAATAACTCTTTTCAATAACTCTTTCAATAACTCTTTCAATAACTCTTTCAATAACTCTTTCAATAACTCTTTTCAATAACTCTTTCAATAACTCTTTTCAATAACTCTTTTCAATAACTCTTTTCAATAACTCTTTTCAATAACTCTTTCAATAACTCTTTTCAATAACTCTTTCAATAACTCTTTCAATAACTCTTTCAATAACTCTTTTCAATAACTCTTTTCAATAACTCTTTTCAATAACTTTTTCAATAACTCTTTTCAATAACTCTTTCAATAACTCTTTTCAATAACTCTTTTCAATAACTCTTTTCAATAACTCTTTTCAAAAACTCTTTTCAATAACTCTTTTCAATAACTCTTTTCAATAACTCTTTTCAATAACTCTTTTCAATAACTCTTTCAATAACTCTTTTCAATAACTCTTTTCAATAACTCTTTTCAATAACTCTTTTCAATAACTCTTTCAATAACTCTTTTCAATAACTCTTTCAATAACTCTTTTCAATAACTCTTTTCAATAACTCTTTTCAATGACTCTTTTCAATAACTCTTTCAATGACTCTTTTCAATAACTCTTTTCAATAACTCTTTTCAATAACTCTTTTCAATAACTCTTTCAATAACTCTTTTCAATAACTCTTTCAATAACTCTCTCAAGAACTCTTTTCAATAACTCTTTTCAATAACTCTTTTCAATAACTCTTTTCAATAACTCTTTGAATAACTCTTTCAATAACTGTTTCAATCACTCTTTTCGGTTTTAGTTATTATTAGTTTTAGTTATTTCACCGAATCTGGCAATATTTTTCCCGCATATAGCTTTTGCACCAAAATGGATTCAATCGATACACTCTGTTCCAAATCGATACTTAAAATAGTCACATACTCCACTAATTTTAGGTCTACCACCTAAATTTAGTTTGGACATCTTATAAAATTCTAAAGATCGGAAGATTACCGAACGAAGTGCTGATTATAAAACGCGTATATCCAAAAACTTTGAATATCCTAAGACGCTAGGTTTTCGTTATGTGTTTCGTTGTGGTTTTCGTTATGTGTTTTCGTTATTATTAGTTTTCGACTGGTTTAGTTTTAGTTTTTATTTCGTTATCGTTATTCCTCTAGTTTTCGTTTTAGTTTTAGTTAACTAAAACCTTTTGTTTTCGTTAACGAAGGTTTTCGTTTTAGTTTTCGTTAACGAAAACAACACTAATACGTATGTGTTACATAATGACTCGGGTGGATAGGCTGTGTGTTTATATAGTAGCCCAACAGGAGACAAAATGAAGTTGATCATGTTTATTGATGCAAAGTGTTGGCAGAATAATGTAGCAATCTGTGTCAACAATTCCATAGAAAGGCTAATTGCCTTTTGTCTAATCAAAGCACATGCAACAACAGCACATCAAATACACCAGACAAAATCATAATAGATAGGTGCTTAATAAATGCTCTATAAGAATTGCTCCTTGATATAAATACCTTTAATTTAAGTTTTTTCTTTGCCAGTTCTTTCTGTAACAATTCCAGCTTCAGCTTACGCTGTGAAAACACACAAGAGCAATTCACAGTTGAGCCATCCAGACGTCTCTATGCACTACCAAGCACACAGGTCACATATAGTTCATATTAAATATTTATAAACTCTCTGAAAACAAATTCATTAACTGCTAATTGGCTTCACCTATTAGTCAGGCTATAGCAACTGACAACAGTCATCAAAAAAAATCCGGCATTCTCGAGTTCAGCTTTCACATTTTCATATTACTCTCGTTTTACTTTGGAGTAGCTCTGAGTCCTAGAGAGTTCAGTGTAGAGAGAAGTCAAGAACCTAAGAAATTTTGAGATTTCAGCAGAAGGCAGTGATTTTAGCCACCAACCAAACAACTCATTTTCTGACCAAACTGGTTTGGTTTAACTTCTGCAGGTTTCAAAAAGTTACTTGTAAAGTTTTAGATTAGATGAAATGATAAATTGTTAAACAAATTTTTTTGTATTATTTAGGATTGCCAATTTCTTGCACATTAGCCCAGACATCTGTTTCTCCACTTTGTTGTCACTCCTCTAAATTCCAAATTAACATGACATACTCATCATTCATGACAGTTTTCATAATCATCATTTCCCACTTTGCAGTGCAGTCCAAAAACGCATTCAGTGTACTCAGCCATAACCTCATGTCGTGTTTGGAACAAAATAATATATAACATGTCTATATTTCTAAAGATTTCATTTCTGCATTAAAATGAACGATTAAAGGTCAAATTCACGAAAAACAACGTAGCTGCTAGTCATAATATAGGTTAAACTGTATTTTAGGTTGCTAAATTATCTGATATTGTCACTTTAAAATGGAAGCTGGATTGATGAAAAAATTGTTTCCCTAAATGGAAGTGGGATTGATGAAAACATTCCTGTGCTTGAATAGAAGCTGGATTGATCAAAATAATTTTTCCCGTAAATTGAAGCTGGATGGATAAAACTAAGTTTCATCAATAGTTTTCAATTCAATAGAAGCTGGATTGATGAAAATAACTGTTTCCGTAATTAGAAGCTGGATCCATGAGAATATTTCTTTGCTTAAATATAAATTCCATTGATGAACAATATTTCTTTCGTTAAATATAAATTGGATTATTAAAGTAAATTTTTCAAATTAAATGGAAGTTGGATTGATGATAGTTATCATGCACATAGGTATGATAGGTAGACTGCTTACTTACCAACGTCAAGTACGGCATAGAAGACATTAGAATAGTTTAGCAACGTAAATACGGTTTTACCCATAATATATATATATATATATATATTCTTCCTTCAAAATGGAAGAAAGAAGGAAGTGGAAACACCAGAATACAGAAGAAGCCAAGAAAGAATATAGACGATTAAACAACAAATTGAGAAGAACAACAAAGAAAGCAAGAGAAAAATGGTGGGAGGAGAAATGTGAAGAACTGGAAGAACTGCAGGCGAAGGGAAGATACGATCAAGTATATGAAAAAGTGAGGAAGATGACAAAGAAGCCAACAAGGGAAGGAGGAATAGCAGTGGAGGATAAGGAAGGCAAGATGCTGCAGGATCCAGAAGAGATTCGAAACCGATGGAAAGAATATGTAGAAGAACTATATCAGAGTCAGGAAAAACCGAAGAACCTGAATGACGGACCATACATGGGGACAGGAGAAGATATAGGGCCGGAGGTGTTAAAAGATGAGGTACTGGCAGCAATCAGTGACATGAAAAACAATAAAGCAGAAGGGGCAGATAACATCCCAGCCGAAATCCTAAAAAATCTAGGCGAAAAAGCAACAGGAGAATTAATAAGATTATGCCAAGACATATATAACACTGGGAAGTGGCCCGAGGACTTTTTAAAAACCATCATGATACCCATAAAAAGAAGAACAACGCAACAGCTTGTAAGGATTACAGAACAATTAGCTTGCTGCCACACGCAGCCAAGATTATGCTGAAAATAATAACAAAAAGAATACAGGCAAAGGTAGATGCTGACAAAGGATTAGGAGAAGATCAATTTGGGTTCAGAAAGGGTCGGGGTACAAGAGACGCTATCGGATCATTGAGGGTTCTGGCAGAAAGAAGTTTAGAGTATGGACAAGAGGTTTACATCTGTTTTGTGGACTATGAAAAAGCGTTTGACAGGGTAGATTGGAGAAAACTGATGACTGCATTGAGACGAAGAGGAATCGACTGGAAAGACAGAAGGCTTATAGGAAACCTCTACATGAACCAGAAAGTAAAGATCAGAATAGACGGAGAATGTTCAGAGGAAGGAGAAATTGGAAGGGGAGTAAGACAAGGATGTCCTCTATCACCACTCCTCTTTAACATATACATAGAGGAACTAATACAGGAGGCAATGGAGGAGACAGAAGAAGGAGTAAAAGTAGGAGGAAGACTTATAAAAGCCTTAAGATTTGCTGACGATCAAGCAATGTTGGCGACGACACAGGCAGGTCTACAGAAGATGATGGACAAACTAAATCTGACCTCAAAGACATACAACATGAAAATAAACATTGGAAAGACAAAGAGTATGAAGATAAGCCGAGAGGAGGGAGATGTAACAGAGAAAATAAAAATCAACGGTGAGGAGGTGGAACAGGTTAAGAGCTTTTGTTACTTGGGAAGCATGATAACAACAGATGCAAGGAGCCACAACGATGTGAAACGAAGAATAGCCCTGGGAAAAGATGCATTTATGAAAAGAGGAGAATTGTTGAGAGGAGGATTAAACAAAAGCCTAAAGAAAAGACTGGTCAAAACACTGGTATGGAGTGTGGCGCTGTATGGGTCAGAGACCTGGACCATCAGGAAAGAGGATATGAAGAAATTAGAGGCTTTTGAAATGTGGATTTGGAGAAGGATGGAGAAGGTGAGCTGGACGGAGCATATATCGAATGAGGAGGTCCTACAAATGGTTGATGAAAAGCGATCGCTAATAACAACAATAAGAGAAAGACAGAAGAACTGGGTGGGGCACGTATTAAGAGGAGACTCCCTCCTGAAAGAAATCATAGAAGGGAGAATGGAAGGGAAAAGAGGGAGAGGAAGACCGAGGCAGATGATGCTGGGATGGATGACCGACGGATACAGCGAACTAAAGGAAAAAGCACAGCACAGAGAAGAGTGGCGTCATTGGAAGTTGGAACCTGCCGAAGGGCAGAGAACTTAAAGAAGAAGAAGATATATATATATATAACTAGTTGCTGCTGTTAATAATAATATATTCTTTATTAATTCAAACTGACAATTACGCAGGATGATTACAATTCAGTATGAACGGATGATCACAAGTTATTACAGGAGTCGAATTTAACTGTATTCGGCAGCCATGCAAGGCGCCCATCACGTCCTACATCTCATTTTACCAATGCGCAAACGATTGGCTGAGTGGACCTTTGGGAAGGTGCGGGAAGCGATCCCGCTTCCTCTTGCTCTTCACGCCAGTTATGTTACCACTACACTATGGACCCTCCCCAATATGACAATAATATTATGATGTCCACAAAAGCGCCAAATTTAAAACGATTTATTTAGAATGATTGCAGGGCGTAAAATTTCTGCAGCTTTCAATCGACACGTTTCCAGTTTTATCCTCGGTCGTTATAAGCACGCATCTGATATTTAATTAAGTAATTAATCCAACATTTCAATAATTACAACTCCCTATTACCTCAGATTCCATTTTTGGTGCACGAAACCATCGATGCACGAAACAAAACTTGCCATAGATTATATATTTTAGGCGAAGGTTCAACACTTCAATAATTCGTAGTTAGCGCCTCAAATTTACCGAATAACTACGACACCGTTAATAATAATAGTAGCAACAATTACAATAATATACGAATAACGGCAATAATAACTGCTACTAAGATATTAGTCAACATATAAAGAGATATTTAGTCGTGAAGGCTTAAAGGTCAATTCCTGCGTTCAGACAGCATCAGTTTGGGCTTGTAGAAGACAGCATCAGTTTTTGGGCTTGTAGAAGATTATCTCAGTCGATAGACGGACATGTTTCCCGCGCTGTCGGAATCTAAAGGCGAAATAATTTATTAATGTCTCGCGCATGAATGGTGTCCTCTGGGCCCTGGGGAATGACTTACGTTGCACAACGCATCGATGCGGTACTAGAGATAACTACAGGCTACGTGGAAAGCGGCGAAACGTAGACTATACTTACACTCTACCATCTCCACATTCAATGATTCAATCCACATTCTACTGTGGATTGAATGCAGAGATGAATCTCGAGTGCGTTGCGAAAGAAAGTGAATGTTGCAGCGCTAGAACGACCAAACGGCACCGAGCAAGGTAATAGCCACCATCATAGGCTACTAGGGTGGGTAATGTCTTCTTCTCTTCTTTGTTTCTCCTCCGTCAGGCCAAGGCCAACGATGAGTCCTCAACTTGTCGTCTCCAGAGGGTGGGTAATGTAATGTAATGTAAATCTTCGAAAATTTCTCAGCGCCCACAAAAGCCACGTCAGGGAGACCAGCTTATTCACCGACGCTATATCAAATCAAGTCCGCAATAGACAAAACTCCTCTGTTCGTTTCGGTGCCAGGTCAAAATACGGGGAGGTCAAGGGACTCATGCCGAGGAGACAGTATGGTGCTACGGAGGCAATCGGTGATGATGGTGGTCGTGTGGTGGCGCAGGAGTTGAATCAGGATAGGATATCTTGAAGAGTTCGGTTTTCAGTCGTGAGTGGAAAGCAGAAGAGGAGAGTGCAAGCGGAGGAGAGTTTGAGTTAAGAGGCGAGATAGGTACGTATGAGCAAACTGGCGCAGGTCTTTTGGGAGTCTGTTCCAAAGAGCTGGTGCAGCATAGACTAAGGAGCGGTTGCAGAATTTCAGAGAGGATGAGACTGGAGGCCGGGATAGAGAAAGGTATGATGATGATGAGCGAGTAGACCCAGGCGGTTGGATGGTGAATAGCTGGCGAATGTAAGAGGGTTTAGACGTTTGAAGGGCATTGTAGGTAAGAGATACTATTTTGTAATGGGTCGTTGTAACCGATACGGAACTGAGATTGTGATTCTCCATCTTAGTGGACCTATTAATAAATCGGTCGTTTGTTGAGGAGTCTATCCGATCTCGTTTCTCCACAGGCGCAGAAAAACCAAGTTTTAATTTAACTAGCAGTCGGTTTCGCGTTCCTTGCAAGCAAACGAGGTGCATCCTGACGTGTGTGACTTACGTTCTTTTCACGGAATATTCATATTTTCGGGCAAAAATTCTGATTTGACAGAGCGCTCGTCAAATAAGCTGGTGCCCTGCGTTTGGCTTTTCAAGTAGTTCCTAAGAAATTTTCGAGCTTTCAATTACAATAATTACGATTAGATTAGATTAGTCAGTCCTAAACTCAGATGTTCGCTGCAGCTAAGTGAGCTAACCAATCTACCGGATGTTGGACACAATTCATTATAGACATATAGCCTACCGGGCTATGTTAGACAATAAACCGTGCATAGGCACCATTGCAATTTCTGATCGCATATAGGCGTATACTATTACTAAGCCCTATATAGGAGGCAAGATCGTAGTGCTTGTGTGAACGTCCATATGCTTCCTGAGCCTAAAGATCTTGCGACCAGAGGCGGATCTAGACTTCCTGTACGGGGGGCGATTTCTATGGGCTCCCATGAACGATTTAGTAATTAAATCTAGCGCAATATAAATTAAAAAAATGTCATACCAAGTATTTTGTAAATAAAATTCAACTGCAATAGTAAATGCACTGCCTATCAATTATTGTGGATCCTTGCGACAATTATTTGAAAAATTAATAGTTGATTTTAATTAACCACTTAATCCTAAATTGTTTGCAAGGCCAAAGGAATTATAATTAAAATTACTGATCAAATTAATAGTTTTTGAACTTTATAAAATGTTACAAGACAAATTCCAATCTTCTGTTTCCAATCTTCGCAGAGTCATCAATCACTTTCTCCGCATCTACTTAAATTTCTTGATATGCGTTCAGGAGGGCTAAACCGGTCAACCTTTCCTGACCCAATTGGTCTGTCAACCATGTTTTTAAATGAAGTAATGAATAGAAGCTCCTCTCACTGATGAAATTCTGACCGGTACCATTAGAAGAATTCTTTTAAGCTTACAAACATTTCTGAAGAAATTTCAACAAATTTTACAATGAAAGAACCATATTTTGATTTAAAAAATAATGGCTACACGTTTACCGATTGTCATGAAGAGGTAAAACTCAATTTTATACATTATAACTGTTAATTACTGCTGTGCGTGACTTAGGCGCCATCATGTCACTCACTGCTTCTGCTACCTCCACTCTTATCCATGCCTTCGTCACAACTAGACTTGACTGCTGTTGCTCGCTCCATGTTGGCCTCCCAGCCAGTGGTTAAATTCAGCCGGGTCTCGCCGGGTCTGAGATCCGGCACCTCGGATTTCAGACCCAGCACCTCTGATTTGAGACCCGCCACCTGCATTGTGAGACCCGCCACCCGAATTATGAGAACCGCCACCTAAAAAAAAGGAGACCCGCCATCCAAAATCAGCCTCGCAGTGCGTTTCAATATTCACTAACATCATAGAAAACTACTTAGCCTACGTGTTTACTTAAGTCGCCCGCTCTCCGTCTCCTCCCTCTCTGTCTGCCTCTCCGTCGAGTTCAAATTAATGTTATAATCGCTGCCAGCGGGTATCGTGTTTCTGATTCCCGCTCTCTCTGTACACAGTGTAGGCCTACAAGGATGTCACAGTAGTTTTCTTCATTAAATTCTATTAATTCTTTTCAATTGTGGGTACCTCCATCTGGAATGGCCTCCAACTAGACGAGATTTATGCCTAGGTTCAACTCGCCTGCTTTTTATAAGTCCCTCAAATCACACCTTTTCTTAGCTGTGGCTGGGCTGGGACATCAGTAGCGGCGCCAGGATTTCAGGTTGGGGTGCTAAAACCCAAATTCCTTCCCTTTCTCCCCTCCTCTCTGGCATTGGCAGTGATTTCCCACTTTTGTTTGGGGGCTGAGCCGCCGATAGGGGGGGCTTCAGCCCACCCTAGCCCCATGCTGGCACCGCCACTGGCCATGGCTGGGAGCGCCTCTGAGTAGATCTCTGAAGAGGCGCCATATAAATTCTTGAACTGAATGAAATTATTATGCGATTCGGTTGTTTTGTTACAAACGTAGGCCTACGTCATCGCGATGTTGCCATAGAAACATCTTAAGACAGAACGCGGAGACGTTTAACATAAAAATTCATCTTGAAACACCAGTAAGTTCGATTATTTATTATAACTAATGTAATAATTTATAAAAGTTGAGAAATATATAGTTACTACTATTAGCACTTAGGCTACTACTATAATCTACTACAACAAATAAGTTAAGTAGGCTATAGGGGGCAAGCATTTAGTATCGGGGTGTGTAAGATTACGGGCGTCGGACGGCATCTTTTGGCACGATGTTTTCTAAAGACGACACTATCCATTGCCTTCTAGATACTAGTATCTAGAAGGCAATGCACTATCCCTAACTTGACCCTAACCCAGCCAGCATGCCCAAGTCCCACCCATCTGGGCCCCATATGGGCAACTTCGTGGGGCCCATATGGGCAACCCAGATGGGCTCGATGTCCATTTGGCCACGGGCTCCATGTCCGCCCCAAATGGGCAGCCCACGAATGAGCCTACATGGGCTTATTGTGGGCCCCACTTGGGCAGCCCATTATGGGTTGCCAATATGGGCCCCATGTGGGCAGCCCAGATGGGCGCCAAGTGGGCAGCCCAGATGGGCTCAATGTCCATTTGGCCGCGGGCTCCATGTCCGCCCCAAATGGGCAGCCCACGAATGAGCCTACATGGGCTTAGTGTGAGCCCCACTTGGGCAGCCCATTATGGGTTGCCAATATGGGCCCCATGTAGGCAGCCCAGATGGGCTCTGTGTCCATTTGGCCGCGGGCTCCATGTCCGCCCCAAATGGGCAGCCCACAAATCAGCCTACATGGGCTTAGTGTGGGCCCCACTTGGGCAGCCCATTATGGGCCCCACATGGGCAGCCCAGATGGGCTCAATGTCCATTTGGCCGCGGGCTCCATGTCAGCCCCAAATGGGCAGCCCACGAATGAGCCTACATGGGCTTATTGTGGGCCCCATTTGGGCAGCCCATTATGGGCTGCCAATATGGGCCCCACGTTGGGAGCCCAGATGGGCTCGATGTCAAATTGGCATTTGTCAGCCCCAAGCGGGCTGAATTAGCCATGTCCCCACCTGCCCCAAATGGGCAGCCCACGTTGGAATGAGCCTGTCCATTTGGCATGGGCTTATTGTGGGCCCCATTTGGGCAGCCCATTATGGGCTGCCAATATGGGCCCCACGTTGGGAGCCCAGATGGGCTCGATGTCAAATTGGCCATGGGCTACATGTCAGCCCCAAGCGGGCAGCCCATGAATTAGCCTACATGGGCTTATTGTGGGCCCCACCTGGGCAGCCCAAATGGGTTGCCAATATGGGCCCCACGTTGGAAGCCCAGATGGGCTCAATGTCAATTTGGCCATGTCAGCGGGCTATTGATATAAAATTAATCATTCAAACAAAGCATTTGGAAAGACTCAATTCTTGGTAATGACAAAGCCGATAGCTTTGTAAAGTTTCTTAAACAGCTAATAAGGAATTCATACTTTAAATCACGAATATTAGAAATGCATTGTCAATTCCAAGATCACGAGTTTAAAATGTCAACTGAAGCATAGGATTTAAGCAACTCTTCGGTCAGTTTCTTTAACCTTTCTATTGCAAATCTTAAACCAATCCTTCTGACAGACCCTAATTTAAATAATAGCATTTGTGCAATTAAAATTATATCAAAGACAAGATCAAAAGACATCCAATGTCACTAGAGTGAAAATTTGGGTCATATGATCAAGTTAGCCTTCATCGCTGTCAATGTCAACTGCAGCAGAAACACACTGCTCTTCTCGGCTTTGCTGCAGTTCCCCTGCCTTCCGAAACGAATTTGTATACAAGTCGAGCACTTGGTAGATTTCATGCTTCTTTTGACTGAACCTTGAACAGAAAATATCATCATTACAGTTAATTAATTTACATCATTACAGATAATTAACAAAGGTGTATCACATATTCCAAACAAAACATCCATAAATAATTACTAGTAACTTGCACCTAGCATACTCATACTAGCTTTATGATACAAAGGATTGAAAGATAAACTGCAAAGGGTTCACCTAATAGGAGAAAAATTCAAAAAAGGGAAGGGTTTGTGCCCTATGCGGACATCTGCATCTAAATATGAGCGGTTTTGTGTAGACTGTGCCATAAAATTCAGCAGTAAGTCTTCATTGGATCTAACAAAATTTCTGTTGGATTCAGCATTATCAAAGAACCCCACCCTCTATCAGTTAGCCGTACTATATCAACAGGTTCCACAAATATACGTTTTTATACCTCGAAAAGCAGAAGGGTTGTATCCAATGTGCATAAAGGGAAGGTAGGGGTGCAAAGTAGGTAATTTCTATAGATGACCTCAAACTAAAGTACAATTTCAGTCAAAAGTTGCTATAAAAAGTGCATCTGAAGCTGGCATGTAGTACCAAACTACTGTAGAGGACCACTAATTAACCTGAAACCAATTATTGAACTGCATCAAATATATATTGCACACTTGTAAGAACAAACGACTAAATCAAAGCTTTCACAAACTTTAAAAACTTCAATTTGGACATCTGCACACAAAGCTATGCACCAGTTATTGTTCAGCTATATTACCTGACATAGAAATATTCATATGCACCTTACAAAACAGTACAGAATAAAGATTTATATAACTATAATCATTGTTATAACATTTGATAAAAACACTTTATATAAATTTTAGAGCTAAACTGTCATTAATTCTAAAATGAGTTTGAAACATAAACACGATATCCATACAACTGATCATGCTGAACAGTTTCAATTTGCCATTTGGTTGCTCTGCAGAGTAATACAGTAGGGTAGTAATTGTAGTGCAAGTTATTAGCCATGCAGTGTTGTAAACACCTTCTCAATGTTTCCACCAATGTGTAACCCTCAATACCGCCAAATCACAGTCAGCACACCTTAATAAGTCAACAAATAGTTTTGTTGCAGATAGCACTTTAAACTGAGTGTGCGTGGTATCTTAGGACAACAACCAGTGGCGTCACTAGAGGGAGGTTAGGAAGGTGCGGGCCGCACCGGGTGACACCTTCAGAGGGGCGACACTAAAGTGAAAAAATGTATGATTAAAATATTTTTGTGCAGAGTTTCAACAGAAATTTATTAATTTTAAATTAATAATTACATATAACAAAAACATTTTTAAGGCCCAGCATATATGTAATCGCATCAATTTACCTAAGGCTTAAAGTCTGCTAATTTACTTTTATAACCTTCCAATGTGCACTGGCCAGTGACGCCATTATTACCCAATTACAATAACGCTTCAAATCCCGTGATTTCGTCACTTCCGTCTGGACATGCTAAAAGCATGCAAGAAGAAAATAAGAAGGTGATGCTCGAGTGCACTGATCACATTCATTCTGAAATCCAGATCAGATCAAGAGCCATCAAAGAAGTAGCAGCCACGTTTGAGGCTGTTCAAGTGAGTAGTCTGATATCTGCCACTGAAGAAGAGTTAAAGGTTGCCATTTCAAAATTGACCACTGGGTCATTCCACGTCAAATCAACCAAAATTCAGAAACATCCCCGGCACACCATCTCAGAATTTGATAAAATTTGGCCAGTGTGTGCACCAACATATCTTAGGAAGTTGTGCAAAAATATTTCCTCATAATGTTGCGTGGTATTTGAGATATGACCACTTTTATACGGGGGGGGGGGGGGGTGGGGGGGTAGCGGCAGCTCGTGAACGACTAAATTCTGAGGCGTTTTTGATTGCTAATAACTCAGGAAGTATGTTAGATACTGCTATCAAATTTTCACCAGGAGTCCCAGGAGTTTTTGGGTTTGTTGTGGGCCTTATAATGAATGATCTGGCGAATTCTGAGGTATTTTGGTCACTAAATGAATGTGTGAGACCATCTTGAAAACTGCACAAAGTCAAAAGTAGGTCATCTGCCGATTGAAATATAGGACTTTATATTTAATATCAGTGAACCAGTGGTTGCTCAAATATCAATATTTATACTGTCGAAATACACAAAATGCCATTTTCAAGTTGGGCTGGGTTCATGGGTAATGGGTCAAACTGCAAAGTTTTACCATGGTTAGAATCTACTCATAGGACTAATAATGTGGTGAAAATTTGATAGCAGTATCTAACATACTTCCTGAGTTATTAGCAATCAAAAACGCCTCAGAATTTAGTCGTTCACGAGCTGCCGCTACCCCCCCCCCCCCGTATAAAAGTGGTCATATCTCAAATACCACACAACATTATGAGGAAATATTTTTGCACAACTTCCTAAGATATGTTGGTGCACACACTGGCCAAATTTTATCAATTCTGAGATGGTGTGGTGGGGACCATTGGTTGATTTGACGTGGAATGACCCCACTTTCTATGACGAATTGTCTGAGAGAGTACTTTTTGTAGAAATACCAAGACTGAGAAGGCATCTCAAAGCAGCAGAGATTAATCTGGAAGAAGCTAAAGATTGTACAATATTATACCTGTTGACATTCATAGTTTAGTTTAGCTTTAATTATTATATATTTGCAAATAAAAATAAATATTGCTGATTAATCGGATCGAATCCGGATTCGGCCGAATAAGCAGTTCAAATATCCGGTTACTATCTCGAATCTGAAAACGGCAAAAAATGCCAGTCGGCCATTCCCTAGTGCCCAGTAATAGGAATCAAGTTCTTTTTAGAGATTAAAAAGTTTATTGGCCTCGATCCAACACCGTCTCTTCTCAAAGGTAGTGCACAACTGCTGCACAGATGAGTGACAAGTTAAACTGTCGAAGGAAATGTAATGTTAGGTATCATTAGCATCTATAAAGTGATATTCCATTAAACGATTTTCCAGCAAAAATCCTAAGGGTGGGGTGTGGCATGGTGGCCAACTGATTAGAGCGGTTGACTTGTAATATGGACAGTACGGGTTCGATCCTCGTCTGGGGCGGTTACTGTGTAGGGACAGTGAGCAAGACCTTTGCGCACAATTTCTCTGCAATATAATTGCATCTGCGCCGCTGAGACGTATGCACTTCTGAGCATTGGGCCACCTTTGGAAGAAGTGCAATATCAAATGCAGTTGTATTGTACCATTGTATCTATTGTTTTTAATGCAAACAAAACAGGACCAGGAATGCTGCTGATCACTGCACGTCAACAAAGCACTGGGTGAAATATTAAGTAAGCCACTGGGAGAAATATTAAGTAAGCAAGTATAATCTTTATTTATCCAACTGCATATTACTGCACTTTAGTTTACACGAAATTAAGCATCATAAAGCATTCTTGTTAAAAACGTTAATAAAATAGCTAAAAGTTTCCGTTTAAATATACTGATTGAGTGCATGTACCAAGCTAAGTACAGAACCAGTTGTGTGCAAGACAGAAACCTCAAATCAGTGCTGGAAACGATGCAAACGAAGAGAATGGCTGACAGTATTAAAAGTAGTGCAGAAAAGTCAGAACAACATGTGATATCACTTTACCCTTATCCATACAGCACATGAAGCAATTATGAAGAAAGTGCTGAAATGAAACTTATAGTATGGAGGCCGAACTGTGGAGATCATTGTTTTGGAACAGTGCTTCCCAAAGTGGTGGTCCGCGGACCGGTGCCGGTCCGAAAGCCCTCAGTTGCCGGTCCCCAAAGTGAGTCAAGAAACTGGTCAAATTGTCTCGGAATGAAGAAATGGCTATTATATTTTTAGAAGTCATAACAGAAAACACTTATTAAGCTAGCATTTGTAAGCAACAGAGTCCTAGAATCGGCTAAAAAATGCATTTAAATCAATTTTAAGGAATTTTGAGGAATTTATAGAAAAAGATAAATAATATTTTTCTATAAATTCCTCAAAATTCCTTTAAAAATTTGGCACCAGTCCTCCTGCAGTGGCAAAATTCCTGCCGGTCTGTGACTCAGAAAAGTTTGGGAAGCGCTGATTTAGAAGACAACTAACTTTGCATGTACAATATCCAATTCATCCCTTCTCACTCAAGTTTTAAATATAAATTAAAAAGTTGAAACGAGTATGTAAATTAACAGTACAAAATAAAGATTTATATAACTATAAAAACACTTTATAAATTTTTGAGCTAAACTGTCATTAATTCTAAAGGGAGTTTGAAACATAAACACGATATCCATACAACTGATCATGCTGAACAGTTTCAATTTGCCATTTGGTTACTCTGCAGAGTAATACAGTTGTGCAGTATTGTGTAGTGCAAGTTATTAGCCATGCAGTGCTGCAAACATCTCAATGTTTCCACCAATACGTACACCTCAATACTGCCAAATCACAGTCAGCACATCTTAACAAGTCAATAAAGTTTTGTTGCAGTTAGTACTTTAAACGGAACCAAATCTCTTCTCGAGTGCGTGTCCTTTGGACAGCAACCAGTGGCGTCACTAGGGGGAGGTTAGGGGAGCGGGCCGAACCGGGTGACACCTTCAGAGGGGTGACACCAAAATGACAAATGTATGTTTAAAAGATTTCTATGCAGAGTTTCAACAGAAACTTATTAATTTTAAATTGACAATTACATATAAAAAACATTTCAAGCCCAGCTTACATGTACATTGCATCAATTTACCTAAAGCTTAAAGTCTGCTAATTTACTTCTGTAACCTTCAAATACGTTCTGGCCAGTGACACCATTATTACCCAATTACAATAACGCTTCAAATCACGTGGTTTCATCACTTTCGTCTGCACGTGCTACAAGCATACAAGAGGAAAATAAGAGGGCGATGCTCGGGCACTTTGTGAAATCCAGATCAGATCAAGAGCCATCAAAGAAGTAGCAGCCACGTTTGAGGCTGTTCAAATGAGTAGTCTGAAGAAGAGTTAACGGTTGCCATTCCAAAATTGACCACTTTCTATTGTCTGACAGGGTACTTTTAGTAGAAATACCAAGGCTGAGAAGGAATCCAAAAGCAGCAGAGATTTATCTGGAAGAAGCTACAGATTGGACAATATTATACATGAGTAAATTGAGTATATTTCCATAAAATTTATTTTTTATTGCTCACCTGATTTTAATTGATTAAAATGTTTTAAGAAATGATCAGCCAAATTTCCAATTATTTTTCCTATAATATATAAAATTCGCCAATTGACATTACTGCTGTTATTACATAACTCTCTGTGTTCTTTGAACAATCTTTGAACGTTATTTTATAATGAGGCCTGTATTATCTGCAGGCACCTTCATTGCCCTCTATAGTTCAAACATTTAAAAAAATAAAATTATGCAACTGCTGATCAGATGAAAAATGATTACGATAAAAAATAAAATAAAAATATGCATTTATAATTTTAATTATGCTAGTTGATTATGTCACTACTATTACCATTACATTCTGTTATATACAGGAATTAGCCTACAATTTACGAGTAACATAACTAAAAAACATTACTAAGGATTCCGTATGGTTTGGTAATTGGTATGGGAGGAGGTCCACGGGATGACAGCATGAGTTACCGCACTGGGTGATACCACCCCTGGTGACGCCACTGACAACAACAGTCAGTGAGGATGAGGTTAGTCAAAGATATTATTATAAATATTATTAATTAGTAACTTATAATTGCACCAGTGTCTAATGCACAATGCATCAACTAATGGCACACCAAAACCAAGCAAAACTCAGGTAAATATCCTGCTACAACAGTGGTGAATTGCATAATTTTAATAAGGCAAGTCTTAAGCTGAAAACCAAATGACATAAGCGACTGAGCAGAATGAACAGATACAGGGAAAAATTAAAAAAATTCTTGGTCCTGCAACAGAAACACCTTGTTCACCAAGAACAGTTCCAGTACTAGCTATGACTAGAGAAAGATAATGAAATGATTAGAGCTTGGTTTTAGTGCACCAGGGAAATTATGATGGAAATATACCAACATCAGCTTTCGTGAAGAGAGTGCAGCTGGCAACATAATGTTCTCGGGATCCTGTTTCTCCTTAACATCTTCAAGGATGTCCAGAATAGCTTCCTACAAAGAGCAAAGCATTTTCATTTGTCAAATCATATCGAAAGAATAATTAAATAGGCTGCATTGCTGGAAGCAATGATCAGTTTTCATTCAGCAGTGTATGGCGTATTAAGTTCAGATGTTGATTCAGAATTGTTTGGGAACACTATTTCCCTTAGTGCAATTTTTGGCTGAATGCTTAGTATATCACAAATATGCACAACTCTTTACAGTGTAGCACAGCTTGTAAAAACCAAACAACAGCTTTTGTACACCAGTAATGTTTTCCAGTTTGAAAAGTAAACAATTATCCCATAACAATGTATCATGAATAGTGTAACACTTCTTGGTTATTTTCAATGTCCAACTGTAATGGATAGGAAATTACTTATTAATTTTCATTCCTTAATTAATTTCAGAGATTTATATAGCACCCTTCAAGATTATCTACTCGGGAGCACTCCCAACCCAACCCCAGCTAAAGAGAACAGGCTTGAGGTTAGAATAGAACGTGGCTGCAAGGGCACTAGGCATTAGGCTTAGTGCCAAAGGGAGCCCATTTTAGATTGCAGGGCCAGCAACAGAAAAGCATGGCACTGCACACATGAAGTCCGCAGTCAGGGAACAAGAAGCTCAGCCTGTCTAGAACAGCAGAGAGAACCACGGCGCTGGACGCTCAGGGTGGAGCAGCAGAGCTCCTGTAAGTAAACAGACACACCCGTGAGGCAGCGCAAAACCAAGGCAAGAGATGAAGTTTTACGCATCAAATTATCTGGATAGACCTGTGGCGGTGCCTGGGGCAGTAAGGTAACCAAGGCCCACCCTCGGGCGGTGATTTATTATTTCACTTGTTTTCTTTTGGTTCAACTTCAGATTACAGTCAGCAGTCTATCGGGAGATATGGTCCAATTCTAAAGTCACAGAAGCACTATTTGAGGAAGGATTAAAAGGTAGCTGTCATCTGCATATTTGAGGAGCCTGTTGCAGGGTTAGCTTGGTCCTCAAATATTTGACCAATAAGGCATGCCGCTGTGCTTAAGGCACAATACAAACACCCAACCTGAGCCGCCAGAAGACCCGCGTAGAGGGCGCTGCAATAATGAAGACACAAAACAACAAAGGAGTGGATAGGTGTCAAGGCAGCATTAAAGGTTAAGGAACAGAAGACCACTGTAAGCTGACGCAGTTGGTAGTAAGAATCGTGGCATAGCAGGTTGATATGCTGCGTGACAATGTGACACCAGGGACCAGGGTCCTGGACAGAGGATGAGAAAGCAAACTGCGGGACCTCCTGGGCAAAGGCCTCCAAATCAATCTTGGTGAGCTGCTGGCGCGTTGCAAGTCAATGGGGATGGGGAATAAATTTATATCAATCATAGTCAGAATATACTTTGAATACTGGCTTGTACTTTTTGACATTTTATTCACCTTCAAAACAATGGTGATTGAAAAGACCAAAGAGACACCAAGAACTAGGCTTATTAACAATAGTCAACATCCAAGCAGAATGCATTGAGCAAGTAGAACAATTTGTCTACCTACGAGGGCTAATAAACGATGGCAAGGCAAAATCATCCATATACATGATGCAACCCAGCCTGGACTAGCTAATTCAGCATCCTATATCTGCTGCTCTGATACCCACACTAAACATATTAACAAAACCATTAAACAATGAAGACAACAAAGAACTCCCCTTCCACACACACTGCTCCTAACGGCAAATGACTTAGACATACTGCCGTTCCAACGCACTGTAACCGATAGTTTACTATACCAATTCACCAGAATATCGACCACCCACACTGGGCGACCAGACCTTACAAGGCTGGAATACAGCTTATAATGACTAACACTGTCGTATGCCTTGGTAATATCCAGAGCTGCTGGGAATACAGTCCTATCAAGAAAAAAAGGAAATTGATGAGCACATTGCAAATAATGCATTAGCACATGCCACTCCTTATTTTGAAACCAAACTGCAACTCATCAGACTGAAAACATTCTGCAAATATCTTTGACATAAGATAAAAGCACAACCTGCTAGACAATTATGCCCAAGCATCAAGATCATAAAATAAATACCCTTTTGTATACGTGACGAGCGCAGATCACCCACATCAACTGTATATTAGGATGGATTTAGGAAGTTTTTTAAAGAATGTTTCAATAGTTTCCAATAGTTGACTCTTAAACTTCTTAGTTACTAGGTAAATTTGAGACACATATGGTAAAAGCACATTCCACATAATTGTATAATCTTCACGTGCTCTGAGAAAGTCAATCCATGGTCCAAGGTCAACCCAATTCACACACAGTAGTTAAAAATTCACAAGGGAAGCAATGCTGTAGATTTAATAAGTAAGAAGAGTTGGAAATATGTCCACGGCTTAGGAGATCAACCGAGTTTTCCCAGAGTTCAGCCAGAGACATTTGGATGACATCCAGGTAACCTGTGCTTCAGATCCCTGAATAATTTATTCACTAAGGAGATCAACTGTGCAGAAGGGACATGGAGACAAGTCTGGATGTGATCATCATATTGATGAGTTGCACAAGAGAAGAAAGAATTAGGGTCAAGTCAATGGTATAGAGAATATACAGAAGAGGGCCTAACACGGAACCTTCAGGGAAAACAAGTGTGACAATGAACCAGTCAAACTGTGTGGCACCAAATATTACTGTCTGGGTGCACTGAGAGAGGAATGAATGCAGCCATTACAGAGGGTGACATGCGAGAGCATACTTTTTCAAGGCAGAACAGACTTGATATACTTGTACCTGTTAGGGATTGAATTTAAATGCTTTTAAATTGTCAAACCTAGCGTAAACTTACAAAAACTTTTCACTTTATAAATTAACATTCAAATCAACAACTTTATATAGCCAAGAATATAAAAATTAGTTAGTCAATAAAGAGCAAACTTTCAAATAGTCAGTTTTTGAAAAATTTTACAAAAATTTATATAATCTTGATTGAAAATCCCTGAGTGCATCCACTTCAAAGTCCTATCCCAGCCCAAGTACCTTTGACCACTTTTCACTATCCAGATACCCCTCCCTACCCAATCATTCTCCTATCTCAATCTCTCCTGTGACCCAGTCACTACATGCCTCAAGTTCAACCAATCCATATTCTATACTGCACCTCAACTCCGGAACGATCTTCACCCCGAGTTCTGCAAATTCTCCGTTTTCAATCAATACTGCTGCTCAATCACTATTCTCTGCCTCAAGCGCCTGTACTTATCACCCCACAGGCTTTTTACTACAAACTGAAGAGTCACCTTAAGCATATACATGTGTATATATATATATATATATATATATATATATATATATATATATATAGTATTCAAAGATTTATAAAGTGCCTCTCACGGTGCACACCATTTAGAGCTGCTCCCGATGCAAAGCCCCAGAGATAATGGCAAGTTTAGACGCAGTGAAAAGATGTAGCAAGAACACGAGAAAGTACATGTATGGTGGTGCAAACCAAGGGGGAAATTGATACCTTAGAGAAGGGCCAGTGCAGACAAAGGTGCGGGACTGAGCCATGACCGTTCTCACACAAGAAACAAAAATTTCAAGACCGTCAGAAGAGCGGATTGGGCAAAGGGAAGTGGCTGATGTGGGCAGTGTATGGAATCGCAGAGATATTTAGGGGCAATACCCAGATAAGTTCAGTAAACAAGGATAACAATCTGTAGTTGATGATGGCATTAAGAGGGAGTCAAAGTAGATGTTCAAACATGAATGTGGAGATGTGGAAGAATCGTGGGAGACGGGCAATAAGACTGGCAGCTGTAGTTAGAACCAATTGCTGAGGGGAGAGGTGCAATTTAGGTAAGCCAACAAAGAGGAAATAACAATAGTGTATGTGACTGCAAATAAAGGAATGGACTATGGAGTTAAAGACCAAAGAAGAAACATGATCCACTAAAGACCTCATACTTTTTTCAGCGGCTTTTGGTGGCTGATCAATGGGGGAACGCCATATGTCTCTCCTGGACATTGCCACTACCCTCTGGGCTCTGCTGAAATAAAGCGTCATACAATAACAATAACAATATGAGAAAACCCTTGACAGACTTGTCTCTCTCCAGTTCATTCATTCATTCCGATAATTTATATAGCGCCCCCTTCAAGAACATCTACTCAGCCCAGCCACGGCTAAACAGAGAAGACTTGAGAAGGCGGCAGAAAGCAGGCATATTGCTGCAAGGCATCAAGCGCAGCTCAAGTGCGAGCCCATTCCAGGTTGATGGCCCAACAATCGACAAGGTTCGGCGCTGCTTGAGACATAAACGGGCCCGGGGGACAAGAAGCTCTCCCTTGGCCAAGGAGCGCAGAGCCCAACGGGGGGGATAGGTCAGACACAGGACGACAGAGGTCAGAAAGGTAAGATGGTGCACAACCAGAAAGGCACCGCCAAACTAAGGCTGCTATCCTGTAAGAGATGCGCTGTGCAGGCAGGAAGCTAGTGCAAAACATCGCGCATGTAAGCAGAGACTGAAGCGTATTTTGGAATACAACCAATAAGTCGGGCAGCTGAGTGGAGGACCCGGTCAAGACGGTTTATTAAGCCAGAGACCAGCAAGTATCGAGCTACAGTGATCCATTCTGCTGGTAACAAAGGCATGAACAAGAATGACTGCAGCATCATGAGAGAGAGAGGAGAGCAGAGGCCCCATACACCATGGACCACAAAAACCGCTCGAGCACCCCAACCGCCCCACTCTGGAGACCAATGTAGAGTGAGCCGTAGTAGTCATTTCAGGGAATGACAAGAGTGGATTAGGGTAGTAGTAGCACTGTGGTGAGGGAACGAGAAACAACGCTTAGCTGACGCAGCTGGTAATAGCAGTCAAGACAGAGCTGGTAGTGCCGGCCAAAGGCGCGTTCTTGATCCAGCATGACACAGAGGACTCAAACCGTAGTCGAGAATGTGGAATTAGGGAACTCAGCACTTGGCACGAACATCCAGGTCGATCTCAGTGAGCTATTGCCGTGTACCAAGCCAGTTGCATTCAGTCTTGGATGGGTTAAGCCGCAAGCATTATGCATGGACCGGCATAATTAACTTACAGTGTCACCGACCGGCAGGAATTTTCCCGCTGCAGGAGGACCGGTGCCAAATTTATTACTTAGGCTAATTCTCATTTTCGTTTTCGATCACCTAAATTCCTCAAAATATATTAAAATTGATTCAAAAGCATGTTTAGCCAATNCGATTTTCAAGTATAAAACTAAAAAAGTTATTTATAGAAGGTACTGACATTATTGTTTTTATCTATGGAGGGTTAGGGTTAACCCTAACCCTGTCTAAACGCATTCGTCGTGTGGAATCTGAAAAACCCGCAATGAAAAATCATAAAGGTTCAACACGTCTTGAAAAGCGACGTCTTTTCCTGACAGAAGTTGCTGACAAGCTCCTGGAGCCGTTGATTACACAGTGTGCCTCCGATCCATCAATTTCACACCAACCATCTGTAGCAAAAGCCATGTTGGCGATCGGTGTACAACCGGCACCTAGTCGATGCGCAACAAATCCAGCGAAGAAACGTGGCCGATGCCACTTGTGTCCACGTAAATACGACAAGAAAATGTGAACTCAAATGCACTAAGTGCAACAATTTCGTGTGCGGAAAGCATGCAGTCAAAAACACTTGCATATTCCTGCTTATCCTGCCCACTTTCCTTCTCTGCAGATGCAGAATGACTGTTCAGTATTTATGCTGAACGGTACCGTTGGTGTACATTGTAATATCATTGAGTTTATAATGTTATAATTTAGCAGAACTTCATTTATTCATCCTAATTTGATGAAACCAAAACAATTTCTATATAATATAATGTTCAGATACTGATAAGGAGACATTGTAACAGCAAGACACTCATGACTTGTGTAAAGCATGCATAATGTTATGTTTATAAATTCCTGAGTAAAATTGCTACGACGTGGTGCATTTTCGTACTTTATAGCTGATGTGGGTGCATGAATAACTAATGAAACTGGATGCATTCTGTGGAGAAAACATGTTTAGGAAAAGTCATAGAAGCGATTTCTTCAACTATTTTCAGGGATGAAAATTTTCATGAAAAACCGATATTGGGGTATTTGTTTACCCCCCGGTGACCCTATAAGGGTTAACTGATTTTCTAATTATTATATTCCTTCCTTAGTGGTAGCTTCTGTTTACGAGGGTGCATCGTAAGAGAAATAACAAGCGTCACCCTCTTCTTTTAACCAGGCTTACGACTGGCACCACTGACACCACAGTATGGCAGGTAGTTTTTACTTTGTTCGTCAGCATTTTATGGCCGATAATTGCCGTTGCCGTCCGACAAAGATTATTACAGCTCTTCAGTCTACGATTGACTGTAGATTTCCTTTTTAAGGACTAGTTGTGTGGTAACAAAGACCATTAACGTCGCCATCCTCCTCCTTTTTCCAGGCTTGGGACTGGGCACTGTCAGTCAAAAGCGAACAGTGGCGGAGTTCAGTCAACGATGAAACCCTTCGCTATAATTTATCGTTTAGACACTTTTACACTTATTTTGCTGTTGCCATAAATTTAGCAATATTTGTAGCAACGGTAAAATAAGTGTAAAGGTGTCTAAGACGATCTCTGTATAATCAATTAATTGGCGACATCTTGTGGCTCCAAGGCACATTATGTGATTTTTTCATTATCTTATATTCTAAACATATAAATTTCCAAAGGTAGAAGAAGATTTCCGCTTCCTCTTGTTGATGCAACAGCTGTTCTGGCCTTGCTAGTTCTTCCTCCTCTTTTCGACGTTGTTCTTTCTGTTGGGTTTCTGGTTGTCTCTGTTGTCGCCGTTGTTCTTTCTGCTGCTTCGATTGATCTGGTGCTGGTGTTGTTGATGTTGTCTTCTTTGTGGTTCATCGTCTCGTCTTGCTCCTCTTGTTGACTTTCTTGTTGTTCTAGTTGTCGCTTTCTCTCTCTGTTCCTCTTTCTATTTTCATCCAGAGCACTATCAACAAGTAGCACTTTATTACAGAAAGATGAAAAATTTACACGAAATAGGGCAAAATTTCGTTTCTCATCTTGGCCGATAACTGATAAAGACAATAATGAAATTTACGATAACACGCCTCCGATCACTATGGAAACCGGTCTTCAGAGAGTTCATGCATCTCGACCTTGGCGAAATCGATTGAATAGATAGTGCTCTGGATGCAGTAAGCTTAATCGTCAAGATGAACAAGAACTTGTTTCCTGAATCGCCTATAACTCTCTTTGCCTCTTTTTCTTGTCGTATTAGTCCAATTAGGGCCTAAAACTTCAACTGCATAATTAAATACACAAAAAGGCTATTAAGCCAATAAAATTTATTATTTCTGAAGACGTCAGAGGCTTTTTTGGCCATAATATGCAATTATTAGCCAATCAAGTTAATTACTCAAACACAACTATAATTCGATTATGATGATCTGAGGGTTGACGTCACAGTCCCTCGCGATCAAAATATTCTATTGCAAATGCTAAGCGTAAGATTCAACCAGACATTTCATGACGAAGTTAGACCGACGTTAGCGGATATCTGCTTCATCAGTGTCTGGCTAATAATCGACATTAATAATAATATAATAATAATAATAATAATACGGTCAATAATAATACACATATTAATAGGATACTGATAGAGCAAAAATCGCCCTCACAGAAAGAACCACTCGGTCTGTCAAGAGAAGATGGAAAGCGCCCAGACGGTGTTACGCTGATCCCTTGGTCACGTGGACGATGTCTTGCATGGGATGTGACAGTGCCCGACACCTACGCCACATCTCATCTTGGCCATACATCTACTGGAGCTGGGGAAGCCGTCGAACGTGCGGTTACTTCCAAAGAGGGTCAACAAATATTCCCAACCATCACTACCACCAATGAAGTTTGTAGCACTCGCCTTAGAAACTGGAGCAAGTGCTTGGAGCAGTAGAGGGACTACAGTTCGTTTCTTGAGGTTGGGAAGACGGACAAGTGACGTAACCCATGATCCAATGGAGTTATCATACCTTATTCCAGCGGATCTCAGTGGCTCACCAACGGGGAACGCCATCTGCCCTCCGGGACACTGCCACCGATCTCTGAACCCCACTGAAATGACACTACACAATAATAATAATATGAAAGCCAATATTATTATTAATATTACACAATAATAATTTATTACTGTTAATATTTATTAATAATAATAATAATAATTATTATTATTATTATTATTATTATTATTATTATTATTAGTATTATTATTATTGGTTATTATTATTGTTAGTACTTACCCGAGGTAGATATGATCCCTCAGGGTTGATACGAAAATTGTCCGGAGACAGAAATAAATGAACATCTAGAACGGTTCCGAAACGGACACAATTGTTATTATTATTATTATTATTATTATTATTAACTTATTATTATTAAGTTATTATTATTATTATTATTATTATTGTTGTTATTATTATTATTATTATTATTATTATTATTCAGGTAGTCAAAGGTGACCTCGTTGCTAGTGTCAGCGATGACACTGCTTCATCAGTGTCTGGCTAATGATCGACATTTAGTTCTAGATAGCACTGTGTCCATCATCAAAATTTCGGACTGGATCCAAAGCGGTATAAGGCTGCTTTTCGGTTATTTTCTCCATTTTGTGTCCGCGAAGAGCCGTGAACGTCGAACTTCTCTCAATGTTGGATGACGAACTGAATCTAGCGATTGTGTGTGTGTGTGTGTTTCCTTTTTAACGACTAGCTGTGTGGTAACAAAAGACCATTAGCGTCGCCCTCCTCCTTTATTCAGGTTTGGACTGGCATTGTCAGAAAGCGAACAGTGGCGGAGTTCAAAATCTAGCGATTAGACGCATTGGCTGAATATATAGCTTATGAAGTATGCGTCTTAAAGGTTTTTAAGACGAGTACTGTATAATAGGAAAAGCTGCAATGAATGGTCTGGAAAAAATATGGAAGGACAAACATGTCAGTTAAACAATTATTTTATAAAGTTTAAGTGCTCGAGGTGCTGCGTATAAAACAATATACACATATCAGGCGTTAATCACAGACACACACGCACACGCACACACACGCACGCACACACACACCTGAGTTATCGTACAGATTTCAAACATCTGGACAGAGTATGATTACCTGTTACTTGGCGTCGTCAGCATACGGTAAACAAGCAATCTCTGTCAGATCCTCTTTAACTGGTCTCCGGCTGATCGAAGTTTTCCGCCAAACAGGTTCCACTTCTGCTGGAAAGTCTGCAATTTATAGAGAACCACAGCCAGAAACACCGCTCTTCACACATTCAATAGATGATATCTTATTAGCTCGCTCGTCTTCTGTTTCGCACAGTAGTGCCTAGTGATTAATCTACCAATCTAATTATGTTGTACTTGTAATCGAAAATGTATATACGCCCGCTCAAAGAGCCAGAGACGCTCTATGCGTTATGCGATGTAAAATGCCATTAATGAAAGACTAGACTATACATCAGTTAGTAAAACAATGCACAGTAAACTAGAAGAAGAGCCACAAGCGGCCCACGCAAACACGTGGAACCAAACAACGGCATGATGTTCAAAGTCTAAAGATAGCATGTCCGAGTCTGCTGCGTGAATTCTGCATACATGTAGCAACCACGGATATGCTGTTCATGTCATTTGAAAACAATCAGAGGGCAATGGAGACAACTGCCTGCCCACCCTCATATGCCGAGGCTTAAAAAATGAGACACCAACGCCTCATGTTCTTGGGTGCCTCCAGGGGTTAGCTAAAGGGTCAGCTCATCCCCCAAATAAATTTCCGGAAATATTTAGCCTACTAATTGATTCAAATTACTAAGTAGCTTTCGATGTTAACACAAACATCTAGCTGATCAACCCACCTGACTTTTTGTACAATCTGGATACTTGCTCTCTGCACGAGCGCCAAAGCACTGTACTTGGGGGTGAAGCCCCCAAAATTATTATCGTTAAAGCATAAAGTCCGCTGCTCTACCTTAATCTACTGACTTTGTCATTGCTATTTGTAGCCTTAAACCACAGTGGAAACCTTCTCCCTAAATATGCCGACGATAGCTACTTCCTGCATTCCCTGTTCCCTGCATTGACAGCACTCTTCTGAACTTGATCATATCTCAGTGGGCATCCATTAGCAATCTTGAATTATAAACCATGCTAAACCAGAGAAATGGTTAATTAGACGACCGAGGTCCAAAAATATTGCCCTCTCTCCTCTCATCCCTGGCACGAGCGGGTCCAGGAGATGCATGTTATTTTGGGTCACCAGCTCTGACGGGATTGGCTTTGGGGCACAACATTGACAAAATAATGCTGCAAAGCTCGACAACTATGTTCGCGCTGCTGTGTTTGTGGGGTTCTGGAGGGGTCTCGGGAAATTCAGTCGTTGCAGGGGCTTGATTTCTGAAGCAACAGAAAACGTAGAGCTTTTTAATTCACAGTTATAAACTGGCAAGTCTACACATTTTCCTATTTATAAGGCGTTTTACTGTGGCCAATTTACGTACAAATATGCACAGCAAACTGTAAGGCATCTTTTCACCTCAAGGCAAACAATAATAATAATAATAATAATAATAATAATAATAATAATAATAATAATAATAATAATAATAATAATAATAATAATAATAATAATAATAATAATAATAATAATAACAGTGACAATTTATATGGCGCCGTAACACAGCCATGCTGTTACAAGGGCGCCTCACAGTCAACTAACAGCAGGGTAGGCCTTAAAGAACAAATAAGTCTTGAGTCCAGATTTGAAGGAGTCAACTGTGTTAGCCGCTCGCAGGGCACGAGGAAGACCGTTCCAGCATCTGGGGCCGGCAGCCGAGAAAGCGCGATCGCCAAAACGGGTTTTCATCCGTTTTACGCGAAGATCGCTTTTCTCGAGCGATTGGAGTCACAACCCGGAGGCGGAAGAATGCGTCCCGATGCAGTAATCGCGCAAGTACTCCGGCGTAACAGCATGTGACTGTGAAATTTAAAACTATCAAACTGATCATACATGTAGAGTTGCTGATTGAAAAATCAAGAATTTCACAATCCTATATCATAATCAAAAATAGAACTAACATTTTTAACTATAAATATTCATATTTTACAGATTAGTGGATCTGACCAAATATCATACCACAGCCACATTATGCTGTGCCTCTTCCGCCCGGAAGCAACAATTTTTCTTAAGTTAAACAATTATTTTATAAAGTTTAAGTGCTCGAGGTGCTGCGTATAAAACAATATACACATATCAGGCGTTAATCACAGACACACACGCACACGCACACACACGCACGCACACACACACCTGAGTTATCGTACAGATTTCAAACGTCTGGAGAAAGCATGATTACCTGTTACTTGGCGTCGTCGGCATCCGCTAGACAAGCACAGTCTTTGTCAGATCCACGTAACTGGTCTCCTGCAGCTGATCGACGTTTCCGCCAAACAGGTCCAACTTCTGCTGGAAAGTCTTAAATTTATACAAAGTCACAGTCAGAAACACCGCTCTTCACACATTCAATGGATGATATCTTATTAGCTCTCTCGTCTCCTGTTTGGCACAGTAGTGCCTTATTTGCAATCTAATTTGTGCTTGTAATCGAAAATTCATATAGCGCCTCTCAAAGAGCCAGAGACGCTCTCTGCGTTATGCGATGTTGAATGTAATTAAGAACTAGATTATTACATCAGTTTAGCAAAATAATGCAGTGAATGCAAAGTAAACTAGAAGAAGCACGCACACACGTAGGACCAGCCAACGGCATGTATGTTCAATGTCTAATGCTAGCATGTCTGAGTCTGCTGCGTGGATACTGCCTAACAACACTGGATAAGCTGTCCATGTCATTTGAAAACAATCAGAGGGCAATGGAGACAACTGCCTGCCCACCCTCATATGCCGAGGCTTAAAAAATGAGACACCAACGCCTCATGTTCTTGGGTGCCTCCAGGGGTTAGCTAAAGGGTCAGCTCATCCCCCAAATAAATTTCCGAAATTTTTTGGCGGCTTTTTCAATCGATGCTCGAATCTGAGCCCTATGTTAGGCTCCTGTCCCTTGATTTTAGTAAGGCTTTCGATACAGTTAGACACAAACATCTAGCTGATCAACTAGCAGCTCAACCCATTCCGGACTTTTTGTACAACTGGATACTTGCTCTCTTGCACGAGCGTCAGCACTGTACTAAATTTGGGGTGAAATCTCTCCCCTCTGTACCATTAATGCTAGCATAGTCCAAGGCCTGGCCTTGGACCTACTGACTTTGTCATTGCTATTTGTAGCCTTAAACCTAAATGCAGTGGAAACCGTCTTCCTAAATATGCCGACGATAGCTACTTGCTGATTCCTGCTTCCTGCATTGACAGCACTCTTTCTGAACTTGATCATATCTCTCAGTGGGCATCCATTAGCAATCTTAAATTAAACCATGCTAAAACCAGAGAAATGGTCATTAGACGACCGAGGTCCAAAGCTATTGCCCTCCCTTCCCCCATCCCTGGCATCGAGCGGGTCCAGGAGATGGTTATTTTGGGTGTCACTATCTCTGATCGGATTGGCTTTGGGGCACACATTGACAAAATATGCTGCAAAGCCCGACAATCCATGTTCGCGCTACGTGTTTTGGTCGCCCACGGTCTCCACGGTCAACGTCTCTTTGACGTTGTTAGAGCTACTACCCTCGCACGGCTACTTTATGCCTCCCCTGTTTGGTGGGGATTTGTCACTGTAGGGGAGCGTAAACGACTTAACGGTATTCTGAGAAAATTGACCCGTTTAGGCTTCCTTCCTGCCGATTTTACTAGTTTCGACAAACACTGTGCTAGAGCTGATTCTACTCTTTTCCGTTCAATTCTCTCAAATCCTTGTCACGTCCTTCACGACCTCCTCCCTCCCCGTAAGGTCTCTCCATACAATACGCGGCCCAGACCACATGATCTCACCCTACCTAGAATTGATGCCTTTGCAAAAAGAAGTTTTATTATGAGAATGTTATATGACTTTGCATAAATGTTTGTATTATTTATTTCTTATGTAAGCTACTGTGCGTTTGCTGGTAGTCAATTAAAGAATATTCTTACTTACATACTTACTTTTTCCTATTTCTAAAGCTTCTTTTACGAACCTCAGAACGGCCCTTAACCTTGAAATCTAACGGAACTGAAAAGGAGCATCTCAAGATGGCTTCAAAGCGTGTCTCGAGCCATCAGTAACGCAATAGTTCGTAAGTTTATCGGTCGACTGTTAGAAGAGGATGGATGGTCCATGGGCATATTTAGGAGTGGCGGGATTACGGGTTCAACGCTCATCCCCCAAATAAATTTCCGAAATTTTCTATATGCTTTTATATGCGAAATACAAAAAAACTTAACTTTTGCCACTATGTCCAATGGAAACCCTCCCGAAATTGTTTCCTGGCTACGCTCCTTCATGAGATGGTCCAATACGAAGGAAAGAAGGATGTGCCCATATATATAGTTGCAAAAGTCAATGAACGAAAAAGTAAAAAATCGATGATATATAAACCACTGTGGCCAAGCACACGCCCATAACCATAATTTCATAGCAAAATATAAAGAACTGTTTAATAATGCCATCATGGGCGTAGCCAGAAAAGAATTTCGGTGGGGGTTTTAAGATTTCGGGGGGGGGTTCCATTGGAAATGGTCGCAAAAGTTAAGGTTTTTGTATTTTGCAAATAAAAGCATACAAATTTTTTCGGAAACTTATTTGGGAGGGGGATTTGAACCCCTAAAACACCCTTCTAAATACGCCCATGAATGCCATTAAATGTGCCATGAGGCATCTATGGACTTTTAGCCAACAGATGAAGATGAAGCTGATTTCATGAAAATAACCTTAACCAACGATTGTTAATGAGTCAGTGCTGAGCGCTTAGCGGCAGAACAGAAGCTCTAGAAATCTAGAGTTTGCGATTATGATTAAATCACTATAAATTTTAAACGCAAACTGTAGAAACGACACTATGGGTTGTGGGGTCGAATGGCTATCGTTTGCACTGACCTTGACAGTGATTCATTAAAAGTCAAGGTCAGTCTGGGAATTCTGAATCTCTTCATCATTCAACGCCCTCTGTGATGAAGCTCAACGGAGGCAGCGGCGTCTCTTTTGCTGAACTGAAATCGCCGTCGAATCCTGTTGAGGCCATCGTCATCCTCGTTATTTTATCACACAAGAAATTCCATCGATTGCTTTCAGTGATGTGGTCTCGAGACCGCGGTCTTGGTCTCGAGACCGAAAAAATGCGGTCTTGGTCTCGAATGTGCCGGTCTTGGTCTCGGTCTTGGTCTTTAAAGGTGCGGTCTTGGTCTTGGTCTTAAAGGTGTGGTCTTGGTCTTGGGCGTCTGGTCTCGGTCATTCGCCTTTGGTCTTGGTTTTGCGCCTTTGGTTTGGCCTTTGGTGGGAACTAGAGTGGATTATTTGTTAAATGTAGTCGATATTTTCGGTTATTCGGGGACTTCTGAGATAGCTTCGAATTCATGCGACGATCCGCTTATATATAGGACAAAGCGAGAGAGGGCAAGAAAACGTTGATGCGCAGTTAACCATGACCTCTGGTGCTTTAGTGACTAGTTAAGCTTACACTGATGCAGTTTCTCGAGGCAAAATCAGTAGCCGGGTAAACGATGCAGATCAGGTATTTCAAAAAATCCCCACCAAATGCCGTATTTGGTGGGGATTTTTTCTCTACTGATAAAGTTTTTTGTATTCCGCAACACCTGCACCTACTGAGAGTGTCTTTAGCTATAGTGTGTCCTTCGCGAGACCTCGAAGACTTGGGGATAAAAGCCATAACTATAAAATAATATAATAAGCATCTTATGTGAATAATGGGAATATGTAGCACTACAACTGAGAATTGCGTTTATGATTTTGAGGCTTAGATCTTGGTCCTGGATGACGCGGTCTTGGTCTCGGTCTTGGACTTGGACCACGCGGTCTTGGTCTCGGTCTTGGTCTTGGACCACGCGGTCTTGGTCTTGAACCACGCGGTCTTGGTCTCGGTCTTGGTCTTGGACCCCGCGGTCTTGGTCTTGGAATTTTGGTCTCGTGCACAACACTGATTGCTTTTATTATGAATAATTATTCGTTTATCTACAAATACTACCAATGCATGATGTGCAGGACTGTCAATACAATACGACGTGTGTTACCTTTATCCATCCGTATTTGCCACAATATCAGTAGAGAAATACCCCTGGCTATTCATGGTGCCAGTTAGAGGTTACCCCTGGCTATTTAAGGTGCCAGTTGGAAAATACTTCTGACTATTCATGGTGCCAGATGGGGAATACCCAGGCTGTTCATGGTTCCACTTCGGAATACCTCAGGCTACTAATGATACCACTTGGAGTTGGAGTTGGGCAATACCTCTGGCTACTAGTGGTGCCATTGGGGGCAGGATGCGACCGTACGTATTATACGTATTTTATTTTGGACGATAAAATACGTATAATACGCGTACGGTAAAACTTTGCGTGCCGTACGTTACAATACGTTGTACCCTATAATTGTAAAATTGAACACGAAACGTTGCAACATAGTTAACTAAGTTACTAAAAGGCATAGCTGCCAAAAACAAACTTAAAGTTTACTGTAAGGTATCTACTGCGCGTATTGTTCTGAAACATCAACAAATTCAGTTTGCGTCCGACTCTGACGACTCGGAGTCACTACTACTCACTAGCTGACTCTAGCTGCTCCCAGTCAACAACGGCCTCATCATAATCAACGTCGGTAACTTTGTTTAGTAGGCGAGTGTTCCCGTGAATGTACACCATCTTCTCGACTGTTTTGCTGTTGAGCCTGCAGCCAGGGCCGGCCCTAGCCCAAATGGCGCCCCAGGCAAAGTATACATTTGGCGCCCTCTGATTGCCACTCCACGGTCCACTTCACGTCACAACCCAACAGTGGCGTAGCTAGGATTTTACCATAGGGGTGCGTGATGCAAATTAGTAATCTTCAGAGAACCTGTACATAAGGTGGACTTTCAGGGCATCTCCTGAGGCATAGAATTTTAGACAATCACGGAATCAACTTTCTATGGGTCGACATGTAGGCCTAAGCTATCGGGACCATATATATATAATTATACCATTCATTCCGGAAATTTGCATTGCGCACCGTTAAAAGTCTACTCAGAGGTGCTCCAAATCAGGCCACGGCTAAGCAGAGAGGACTTGGGAAAACAAATCATGCATGGGAAGGGTAGGGCATATTCAAAGCATTTATTAATAGTCCAAGGCATGCATAACAAGCTAAGTCTATCCAATCATTACATTAAAAATTAGTTAACTAGTGTAAATTCCAGTTCAATTAGACGTTACATAATAGGCCTACCGCGGACCCCTGGGCATCGGAGTGGTGTGCGGTGGGAGGGCGACGAGACAGAGACCGGTAGAGACCGGTAGACGAGAGTGGCGCAGCATTCTGCAGCACATCGATGACAGACTACTGAGACTAGTCTATTCGAAGATTCTGTCTGAGAAAGGAGTACCGGCGTCGTTTGAAGACTTGAGCAGGATTCAGCTAACCTCAGCGACGTTCTGGCGTCTCTTCACGACTCCTGAGCGCGTCTATTCGGGTACTGATACGTACTTTGTCGTCGGAACGTCCGGACTCTGTAAATCGCAGTCCGACCGGTTACGCGCTGGACTCCATGTTGCCGGTCCGCTTTCCTGTCCGATCATTGACTCTCCAGTTCTTAAGAAACTTTAATCATGCGCTCCTCTGACCGCCGTCGGTAAGACGGTAACCCAAACTTATCAACCCCCAACTGTCGCAGTCCGCCCCTTGTATCCCCAATTCCCCATCCTTCTCCTTCTCTCCCTTCACGCTCATCCTGTGCGGCCTTATTCACCCTAGAGGTCGCTGGTGTTGGGGGGACGAAAGGTGATACCACTCCGCTCCGCGTCAGACGGTGGTGGGGGGTACTTCGCCGTAAAGGGTTCACAGGTTACGGAATAAAGGCATATATATATATAGTTATTTTAAACTACTGACTTCCACATAACATATATATAAATATATATATATATATATATGTATATATATATATATATATATATATATATATATATATTTGGGTAAGGAGATCTTCGCATGCAACTGAGTGGTCATTTCTAGTGTGGGTCTAATGGTCCGACACATCCGGTGGCTTGGGCTGACACTGAGACACCGCACATACGTCAGTATATCATGTATCATGCAGCATCCATCACACACAGAATATGGTTCTGACTGCAGAGACGCTGAGATGGACACAGACAGGCTTTGTTGTGGCCTTTTGAACACCGTAGGGCGTAGGCAAAATAATCTGTTGGAACAGTTGGCCAGGTTTTTGTAAGATCAACAATAATTATATCAATAGAAAGAGTAGACCCTAAACCAGAATTTGACAGAGGGTGCGTACGCACCTTACGCACCTTGTATGGCTACGCCACTGCAACCCAACGACGAACCAGCCAGAACATTAGGCCCCTACGCTCAACTGAGTTATTTATTACTTTTTTATCAGTAGGCCTACACTCAACATTGGATAATTTGAATTTTGAGGAATGGTAAAGAAGCAAAAACAGTTCGAATTACCGAAAAATTCGAATTACCGAAACAAGACAAAAGATATGTATAAAAAAATAATTATTATTTTGTTGAAGTAATCAGAAATCTTTTTCTGCTTGTAGTTTTCTCCATCAGGTATCAAAACACAATAAAGCTGAAAGCAATTTAAGCAAATACCTGCTATGTTAGTAGACTTAGTAGGCTAGGCTATAATTACAAACGAATTACTAGCAGATGACTGGGTGCTAACAGCCTAACACTAACAACTAAAAATATTTCAATTTTGTTGAAATAGTTGGAAAGCCATCATTTTTTCTTTTTGATACTAACTTCTGTTTCGTGTTTTTTCTTCTTACAATTTTGAGTACCCAGTTTCTTCTGGCGCTTCATAGGGCTTTACATAATTATTTTAATTAAAATTTCAATTTTATAAGATCGAAACTATAAATTGATTTAGACATAGCCTAGTCCTATTTAAGAAAACTGTTATCAAAATGTAAATGTAGCCTACATATTTTTTTACCTAACTAATTTATGCAACTGCAATGTCTGCTCCGCAGTCAACAAATAAAGATTGGCCTACATAGATTAAATATTCTACTATATTTCTTCAATTCTTGGCATTTTCAACCGAAATATGTCACTATGTCAGCATCACTGCGTCAGATTTAGGCTACGCACGGTCAGGACTAATATTACAGACACAGACTACAGAGTACAGAATGGCGTGAAATAATTAAATTTTAATGGTTAAAATAAAATTTGTGCGGTTTTGAAATTGTATTAAGTACTTAGGTCTATTTGAAAAGGTGCAATGAAATCAATAATTATTTTAAATTTGTTCCGTAATCGATAGGTTTGAATTCAAATGAAAATAATAATTGTAATTGAAAAATGGCTTAAAAAGTGAAAAATATAAAACTGTTAAAAGATTTTTGCAGAGACGTTTTAAGGAGTTTGGGGGCCCTAGGCACAAACACGAACCTTAAACTTAACCCGATTTCCGCCTCAATCTCTCTGTCTCATATAGCCTAGGCCTTATATTAGATTAGGCCTATCGCATTGATGCATTGCTTGTGCATAGGTGGCGTTTTGTTATATTTATTAATATGGTAATAATCTGGTGGCACAGCTAACACAGCAATCTTTGTACTACAAGTGCAAAATAAAAGTTTAATTTAACATATGTTAACGTTCTTATTGTTAATTTGTTGTACAAATTGAAAAGCGAGATTGTAATGAGTAGGTCTAAATGTTTGCAATACATGGATTTTCAGGACATTTTCTTACAAACATCGCTTTCGTGTTTTGCTCTCAGCAAAGTCTCTTATAATATCGTCGAAATTGAAGACTCTAACACATCTGATTCTATGCTCATGACAGACATCTTGCATCATACGGCTGCGAAGCTCGTTCTTGATTAACTTAAGTTTTGAGAAGGAACGTTCACCGGTAGGCCAACAGTTTGTCACCATCATTCATCATTCCTCGGAGTACCTCGCACTGGGAGCGCTTCTGAAAGGCTTATGCTATGAGAAGCGCTTTATAAATGATCAAATACAATAGGCCTACAATACAATACAGAAACATTCTTATTGAAATTTCAACGTTTGGAAACGTTGATTGTCATCCCATATCATGGCATACCATTATTGACATAGATGGCACTGATGTTTTCGCAAATGACTCTGGCATATGGTATTTCAGGTGCTCACATTCTGAAGTTAGTTTGTTTTGGTCCAGATCTTGAGCATTGAACTTCGCAAGCTTTTCACTGTATTCTGCTATTTGTAAATGTAAATCCGCTGCTGCTTCCTTCCTAAATTTCTCCAAGTCTGTTTAGTTCAGTGATCAATGAATCGATGATTGGCAAGCGGGTGTGAATTCTAAATTTTGTGCACGTATCCATAACAGTGTCACTTGCAGGACCTTCAGAATGTATATTTCTTTAAGTCATTCTATCGTCACTGGCTGTCGTAGTAGGCCTATTCTGCGTCGTGAGCAGACGAATGAAGACAAACAAAAATAGCCTACTAAACAGGGATTACAGAAAGATGTGCGCCATGCATTAAAATTATTGATTTTTTCAGTCTAACTTCCATTGCGCTCTGCGACTATTACCAATAATTATATTTAACTAAAAATGCAGACGTTTGTTTAAAAATGTGCTATTTTTCTTACTCATGCAGAATTGTTAGAGCTTATAATATTGTTAATATTATCGTATTGTTATTACGTGGTCGCGATGTATTTATTGTTTTGGGCCACCGCGGGGCCCCCTTATGCGCGGGGCCCTAGGCACGTGCCTCGCGTGCCTAGGCCTTAAAACGGCACTGGATTTTTGTGAAAATGGCGCCCCTCTATCTTGTGGCGCCCCAGGTAACTGCCTGCTTTGCTGTGCCTGAGGCCGGCCCTGCCTGCAGCGCATCTTATTGTGAAAGAAACCGTGTAGACTCCAGTTGCGCTCTGCAGCACTTGACGACGCGAAAACAGAAATGACGTAACACCGCGTAAACTTATGAAGTGCTCGTATGGCACACCATTGAACATTAAATTGTTTCTAAGTCAACGTATTTTTACGTATAATACGCGTATTTTACATTCGGGGATAAAAATACGTATGATACGCGTATTTTATTATGGGACTCAACGTACGGTCGCACCCTGATTGGGGGGAATAAATCTGGCTATTCGTGGTGCCAGTTTGGGAACACTTCTATATCTACTCATGGTGCCACTTGGCAAATACCTCTGGCTTTATAGGGAGCCCATTCCAGGTTGAAGGGCCCGCCACGGAGAAGGCGCGACGCTGCCTGAGAGCAGTCCGCGAACGAGGAACAATGAGCTCAGCCTGTGCAGCCGAGCGGAGAAAGCAACGACGCTGGACGCATGTGGTGGAGCAGCAGAGCTCCCGCAAATACGGAGGGGCTAGACCCTCAATACAGCGCCGGACCAAGACAGAGATTCGATACACAATACGCTGTGGGTAAGGAAGCCAGTGGAGCACGTCCCTCATGTATTCAGAAACCCGCCCAAACCTCAGAATGCGGCCAACAAGGCGGGCGGCAGTGCGCAGGACCCTATTCAGGGACCCGGTCCGGCAGGCGGGAAGTCCATCATAAATGGCGCTACAGTAGTCGAGCCGTGAGACTACAAAAGCATGGACCAGCGTCGACGCTGCGCTAGGAGACAGAGAGCGGGAGATTACCTTGAGCTGTCGAAGCTGATAGTAACAGCTGCGGCAGAGAAGATTTATGTGACGCGTAAATGTGAGTTCCTGGTCTATGGTGACTCCCAGGTCACGAACTGAGGTTGAGAAGGTGAAGTTGGGGTATTTCAAGGCAAGTGAGGTTAGGTCTATTTTAGAAAGCTGCTGGGGTGTGCCAAGCCAAATAATGCGGTGGCTTTCCGCGGTACTTTTGCCACACTGGACCGACGATTAGGTGCCGTTCCAGACGAATTTTATTGTTCTTAATTAATATTAAGTCCCTGAGGGATCATGTATACCTCGGGGCAAAAAAAAAATAATAATAATAACAACAGCTATAGTAATATCTAAGTCCCTGAGGGATCCTGTATACCTCGGGGCAAAAAAAGAAGAAATAATAATAATAATAATAATAATAATAATAATAATAATAATAATAATAATAATAATAATAATAATAATAATAATACTCATAGTGCCAGTTGCGGAATACCTCTGGCTACAGGGGCTTCTATCCCTATACAGGGCGGGCGCAAGTTGAGCCCAGTGAAAAACAGAGGGGAAAGTGTTTTTTTCAATTTTTATCACACTTTCTACAAGTTACAAAGTGTTCACTCACAGTCCTGTGAAAGACCCACGTTTCTTATATAAATTAGTGTGAATCGTTCGATTAAGTCACTCGATTTGTTTAACACACTGTACTTAATGTGTTATGAAGTTTTCACACTTAATTGCGCGACATTATCGTCTGCATAGTTGTGGGGAAAAATAAACAATTACATTAGTTTCAACTTTAAAATATGCTTTCACTTACGTATTTCACTAACTTAAATACTATGCCATGTGAAGAAACGAAATATAAATATCGCTGTTGCCAGTTAGCATGCGGCAACACTGTAGGTACTGTTCGACAAAATCTACAGAACACTCGAAAGCATCACGCCTTCAAGTTTACCAGGTTAGCAAGTTAGCGGCACCGTGGCATTCGGTCCGTACCAAACTAACTGTAACTTTACGTGAACCTTATGATCTTATCGCATTGTGAACTCTCCACTCTATACCATAATGCATTTATGCTCGACTCAAGTTAAGTAGATTGATGAATTTGTTGCATTTCTGCGATCGCGAATGTGAGATTTTAATCTTCTTAATTTACATCCGTTGACTCGCATGCTTAAACACTGAACAACTTTACCGGTAATCCTCCAATTTAGGTGCTTTAATTATTTTGGCATTGGCATCCATTGTATAATTATGATCAATTTAAAATGGAAGCTGGATTGATGAAAATCATTGTTTGCCTCAATGGAAGCTGGATTGACGAAGGATATCTGCCCATAAATAGAAGTTGGATTGATATTTTAGCAGACGAAATCTATGAATTACAGACACATTAAATTTCCCTAATCAGAAATGAGCCAAAATTCACGTCAGCAATATGGGATCTGGGAGAGAGGGGAGGACCAGCCCAGGGGGAAGGGTTGGACTTGAGCCCGATTGGTTAGGGGGGGATAGAAGCCACTGTCTGGCTACACATTGTGCCAGCTGGAGAATACCACTGGGTAGGCCTACTCGTGGGAGCTCAGGTGCCCGTCTCAGATTTGGTTGGCTGCAGAAATTTTCGTTCAGCGTCTTGAGGTGAAATTCCAGTTGCCTTAGCACCTACTTCGAAAAAGCAATGGAATAACCTTTCTTCAGATCTGCGTGTTCTTTTAACCAGGAACTCTGCATACGCCTTTGACATACATTTTAAAGCTGTTCTGTTTTGCTGGGGCTTGGCTCAGAGCGCCTTCAGCAGGTGTCTTGGAGAGGCACTAAATAGGTGCTCTAAATGAATGAATGAATGAATGAATGAATGAATGTAGAAAATCGAAACTAATTCAGATCAACGACTTGCTTGGTTTTTGTCGACCCAGTCAATGCGCTGCTGCAGGTTTCGAAGGACCTGAGTGAGATGGGGTTGCTGCTGCTGCCGCTGTTGGCGTCGGTGTTCTGTAACCGGCTCCAGTTGTGTCACGGGTGACTGAACGCAGCGCCATCGCATCCAACCATCTCAGCAGAGAAGCAATGAAGGGCTGGTCCAGCGCTGGTTTAATACGTACACTCTGCAAGAAATCGTCAGAAGGGGAATAAGAGTCTGCTCGTAAAAGATATCATTAGTAGTAGGCCTACTGCAGCATTAGATTTACTAAATAATGATATTTATACCTAAGGTATTATGATCCCGCAGGAATAAAAAGACTAAAGATGATAATCATAATGATAATTATCCCTATTATTATTTATTTTAATCGTTATTTATTATAATTACTAATTATTATAATTATCATAATAGGCCTAATTATCAATACTATTATATTTTATTACTATTATTATTTTAACTATTATTATTATTATTATTATTATTATTATTATTATTATTATTATTATTATTATTATTATTATTAGGCTATTATTATTATAACGCTATCATAGTCATGAACTCATGATGAGCGTTAGTACTTCAGTTTCTTCCTGGATTCTCAAACAGCCAGCTCTAAAGATAATTAGTTGCCACTGGCGACCGTCACGTGGACTACGGGTATCGGCGAAATTAGGGCCTACTGAAGGCGTTGATGAAGTAAGAGAAAATGATTCAAACCAATTATATTTTGTGTCCTGAATGAGTCGACTTCAACGAACACGATCCTCGTAGTCACCAGTTGTTGATTTAGAAAATGATATATAAATTCAACGCTAACGGTTACCGAAACAGCTGAACTTCGGAATATTAATTTTATGGAAGTGTAGACCACACGTCGATGGTGTATGTTCGCGACAAACGGCGCTTGCTGATGACGTCATTATTCTTCATTGTCATTGCTATTTAAGTGTTAATTGCAGCCGGAGTGTTTGGCATTATTGTCGGTAGCGCCATCTCAGGAGGGCTCAGAGTACGGTGGTAACGACCCCTACTATAGGCCTAGGCCCTAGAGGCAAACAATAACAATTAGGCCTATTGCAATTAATTTTAGTTTTAATTAACATTAGGCCTACTATAGCAGTTTTAATAATCATAAAGTCATACAGAAATGCGCATTTGAGGCGCAGTTAGCCAGTTAGTTTATTATTATTATTATTATTTATTTTTATTATTATTCTTTAGGTTCTCTTGCTTGCTAGGCAGGTTCGTACGTCCAATTTCGCCATTCATCACGTTGTCTGGCTCTAAATTTCCTTCAGTTTGCTGTAATCCTCCTCCATGATCCAGTCCAACAACATCATTCTCGGTCTTCCTCTTGTCTTCTTCCCCTCCATTCTTCCCTCAATTATAATTCTTAGAAGGGATCCGAGTCTCCCCTCATGATGTGGCCCAACCATTTTGTTTGTCGGCTTTTAATTGTAGTAGGCCTATGTCTTCATTTGTCCTCCGATCCATCCAGCTGACTCTCTCGATCCATTCTTCGCCATATCCACATCTCGAAGGCCTCCAATCTTCTGACGTCTTCCTTCCTTAGAGTCCATGTCTCTGATCCGTATAACACCACACTCCATATCACAGACTTGATAATTCTTTCTTTAAATTCTTTAGCTTTCCTCTCATTAATTCCTTTCTTTTATAGAAGGCATCTTTCCCCATAGCTATTCTTCTCCTAAATTATTATTATTATTATTATTATTGTGTTTTGTTTTGTTTCTTGCTGCAGTACGAAAAATTGCCAGGCGATCTCGGCTGCAGCGCCCGCCGTCGCTGCCTGGACGTATGATGGTGCAAGGGTATCTACCAGACTACCACCGTCGCGTCCTACACCAGATGACGACCGGCGCGCCATGGGATCATTGTCTGGTCTTCTGCCGTCCGTGCGAAGTAGACCTGTTGGCTCTTTTATGGATGGGATCCCTGCCTTCGAAAGGGAGCGGTTTATTATAATTTTTTTATCATTGATGGTGTTATGTCGGGCAGTTCGGCCGAAGCCGAGAGAACAGGACAGGCCATGGCTGCCTCTGGCGTCGATTCGGGCTCCACAAGCACATAATTATGTGTGGTTGCATAGCGGCAACCTCGCCTTGGGGTTTCTGTTTCACCTGCCAACAACACAAGACGGTGGTTACCTGAAGCACATGCAGTCATGCAGGGGCGGAGACTTAGGGGGGACGGTCCCCTCCAAAACTTGAGGTGGGGGACGGAGCTGCTTATATCCCCCCCAATATTTCTGAAATATTTCATGAATAATAATAATAATAATAATAAGATTTCTATAGCGCCGTAGCACAGCCGAGGCCGAAGGAAAGGGCGCTGTACATGAGTTCAAAAAATCAATCACAGTCATATGATTGTTTAAACAGATAGGTCTTGAGCTTTGATTTAAATGTCTCCAGAGATGGCGCATTCTTTACATGGTCTGGAAGACTGTTCCATGCAGAAGGTCCTGCGACAGAGAAGGAACATTCGCCGAACCTCGTAGAAGACCGCGGGACCTGTAACAGGTTTTTTGATGAGGATCGTAGCCGACTTCTGTTCCGGTTGTCTGCTACCCGAATGCAGAAGTCTGAGATATATTCTGGCATACAGTCATTCAACGATTTGTAGGCTATCAAGCACAGCTTGTAGGTGATCCGCTGGGGAACACGCAGCCAGTGTAGATTGTCGCGCAGCAGGTCTGTGACATGATCGAATGGTGTCCGGCCGTATATGACACGTGTGGCAGAGTTAAGCACGGATTGTATCCGGCTTAGCTGACAAGTCGGCAGACCCGCCAGTAGGCTGTTGCAGTAGTCAACCCTGGAGACAATGAAGCTGTTGACCAATATGACGGCGGTTGAGGTTGGAATGAATCTGCGGATGGTTTTAATTCGACGCAGTTGGTAGAAACAACCTCGAACGAGTTGACTCACGTGGGCCGTCATGGTCATACAGCTGTCAAAGTGGACACCAAGGTTGCGGATGGTGTCAGCTGGGTTGACTTCAGCATCGCCAAGGGCGAAGGTACTGCCATCAAGTAGATGTTGACGCCTGTGGGTTGTGCACCATATAAACTCGGTCTTGGATGGATTGAGTTTGAGCCGGTTGGATGTCATCCACTCTGATATGCGCTCGATACACTCGATACACTAATAATAATAGCTACGAGTGACAGCTGGTTCTTATCAGCACTCAAATAACAGAGCAGTTTTGTTCAGATGACAGCTTAAAATGCTACCATTACAGTGTGGAAATTCAAAAAAATTAAAATAGGGGAGGGGCACATCTCCTCCCCAAACCCCTCCCCCAATCTCAAACACGACTCAAACTACATGTTATGTAGCTAAGAGTGACACCTGGTTCTTATCAGCACTCATAATAAAGCAATTTTGTTCAGATGACAGCTTAAAACAGTGTGGAAATTCAAAAAAATTCAGATAGGGGAGGGGACACATCCCCTCCCCAAATTCAAACACGACTCAAACTACATGTAAGCTACGAGTGACAGCTGGTTCCTATCAGCACTCAAATTATAGAGCAATTTTGTTCAGATGACAGCTTAAAATGCTACCATTACAGTGTGGAAATTCAAAAAATTTTAGATGGGGAGGGGGATGTGTCGCGCTGTTGCATACTGCAAAACTAATTATTTTCTTTTACTAATTTTTTGCATTCCTGGAAGTTTGCAGTACAATAAACGTATGGCGTCTCCTATACAGTAAAAAAATCCAAGCATTGTAAACTGAAATTGTAGATTTGTATAGCACCTTTAATGGAGAACTCCTCAGAGGTACTCTCTCACCCAACAACACACAACTAAGATCAAATAGAATGGGTTGCTAACGCTGATGGAAAAGTGACAAAGAAAGCCCAAGAGGCTAATGCAAGTTTGTAATGTACATAATGTACAGTTTTTTTAACTCATATACAGCACCTTGCAAGATACAACTTATAAATTGTTGATTTTCCCATTTAAGAAAACAGTGAAATAACAGAACTGTAACTGGATACATGTGCTACAGAGGAAAGTTTTACAACAGGGTTTTGCAGAAGAGTTGCTTTGCATTTCCTTCCCCAGGGCATTGAACCTTCTCATTTATGAAACTTGAAATGTTGATTACCTCGTACCTAGAGTCAACAGGATGTTCTAGTGGTAATAGTCACGTGATTCGACCTTCTCATTTGGTGCAATGTAGAATGTCTGCTTTTGTTCAAAAGTTGTCATACAAGAGATCACTGGCCCAAAATTAACTGCCTATGTCATGCATCAGAAACACTTCTTCATATTCTGCATTGCACATCCTATCTTAAACAAAGTTTTTAATGCTTCCAATCAGGCACGTAGCGAGATTTAAATTCAAGAGGCGGCAACTTCACAGACCATTGGCAAAATCCTGGTCATTGGGGTCAATAGTCAATTGAAGTTCCAGTATATAAAAAAGCAACTGCCTCCTCCTGCCTCAATGTAGCTACGCCTATGCTTCCAATTGAAACTGATGTAGTCGTCTAATAAATTAGCAATTGACCTTACCTTATAGAAGAATGTAAAGCACACGAAAGAGTAAGATTAAGTGGAATGAGTATTATTTAATTTTACAATTAGATTAACATTTTCTTTTCACTTTTGTTTTCACTTGGATCATGCTTCTCCAATTTACCATGTTACAGCTGAAAAAAAAACGAAAAAAAATGTGAACATCAAATTCTCATACAAGCCAGGGTTTGAAACCAGGACAATTGCAAGGCCAAGCAGTGTGAGTTCATTTCTAGGTCGAAGCAAGTGAAACGATTTACATCTTGTGTGAGACAGAGAGACCTAAAGCAGCGCACAGCCATCTGATCCATTCCATCAGATATGCAGACTGGCTCTGTAAGAGGCCTCCCTCCTGTACCACTCAGGTCTAAAGTAAACCACTGAAACAAAAGGTGACGACGGTCCTCGAACACAACGCAAAACACAAAACTACAGACACAACAACACAATATGCGACAATGCACGATGACCCCTCCATCACACTTATATACACACACACATGCATACAAATATAAAGCTACTAAAATACAAAATCATGTGTGCATATGCATACACGTTTATACAGATATGCACGTTACGTTATATGAGCACGTCACTACGCCTTACCTGAAACTCATCGTGCTCTCGACTTTACAGGTGAATGGCATCCAAATTACTCAAGTTATCTCAACGTGTATGGCTCAACCTCACAATGCAGATAATTATCATATACCATATATTATCTGTTATAAATTGCACTAATCATTATTTTTGCAATATGATTTCTTCTTCAATAAAACGGTTTCTGTGCTGTTGCTAGAACGCCATCACATAACCTAAATTTTAAATACTTTGCACAGCTCAGCAATTTCAGTGTAACTTCAATCCCTTATGTAAATGCACTTCACACCACATGCTTTTAGTGTAACACTGTAAGACCAGCCTTGCTTACATTGACACCCACTTCTCTACGATCACCCCATCATCCAAAGATGCAAATAAACAACTCATAACTTTATTATCTGGCCCCACACACTTCTCAACATCTGTAACTACTCTCAGATCTCCTCACCAACCTCTGTGAAGGAGATCTTTACTGTGCCACGAATGTTTCAAACACAGAAGGCCATATTTCTTGCATCCTGGCCAATGAGTAACCATAGAAGCATTACACCTTTGAGGGTCTTGCAGCCAGGCCCTACTGTCATAGCACTGAAAATGATCGGACTCGGCTTGTTTTTGCATTCATGCAGAATTGAATCGGTTGAGCGTTGAAAGTGTCAATTCATTGTAACAGCATTTGGATGATGCTTATTAATTAAGACATCAAGTTACAATAAAAGCCATACAAACTTGTCCCATATTTTAAAAAGTACATGTATATTGTTTTCATTATTTGATTTCTATATTTCAGCTAATTTCACTTTGAAAATTATCATACATATGTCATACAAATATACACAGCGATCTATATATGCACAGTATATGTGTGTGTGCGTGTGTACACATAACACTCTGACAAGCAAGAAAGCAAAGACTAAATGGCATCAGCCGTTAGTTGACATAAAAATAGTTAACATAGCAATTGTTAACATAATCAGACGCAGTTGTTATTTATAAAATATACAAAAACCAGCTCCAAAAGATTAAATCTACCACTTAGTTTCACCTAAAAAAATTTAAAACTTCCAAGTGCACTGTAGCACATACTGATGTTGCAATGTGACAAAAAAACAGTTCAACATTATAATACAGGGAATATTATCCACCAGAATGCCTCCTTCAGCAACTTCATCTGGACGCATTCATGCTCATACTTATTACAATTTGTTAAATAATTTATCATGTACTCAGCATAAAATTTTCACATGAAACAAAGAAATGTGGTGGCTCCAAAATAAATTCAATTTTAAATTCAAGACAAGTCTCTGCCACCTATACCTACATCTGTGGCCTACAAAATCATCAGCTTAAGCGCAGGCTAAAAGACAACAGTGACCTAACAACCAAAGTATTTCTGGAGATGCCAGTTTTATGTAATGCACTGAGATTCAAATGCTGGAGACAGAGTGGTGAAAGTCATATCCACCACATTGGATTCTGATTGGTCAAGTCTACACAGTATGTGACAAGGTGGTTTATTCAGCTAGTGAGCTGGGTCTGTGACCTAAAGGTCGTGGGTTCAAGTCTCTATGACGACTCAGTGTAAAGACCATGGCACATCCACATCCATGACCTAGGAATTAATCCATTGGACTAAGAAAGAAAGTAGGCATTTCACCCAAATTGCATTCATACACGACACGAGACTATTTCCTTTGCTTTCATGCTTGCACAGAAGTGTAAGCCTTCTCAGTCCTCTTCCTGTTGTATCCAAACATTAATGTTTATTGTATCAATAATTGTCATCTGCTGGTTGTACTGGGAACAATAAACAAATGATTATGGTTATTAAGCAGCCCATCACAATAAAAGGGTGCCTGGTTATACCAAGCAATCCCCTCTGCCTGAGACCAACTGCTAATCAATGACATACCTCCATTCTTCTGGTTTTGCCGTTAAAATCTTCACAGACTAAAAACCGCATGAACCAATGACCTACACAGATATAACGCAGCAACTATCAGTCACCAGCAGGCTCCAATATAAAAGCAAGCTCTGTCAAATTCTAAGTCTGCTGATGGAGACAGGGAGGTGGTCACCACGCAAAAGCCATCTGATGCTGAAATCACCTCATGTGACAGGCTACAAAGCCACTGGCTGTATCTGGCCCTGGCTTCCCATTTCAGATTTGCACTGGGCTTGGCCCTAAACCAAATTTCGCTCTACTAACCACAACCATCAAATGGCCGCTCTCTCTCCCTGTACAACCCTGGATTTGCCACTGCACTGAGCCACCTGGACCTCAACAGCTGATACTGTAATCACACCTGTCACTGTACACAAGTGGCATTACAAACATACCTGGCACCAAAAATACCTCTGGCTGGCATTGCTAAAATCAACAGCCAACAAACTCCAAGCCATGTGAAACAAAGGAAAACTTAAATCTGGGAAAGAAGCTAACAAAGTAACAGTTACAACATCCAATGGTGTAACTAAACACCAGTGCTGAAACAACAGTTGCAAACTGGACCAAGATAAAGCAAGGATTTGCCACCAATCAGACTCCCTAAATCAGTCTTTTTAAGCTCTGTGAGGTGTGCTCATAAAGGGTTTAGCACCATGAATCTACATAATGCACACTTTACTATAGCAGGGTCAGGAACACTGATCACAAATTCAGTTAAGAATGTGACTAAACCTGTTTATAAAATGACATATGCCTTCAATCAGCTTTACAATGAGGCTCCATCTAGCACACATACCGATCAACAGCAGAGCAGCCAAGAAAGTTTAGTCTTAAGTTGGTCGAAAGATCATTTGGCTCAAGCACAAACATGACTGCAGTAATCCAACAATCATGCCACTTTCATCATGGTTTAATGATACCACCCTTAGACGACAGCGAAAGTTCATACGTTGCAAATGCTCACAAATCCAGAGAACTGACCCGCTTAAAACTCTGTGGAACCATAAAAGAATATAAACTAGGTCATTTTCAACTCATGCACTAAAAGGTAAGCACAGTAAACAAATTGTCTGGTAACAGACCACAATTGCTGTGACCTACAGATGGATACTAATGTGGCTGCATAATCACTCATTTCATACACACCTCACAGCAGCAATGCTCACGAGTAGTGGGGTTCCAGAGACGAGGGATGCATTAGGACACACAAGTATGACAAAAACATTCCAACAACAGGAGAACTATTCTTTCCAGGTTTCAGAACTTGAGTAACCTGATGCACTGTGATCTGAAACCTGGGCACAGAGACACCAGTTCATCAATGGGCAGTCAGCCAGAAACAGTGCACACAGGAATTTGTCGTTATCTGTCAACATGCCAAGCGTTGACACATGAGAAATGTGATGTTGTACTGTATTTGTATTATTTTAAATCTGACAAAAGTTTTTGGCCATGTGAGTAATAGCAATGTATTTGTTTTGCATATACAAGACAAAAGCATTTGGCCACATAGGTCACAGCAATTATAATCTATTTTACCAGATAATAAGTAGTGTATATAGAATCATTCGCACAGCCTCAAAGACTAACTCTCACAAAAACTCCATGTCAGAAGCCTATAGATTATAAAAGTCAGAAAACACAATCTTACAAGAGATAATACAATTTCAGTTTTAATTTTTCCTATTCTGACCCACAAGAGTTACAAAAAATTCAAATGATATATTAAACCCTCAACATTAAACCCTCAAACTTACTCCCAGTTGTTAGCCAACCTGAGCCAAAGAATCAAAGAATGTTTATTCAAATTATCCTTCTCATATTCTCGTTTTCAAGCTCAAACAATGCAAAGCCTTTACTACCTGACAAGAGGTTAGTTAGCAGAACACAAATTCCAAAAGCACCAACACATGCAATGAATACAGTCCCATATGAGCTTCATATTTCATACTTATGGGTTCGGTTCATCTCTAGGACACGAGCCAATGTGGGAATGTTGTTATATTCTCACCATAGTTAAACACATGCTGCTGCTGCTGGTCATTCATCAGCATTCATCAGTTTAAGCACACAGACTGATTAATGTCTTTTCAACGTCTGATAGTGGTTCATTGCAACAGCAGTCATACATGTGCACTGTTCACCCACATAAAGGACCATTCCTCAGGCTTTAGCAAAACACCATGCATTCAAACACTGCTTGTGCATCCAACTAAGACAAAGTAATCACTCATTTAACATGTGTAAAGGTTATGGAATATTCATAAACATGGAGAATACATGCCACTAAGAAATCACAAAACCTCAAATTATTTAAGCATTATGCAAGCCTCTTAGATGAATGACCACAACTGCATTCCAAATACACAACAACTGAAGAATGAATTTCTCGCAGAGTGCGCTCGGAGAAGCACAATTCATTGAAACCAAGGTGTAACTAAAGAAAGCATTACCTACAGTCAGCATGCAAGGAGCCACCCAAGGAGGCGAGACTAGAGCAAGACGAGGAGCACAGCAAGAAATCTTACACGTAACGCAGCGAGTAACGATCAAAACAACATAAAAAAAGCAATGACTGATTACAACACAGCAATCAAACCGACAAATCCCAACATTACCTACAAATTGGTTGGTGAACGAAGAAACTCGTAAATCCTAAAAAATCAGTTTAAAATAAAACCCCAGCCCAAAGCCAGACACTGTCAACTCAAACGCATCGCTAGCCTAACAAGCTGACGAGGCTGCCAAGAGTTGTTTTAAGCACAATGCAGCAGCAGCAGGCAGGTGACAACAGAATATTGTCCTACAGACAGGAAACCACACAGAAAAGAATCTTTATTTACAAGTGCGTAAATAAAAAAGCCCCTCTGATCAGACACACACAGTGGCTGCAGCCGCTTCGTCACTAGTCGTGCAATGTGGTTGAAGAAGAGCGACAAGATGAGACTTGGGAGAGATTTGTGGTAGGTAATAATCACAGTCTTTACGCAGCTCACGACAACGATGACAGTGATGTGCATCCGGTCGGAACTGCGCGGTCGAATAGATGTTAGACCATCGACGATGATGGAATGTCACTTCGATTGTTCCTGGTGGCGTTCCTCGTTAGCGCCATCGACAGCTCACGCAGTCTGTGAGGATCATCAGTTGACGTAGGCACAAATGCCTGTGCTGCATAAGGCATGTAAATGAATGGTGCTCCGCTGCCACCACCACCACCGCCGTTCGTCATGACGGGACGAGACTGTGAACGACTGTGTGACCCCTCTGTGGCACCGGGGTTGTGACTCATGATCGGTGGAGGTAATCGGTTCATGTGATCACTTCGGAGGCGAGATGACGTTACAGGTAGCGGGATATGAGCTGTCAACCAAACAGACAAATTCTGCAAGTTACGAAATAGTTAAGTAAATGGACATCCATACAACTTCCCTGCTTCAAGTTAACATATCGGTGGATTTATTGACCTCCCTGAAAAATACTTTGCTGGTAAAGATCATTCTACTTCAGAGGACAATATAACCAGTAGTAAACAGTCTGTCATTCAATTGATGGGAAATGTGATATGGGATGGTGTGGTATAGGCGGCAGCATATCGTCTTTCAGCATTCTGCATTGTTTTAAATTAATATATGCGCCTAAATATATAATATAAATAAATATATGTTGCTAATGTTTCTTCAGTTCATATCACATAAATTGCAGCAACATTTTCCAGTTTCAATGGTGGGCAATTCCTCCAATAATTATAACTGGTGAAGAATTTGACATTTTTAATGGTGGACCATTCCAAAATGTGGAGCACTCCACCTTTTCAATGGACCAATAAACTTTTGGGGCAATCCAACATTTGAATGCTGGACCATTAACTTGTTAAAGCGCCCTTGTAACGGCATGTGTTACGGCGCTGTAGAAATTGTCGTAGTCATTCATTCATTCACCCAAAACTGGTAGACCGTTTCACCCTCTTAATTGTGGACCATTCCACCAATAACTGGTGGAGCATTCCATATTTGCACTAGTGGACTATTTAACCACCTGCTGTTGGTGGTTTAGCTCCACCCTATGAAATGTCACACAGATATTATAGATGGACTTCAGTAACTACCAAAACTTGTGGCACTTTCCAGTTATTTTACATAGCATGTACCTTTTATGTATGTATGAATCTGGTATGCAAGTATATATATGTAAGCAATGCTATGCGTGCATATGTATGTATATAGTGCCTGTGTGAGGTACTTAAAACATGTATTTACAGTGTGTCTTTCAAGAACTTCAAAGGTGCTGTATAAGTAAGTAAGTATATTTTTCATTTATCCAACTGCATAACTGCACTTCGGTTTACATGAAATTAACCATTATAAATCATTCCTGTTTAAAACGTTTACCTCATCAAGTTTTCCGCCCGTGGAATGATTCGGTCAACACTCTGGGATGCAGGGAATAGGGAAGTCTTCCTCACAGGAGGGAGGAATGGGTTCAGAACATGGCCTGGGTCCACTGAGGCAGCGGTAAAGAGGTTCCCATCTGCCGTTCTACACAGCTGTTCTAATGTTGGATTAACCTCTGGTAGGTAGCGTTGTCGGACCAGATGGCCCATCATGGACGGCAGTCTATTGCGCTCCTGCTGCCCCGCAAAACCCCACCATGCCGGTGACATGTATAACAAGCGGGCCACATGATTTTCAGCCATTCTTGGTGTTATCCATGCCATTGATGTGATTCAGTCACTGTAGTACAAACTCTAGACAGAAATCAAATCTAAGACTACCAAAGTTTCAGAGATTGCACTGGATGGGACTTACAAGTAGGAGGGTATTCCACGGCATGCATTACAATTGGTGGTGTAGGAGGTGCTACCATCATACCCATCTGTTCCATACTTGACCCAACAACTGGCCTTGACTGAACTGGCAAAGTCCTTGTGGCCGAACCAGGCATGAACGGACGATCACGCCTTCCAGTTGACTGGTCCTCAATTGGATGACTACTTGCCTGCTATAAACCACGAAAACCACAATGGAATTAAAAAATTATTAAATGAAAAGACAGTTAAAAAAAGAATAAACAATTCAATAAACAATAGATCGATATAGTATTTTCAAGAGAGAAATTTAAAGAAATTTTAAATAAAGAATTCAACAAATCACAAGTTACAAAAGTATCAGAAACAATTAAAAAGAATGTTATATTATAAGTCAACAATCAGCCACAAACCAGCAATCAACACTTTATTTCACACCACAATTTATACATAGGACTTGAAGGTGAAATGCAGTTAGCCATCATTCACAAACAGAACTAATACTTAACAAACAATTAAGTGCTTGACTGAAACCTCAAGACACTCTGTAAGATTCAGACAAAAATCATAAGACTTTACCAGATTCAGTAAGTTCCAGTCGAAAACGTAATCGTAGGTAAAGCCGAGGCGATGAAATAAATTACGGAAGAGCTGACGCAAATACGCATAGTCAGGCTTGTCTTCAAAGCGCATCGATCGACAGAAGTTCAAATATGTAGAAAATTCAGCTGAAAAATTATTTATTATTGCCAATTATTACCAATTAATCACTAAACAATAGATAAAATTGTTAACCACTTGAGTATATGTTTACGATTAATTTAACATTTTTCCTATAAAGCACTCTATGCATTACAGATTACCGCAACTTTCAAGTTAGAGTAAATTTGAAAATGTCAACTTTAAAATGCACATCAGCCAACTTCTCTGCACGAGTTCTACGCTCGGCTGCTCGGCTTATTGGACGGCTTCCTAAGTACTCTCCTGTCTCTGCATACATGCGTGATGTGTTGCATTGACTGCCTGTGTCTCAGCGTATCTCATATCGCATTGCTGCTCTTGTTTCTCGTTGTGTTCTTGGCTGCGCTCCATCTTACTTGCGTGATCTTTGCCGCCCAGTGTCTGGTGTTCCAGCTGCGTCGGGTGCTTCGCTCTGCGACGAGGGTGAGTTCCTTGTTCCACGGAGTCGCTTGGCTATTAGGCAGCGCCGTGCTTTCTCGGTTGTTGGCCCTTCCATTTGGAATGACCTACCACTTAAGCTCCGTTTTTTACTTGTAAGCCATGTGACAGGGTTCTACAAGTCCCTCAAGTCTTTTTCTTTAGTCGTGGCTGGGCCGGGAGCGCTCCTGAGTAGTTTCTTGAAGGGGCGCTATATAAATGCTCTGAATGAATGAATGAATGAATGAATAAGATAAACTAGCACAGAATTAACTTAGCCTTACACGGATAACCACCGTAACAAAATTAAGCTGGAAAAATCAGTACATGTCCATGAATCATGAAATCTATTTATAAAACAGGTCCAAAACCGCTCTAAGTTTTCACAGTTTTAATAGAGATGTGCCATAATCACTCAACAGCCTCATTTTAAACTTCAGGTTATGCAACTAATATATTATTTAATTTACACCAAACAGAGGTTATGCAAACTTTTATTTAATTTACACCATACATAAAATGTTTACATAAGATTGCCCAACCTTACAATTTTATAAACTACTCATGCAGCTATGTACACAATAAACTAGTTTTAACGTTTAGTTTGTGATCAAAACACCTCGTTTTCACAATATTCTACACTTCTAATATAAAGTAAGACATTATTCTTAATTTGTCCACCTGTGATGGGTTCCCAGGCATTGTCACATTAATATAATTGTTTGTCATTTTTTTGGTAGCCACCAAACATTCCACTCAGCCAGTTTTTGTGCGTATGTAAAAATTATAAACTGCCAAAGAATGAACTTACGTGGAAAATTTTTACACAGTTCTTCCACTGAGGTCGACATTTTCTTTTCACTGATTCGTTCATACTTCTGTTTTTTCGTTGCAGCTTTAAGACCTTGCCATGGTAGACTTCCCCGCAGGAAATACATCATGACATAGCCTTCCGACTCCATGTCATCACGACGACTTTGTTCTGAAAGAGGAAACAGATATGCATAATCTTATTTAATTGGGTCAAGTGCATACTGCAACCCAATGAAGAAGTGTTTCATTATTTTAGACAACAAGAACATCATGAAATGCTCAGTTACGTCTAAATTGTGACCCAAAACCAGGCTTATGTCGCAACATGTGCTGAGATCCTGAGTGGCCGAGTGGGTTGGTAGCCCGCTCGCCACGCCGGCGGCCCGGGTTCGATTCCGGTCCGGTCGGTTGATCAGAGATTAATTTCTCGGATCTTTACTGCGGGTGGCTCGGTCGCAATATAAACGTGGAGTACAATACAATACAACACAACACAATATACTGGGGCGCGGTGGTATAGGGGTATGTTCGGTGCCTTGCAGCTGGAGGGTTGCCGGTTCGAATCCACCTCAAAGCCGCCGCGTAGAGACCCTGGGCAAGTCCTTCACTCGCAATTGCTCATGCGCTCGGCGTGAAACTCCGACTCAGCGTCCGCGCAGTAGTCGGGAGCGCCTCTGAATGGGCAATCTGGTAGGGGCGCTATAACAAGTGTTCAAATACAATACAATACAATACAATGTGCTAGCGAGATAAAGGCCAAAATGTGATAAAACTCAATTATTCAATGTTTACTTTTTGACACAAAGTGATAACTACAATCTGTGAAAAAAACATGTTTAACAGTGTTGTAGATGATTTTGTAGTAGCAGCCATTGTTTAATCAATGACTTTTCATAAAATTTGCCCTTTTCCCACCATTAATAGCCATGCTCGGTGTTAGGCTAGGATTGCAACCGTGATATGAGTAGAACGCCCAGACTTCCCTCTAACCTATAGTGCAGTCTGTATAAGCTAGTTTATTTGTTTCAAATTTCATTCATATCTGAACATGGTTGCTAAGGAATTTTACATTTCAAATTATACAAAACTCTAAACGCGTTTTTCTCATAATTATAATTTGAACAACTTAACCATATTTTTACTCATAACATTGGACAGGCACATGATAGAACAATAAAGTTTGGGTCATTTTAAAGGACAGACTTTACCCTTTAAAATGGTTTAGGATACTCAAATTGTAAAAAAATTGAGTTAAGTCTGGTTTAGTCAGAATTTACTCAGTAAGATCAGTTCCCTTTTGGCAGATAAATCAGTGAATGAAATTTACAGCCTGCATTATGCACTGTAATAATTTAATAACAAGATTCACAGTATCATCCCATAGAACATACCCATAGTTGCCCACCGCTCGAGTTGTAAAGAACTGTGCTACACCACACTACAGCATAACACAAAGAATCTGGAAAAGCTACATCATCACTTTAAAACCTGAGCTCTACTACATCATGCTACATCACACAGTGACTTGTACTTACCAATTCCAAGGTGTGTATTTATGCTGGCATATCTCGCGGTTCCTGTTAGGTTTTTGTTCTCCCGGTATGCAATGTGCTGATGGGTTCTCGAGTCACGAAATTTTTTTGCCAGCCCAAAGTCTATTATATACACTAGATTACCCTTCTTGCCAAGCCCCATCAGAAAATTGTCAGGTTTAACATCGCGATGTATAAAGTTTTTGTTGTGAATAAATTCAACTCGACTGATCTACAAGAAAACAAGAAATCCTTTGTTCAGCAAACACTGAATGAAAAATATCCAAGAGTGGACCAACACAACGATAAAAGGTAAAACTGGACAGCAGAACAAACGACTTGCACTTTCTAATCTTAAGAGCAAGCAGGTAATACCCAAATACCTAACAAGATATGACAAGTACTGTTATCAGACTACACTGTGAGCACAACTGAGGAAGAAATATGGAAGATAATACAGAACAGCAGGATATAATAATTCTTTAATTTCAAACCTGCAGTGATTATTAAAGAAATACACATTGCCTTGACTAGTAATCCATGAAAAAATCTGTAACACTTTTTTGCATTTTTCTGTCATGATGAAAGCCATTTATTTTGCAGTGGTTTTGTATTCCCAGCCTGAGAACTAGGGCTGTCAATGGGGGCCCGGAGGTCCGGGCACCCGTTCAAATGATTGCACCCGGGCCGGTAAATTAATTTTTGAAACCCGCCCGAAGAGGCATAATGCCTTAAAGATAATTCTAATTGCTTAATTACGGTCTAACGGCTTAATAGCTGGGAGATGGCTGTTGCCTGAAGAGCCAAGCTGCGTGTGGTGGGGGCAGTCTAGGATCCAAGATTACTTGCGTGGGGCGATGGTATTTCAAGGGAGCACAACATTGTAACATTGTAACAGTCCACCATGCACAAGTGTGGTGGATCCCAAGTTTAACAACATCTTACAAAGGCCTTTGACGTCGGCAGAAATTATTTTGAAACATTCTCACGGCTCACATGTGGTCTGAGGGATGCCAGCATAATCCAAGAAGGGTGGGTGGACAGGCAAGCTGCCCCTCTACGTCTATAGACTCTGGGTGGGAGGCCTAAAGCTAGATCCGCCAACAGCTGATGGGGTTGGCTGACCCGTTACATGAGGGCTGCAGAATGTTGTGCCCCTCTGGAAATGTGTGTCCCCACGCAAGCTATCCGGCACTGGCCGGTGACAGCTGTCAATCAATGTAGCCCACATATTACGACATTTAACTAGTCTCTATGAATCAGTACCAAATGAGAACGCTGTTTTACTGACGGCCTGACGGGCTTACGGGCACCCGTTCAGATTGGGTTCGGGCACCCAGGCTGCATTTTACTAACATTTTGACAGCCCTACTGAGAACATGCAATGAAGAACATTCAATGAAGCAATCCCATATAGCGGTACTATATAAATCAACATTATACTACAACAATATGGGCTGTCAATGGGTATCCAGAGGCATGATTTTACCCCGGCCAGTAAATCAATACTCAAAACCTGGCCGAAGAGGAATAATGCTTTAAGCATAATGCCAATTGCTTAATTACGGTCCACCGGCTCAATAACTGGCAGTTGGCTGTTGCTTCCTGTGAAGCCAAGGTGGTGGGAGCAGTAGCACATCCAAGATTTCCTTCACAGGTGCAAGGGTATTTCAAGAGGAGCAGTCCACCATTCACGTGTGGGGTTAACCCCGAGTTTAACAACATCTAATTGCAACAAAGGCTGTTGACGTCGGCAGAAATTATTCTGAACAGTTCTCACCGTTCTTGTGAGGTCTGAGAGATGCCAGTATATAACCAACAGGGTTGCAGAGGAGGGGCGAGCTGCCCCTCCACACCTACAGCGAAATCTGCCTCTGGGTGGGAGGCCCATGGCTATATCCAATGATGAAGGATTTAGCCAAAGGTGGAGGGGTTGGCTGCCAGGCTGCCGTATGGTTTTATGCCGACGCCCTTCTGACCAGACCCATGCATGGTGGCTGCCAGAACGTTGCATCCCTCTGGAAATGTCTTTCCCAATGCAACCTATCCTGCATCCCGCACTGGCTGGTGACAGTTATTAATCAATGTAGCACACATATTACGAAATTTCTGGGAATCCATAAATTAAGGGGCTGTCTTATTGATGGACTGACGGGCTTTCGGGTGCCCATTAAGATTGGGCTCGGGCACCCGAATTGCATGTTACTAAAATTTTGACAGCCCTAACAACAATACAGGCAAAACTTGCATTAACAGAGAGTTAGCATAGTAACGACATATAATTAAAAAATTATAAACAGTGGAACAGCAATATTAAACAAATCATTATGATAGAAAGTCACCACATCAGAAACTCACCATCTGATCTGCCAACAGTAGAACTGTCTTAAGGCTGAATTTCCTCGAGCAAAAGTTAAACAGATCCTCGAGGCTGGGCCCAAGTAACTCCATTACCATAACATTGTAGTCTCCCTCTGTGCCAAGCCATTTAATAGTTGGAATTCCGACTGAGAGAAACATAACAAATACAGCCAACAGCACTCGTCAGAAATGTTGAACAAGGTTGGAAGGTCATGTTCAAGATAATAATAAATAAACTAGGGCTGCGGATTTTAACGATTAATTAATCGATTAATCGTTAAAAATTTTAATCGATTAATTTTTTCTTGTTCGATTAATTTTCGATTAATTTTTTACTTATTTTATGATGTAAACCAACCTATTTCCGGAATAAACAATATGGCAAACAGTAATAATGTGAAACATTTGAGTGGAAAATTAAGCGATCATTTTGTATTTAAGGTAAATGCTGAGGGAAAAGTCGATTATGGCGAAGATTATTGAAGATTTTCGTAGATAGAAGGTAGTTACTCGTGACTACATTTCTCAGTTTGACAATTTGGACTTTAGCATGTCGAATGATTGAGAGATTTTTGCAGTGTATACAGTATAAGCAGTTTTTCACGCTTTATGTAACATGCACCAAATTAATCGAATTTAATCGATTAATCGCGATTAATTTTTGGAGATTAATCGATTAAACAAATTTTAATCAGTACCCGCCCTAAAATAAACACAACTTTACATAAACTGTAACAAACGCACTAGGCAGCACACATCTATCAAAGTCTGGATCTGAATAACCTTTTTGCATACGTTTTTGGGTCAAGCTCCACGCTACCTCTGTGATCTTATGAGACGGCCTATCTCAGCTACCTCTGGGCGTCCTCTCCGCTCTTTTGACCACCATGACCTTCTAGTTCCTCGGTCTCGGACTGCCACAGCACAGCATCGTGCCTATGCCTCTGTTGGACCTTTGCTGTGGAATGACCTCCCTGCTTTAACTCGTTCTGTGATGCTATCAGGGGGAACCACTGTTTCTGCTCGTTCTCTTAAAACTTTTCTTTTTTCAAGGGGACCTTCGCACTGGAAGCGCCTGTGATTAGGTTGTACTGGGAGAGGCGCTTTATAAGTCCGTAAATAGAATAGAATAGCCTTTTCACCAACTGCACTAAAGTCCTATTGTGTGACCTTGTCTGACAAAACCCTCACAAAGTTGGAAAGTTAATTTGCAAGAATCACATTCAAGAAGGCTAGTAAGCATACATTGGTAAAAATCAGTTCTCTATATTCCTTCTTGTGCTAGCTATCAAACTGTAAGTTATTACATAGAGTTTTGCAGTTTTTTTTCATTTGTATTATGAAGCCCAACAAAATTGTTTTAGCATGCCTTCTTGAAGCCCCACTTGGAAGCCGAGTTCCTCTATTATTATGCAAATGACCAAGCCATTTAACCAGTTTTTAATGGAAATTTTATTGCTACAAAATAACTTGAGATCTGTTGTTACATGAGCTGACCTCCTCCCTGCATGAGCTTGTAAATTTTCCCTTCGATGTGCAGCTGGGGATGCTTTGTCTTGACGCATTCCAACTTGATTGCAACTTCCTCGGCATTTGTAATGTCGGTTCCTGAAATTTTTAAAAGCAGTCATAAGTAATGCAGCTGAAATTTGTTGATCACATATTTCAAATTTTCTGAGGAGCTTAAAATGCATGACCTTATAGTGTCCACTTAAACTGATACCCATTTAATTATACCACTTGGTAACATTTCAGCAAAAACCTATAATATAACTAAGAATGGAATCAAGGCCAAAAACAAGATATAGCAGCACTAACAAAATTAAAGGCCAAACTTCAAGGTCAAGACAAGGTCATAATGTTAGCATCTGGTTAAAGACAGAACTATTACAGATATTTCTTAAAATCCACACAATTAAGATGAACAAATAAAATAAAATATTCATTTTATGCTATGGCTTTACTTATTGGACTAGAAACAAAGACTAATCCTTACAAATAAACAATCTCCCTAGCCCAACACTGAATTGTACTATACGACTATGTACATTTAGGTGAGCTAAAAAACGTAAAATTAAAATTTTAATAAGACAAATACTGTCCTTGGGTTAAAAAAATGATAGTAAATAATGAACTCAAAATATTAAAAAAGTGAATACCATGAATACAATAGAACAACATAAACGCCACATACTAGTTGAAGAATGCAAGCAAACATGCTTATATACAAATTTACACAAAGATCCGTGGTTACTGTCCTACACACAAGTTTTCAAAATACATAGATGCACGCCTTTGAAAACGCATTCACTGTACAGTCAAACAACTATTCTAGAACATAACATAACATGTTCGTTAACAGTTTACTACAGCAATGCTAATTTATGCATCAACTAATTTAATTTGACAAAACATACCTTTTTGGGCAAATCTACATATTTAACTATTAACTTGAAGTTTTAACTGTCCTTAACCCAAATAATCATATTGTTTGGCAACCAACATCATTTTTAGCACATCCACAGATTTAATGCAGGCTGCAAAAATGAACTAGACATACAATACAAGAAAATAAAAAGCACAGCTTTTAGGATGTTAAACGCATTATAACAGCTGTGACTTGGATTATACAAAACTGATATATACATGTGTTTTATACATAATTATAAGTATATAATCAGAAACACAGCTATGTACAAAGTCCTGTCATTTATCTTGAGAACAACTCTTGATCCCAAAAATTGTCAGGTTTTCTAAAAATAAAGTATAATACAAAGGACTCTCTAAACAATGATTGCAAGGCTTTAAAGTTGCGCTACATTAATGACTGGAACATTAACATTAGCCTAGAACTTGAAGTTCGTCTTGTTTAGTTCTTTGTTAGGCATCAACAAGTTTGTTTCTGTCTCACCCAGATAAATATCACCAAAGGATCCGCTTCCGATTTTTCTACCAAGCCGATACCTGTTTCCAACCCGAAGCTCCATGAAGCCTGCGCCTAAAAATAAATAAAATTCACAAAATGCAACACATACAATAGCCTATACAGACGGACCCAGCCGTCATTGTGAAACGGTATAGCTGAGACAGTAGTCCTAAAATTCATGAAAAGCTACAAACCTACTGAACATTAAACAACAGCTTCACGAGAAATAATGAAAGACAAATGTGTCCGTGCGTACAAAGCGACGAATTTCAACTACGAATTCATTTTAATGTCGGATGGATTGGATTAAAATCAACCAAATCGCTGAAATCGACGCCCTGTTTGCTAGTGCGCAGGTCAATCCACATCCGGTCAGCTGCCTATTTCACACTGTTCGTGCATGTACTGTAGTGTAAATCAAGTTTTAAAAAGACATGGTCCCTTATTTCAAAATGAATTGAATATTAAAACAGTTTTATTTTAATAATTTTTAAATTAAAAACCCATCAATTTATCAATTAGACAGTAAGATTACCGTCGACGTGTGTGACGTCATTTTAGTTTTCACGCACCATACCGGATTTTTGCATCGTACGCCAGTCGATGTTATGTTTGAGGGTATGAGGCACTAATTTATAGACTCTATATAGAGTATCAAATCTTTAGTACTGTTGAATGTTGATTAAATTCTGATTCAGATTAACAATACATTATATATATATATATATATATATATATATATATATATATATATATATATATATATATATATACCATTTTATGACTAACGTCTCGATGATTGCATGCGTATTATTTTGGTACAACAGAAGATTTATAATGTGTGTATGTATAAGCTTACGTAGGCCTCTGTGTAGGCCTATAGGCCTAGTATAATGTACCATGAATACTTTGCAAGGCGCCTTTGTGAAATTCACAAGGGCGCTTAACATAGCCATATCAGATTTACAGAGGTGCACCTAATTAAGTGGCTTGAAAATGTTTCTTGACCTATATAGGCCTATATAGCTGTCTCGAGATCTGGCGTAAAAGCAAGAATGTTATAATGGTATACGAATGTCTCGAGGAGCAGATGTAATTTTCAAAGTCTGGAGTCTGGACACATAATTTAAGTTAGGATCGGAAGGTGCAAAGGTGCAGTGTCGTTTAGTTATTGTTTAATTGTATCGTAATCTCGAAATTTCTATAGCGCCTAAATAGGGAAGTTGCGCTTATTTTAATACAGGCGCTTGATCAAAACAGAATCGATAGGCAGAGCCAAAATCCAAAGGGTCAGGCTGGGACTATTATTACTGACAGTAATAATAGTCCCAGGGTCAGGCATGTATAGGCCTACAGGCAGATATCGTGCTATAGGCCCTAACGCACTTGGGTTGTGTTTAGATTTGAAACGACGATGAATTGCTGATGAAGGTTGGAGGAAGAGGAGGAATCTGGATAGGATTAGTGAAAAAACAGTGTTTTCAGTTTTGAGCATGGTTTTGAGTGAAAGACCTAGCTGTGGAGAGATAGGCATAATAGCAAGAGCTGAGATTTTGGTGAGTTCGTAGGATGGATCAGACATGTTTCTCGTATGCCTAATACTGGCCTCTGCACGGTTCACCGAACTGGAGGCGCTTTATAAATAGATGAGTAGCCTATTATTACAGTACGATTTCTTAACTAATCCATCCAATGATTGTGGATGTGTGCGCGTATGTAGGCCTACTTGCATGCACAAGCGCGCGCGTGTGTGTATGTGTGAGACTATGATTAGCAGACAAAAAGCAGTGTACCAGCGTAATGTAGTAGAACATGATTGGCTGGTTGGTCAACTTCTTGTCTCTGATTGGTCCTTGCGTTTAGTTGTCTGACTACCGCATTCTGATTGGACGGCCTCGAAAGCAGGGTACCAGCCTTAACTTGTAAAGAGGATTTCGTCGGAGGCTGTTTTATAATGCGACGAAACTGTTAATATTTGCTAATTCCCTCCTATTTATTCGCTAATCTGCTTTCCATTTAGTATAACCCAAAATGTCTACGGTGAGTTTGAATAAACTGAATATTTGTTTAGTTGGTTAGCGAAATTAATCGCAAGAAATTCATTTGCGTCGTTGTTTTTGGACTATGGTTCGACTAAAACTCGAATGGGTTTGAGTAGGTTCATATATCGGCAAGCATTTAGTATCGTGGTGCATGTATTTTCTCCCGTAATTTTAGTTTGTGAGGGTCGGTTAGGGTCAGGGTTAGGGTTTGTGTCGTCTTTAGGTGCAAAAAATTTCGCCCGACGCCCGTAACCTATCGTTCGACTATTAGTCGTCAGAATTAGTTAACGTTGGTTTCAGTGCATCTACCCAAAACATATTTTACCCAGGAAATGCAGAATGCTATTGTTTGAAGTTGAACGTTTCAGATGTAAGTAAAATCGTATTTCAGAGTGATTAATCTGTGCAAAAGATTGTACCACATACTAGTATTAGCAAATGTATATTGAAACGTTTCGTGTGCTGAGAATCAAGTTTAGCTGCCCAAATTCGTTAACTTACTAATTATTCTTAATTACAGTATCCACTTCAACGTCTTGAATTGAATTACAATGTAGTTTTCTTAGAAAAATGTAGGTACTTAAGGGGTGCGGGCCGAAACCCGAATCCCTGAAAGGCATTTCGGCCGGATCCCCGAAATTGATTTTCTAAGTCCGACCCGAATGCATATAATTAACAAATACACATTTGAATAGACAGTATATCGATATACATCAAGGCCACGGTAGGTCTTTGTCATGTTTGCAATTTAACTTTGAATAGCTTGGCCGCTTTCTAGAAAACTGTTTTCGGGAAATCGGGCTTTTGTCTGTTTTCAGCGTTTTCGGGGATTTGGGCTGACCCCTACTTAAGAGGTCATCATTTCCATTTTCCGTTAATGCATTAATCATGTGCATGTTGTCTATTTATTTATAAATTATGCTCTCAGTATAATTTACAAAGAAATAGATAGCAGCTACAGTATGCATTAATGCTGTGGCGGGGTCAACCTGAATCCCCGAATCCGCAAAACGCTGAAAATAGACAAAAGCCTGATTTCCCGAAAACAGTTTTATAGAAAGCGGCCGAGCTATTCAAAGTTAAATTGTAAACATGACCAAAGACCTAGCGTGGCCTTGATGTATATCGATATACTGCCTATTCAAATGTTTATTTGTTAATTGTGTTCATTCAGGTCAGACTTAGAAAATAAATTTGGGGGATCCGGCCGAAATTTGTTTCGGGGATTCGGACCGCACCTGCTGTGGCTTAGCTGTTCAGCAGTTTGCTAAGGTTTGTTGGGCATATATCCAGTTCCATGGGGAGAAACAGCACTAGTTAGTGGTTAACTACTAAAGTGAAGCTTAAGGTATACATTTAATTTTAGTTAGTGATTATGTATGTTTTGCATCATGAGCTTTAGTTATAATAAGTTATTATTGCCTGAATTTTAGTTTTAGTGAATAATAACTAAACTCTTTGACTTTTAGTTATAAATGTTCTGAGCTTTAGTTATTTTTAGCTATGGTTGTTTGTGTAATCTCTACCATTTCACTGCCTGCAACTGATTGCTGTATAAACAATATGGCCCCCCAGACTCGGATAGAATAGAGCATTGCGTCCTCCCACACTGGAAGTCCCTAAAGTAATTAAGGAAAGTCCCTGAAGTAATCATAAACACAATATTTACACAGATGAATACCAAACTTTTTATTTGGTCAAGAATTAATTATGTGGCATACATGTCTGAAATACAGAAAAAAATATTCGCAAAAATCTGTTGTTGCCGAAATGCACTTTGTTACTGTTAGACAAGATTCTGAAAATATGTGTGAAACAAATGACTTGTGCTGTCAGAATTGTCTTTCCAGTTTCCTTTCCGGATGCATCCACATGTTTGCCATGTTTTGTGTGTGTATCACGTCATCATGGAGATCTATGAAGTTCCTTTCGTATACAACTACAGCATGCATATAAATGCTTTGTTTCAAGTATTCCAAATTGTAATAAGCACACCATCCATCCGATCATACACTTACTGGAAGAATGTGTTGTGTATTGTTGTGTTGTGTTACTATCACTTGCGCCAACTGCGGGTTGTCACTCGCTCTCTGTCTTCTTCGTCTTCCTCCACTCTGGTCCACGCCTTTATTCTTGATCGACTGGACTACTACTGCTCTTCGCTCTACTGTGGACTTTACAGATCCGTTTGCATCCTTTGGAAGGCGTTTTGCGAGCGGTTGCTCGTTTAATTGGTGGGTGTCCCTAGGTTTGGCCACATCTCTGCCTTTGCTTTATGTCTTTCACTGGCTCACGGTCCAGCAGTGCATCTGTTATAGGGTCTCCTCTATCGTCTGGCACTGTGTTCTGGTCAGAGCACCAGTCTATCTCCGGGAGCTCTTTACTTTGACTTCAGCCTGCTCTCTGCGCTCGGCCTGTAGAGGTGACTTTATGGTTCCACATGCTCGCCCTGCCACTAGACAGCGTCGGGCTTTCTTGATTTTGGGTCCTTCTCTTTGGAATAGCCTCCACTCTGACCTGCATTCTCTTCCGTGAGACCTCTGGCTCTTTTTATAAACTACTTAAGACTTTCTGTTTTGTCCGGGCCTGAGTCGAGAGCGCCTCTGTGTAGTAATCTTGAAGGACATTATATGAATTTCATAGATAGACAGATAGATAGGTATACCCGTTTCAGCGTTTCCAGCTCGCTTACTTTTAGGGCTGTCAAAATGTTAGAAAAACGTGGCCCGGGTACCCGAGCTCATTTTCAACGGGGGCCCGAAGGCCCGTCATTGGTAAAACGCTTGAGGAAAGCCAAACCTATGACCAGCTGTAAAGTTTATATAACAACGCTTCATAACGTAGGAAGCTCTGTCTATATATATATATATATAAAACGGTCATTGCACTAAGACCTAATTCAAAGTTGGTCATCATTGGCTTGCACGTCCCGGTAGGTTGTCCTTGCATAATAACCCTTATTAAATAGGAGCCCATGGCTCGTCTTATGATAGCCGGCAATCAGGCAGGTGCCAACCGCCCTCCGCCGATGACTAATCGGCCACTTTAGCTGGCTCATTCATGCTGAACTCCACAGCTTCCCACGCGACAGACAGCCTGTTATTCAACCGCGGAACCACACAGCTTTTAACACTTACGCCTGCATACCCTTATTATGCTTCTTTGGATGGGTTTTCGGGTATTGACTTAACGGCCCGGGCTTGACCCTACGAACGGGGGCCCGGGTGTGCGGGGGCCCGTTGACAGCCCTAGTGCCAAGATGCCAACTACCCCCGCGCCGATGACTAATACACCACTGTAGCTGGCCAACACATCTTCAAATCCACAGCGTTTTACGCGACTGAAAGTCTGTATTTAAGCTTTTAAAATTTACTTAAAATAATATGCTGATTCGGACGGGTTTTCGGGCTTTGATTTAAGGGCCCGGGCCGGGCCCTTCAAACGGGGGCCCGGGGGCCCGTTGACAGCCCTACTTACTTTATGGACTTTAACTTTATGAGGTCACTGCGCTATATTCTGTCCGAGTCTGGGATGGCCTTATTATGTATATGGTTATTGGTCGCAGGCGGTAAATGTTAAGGATTACCATTGTTCGAGTTTTATCTTTGGCAGTTCTTAACACTTTGACCGCTGAACAGTCTATGTAAATGTATGAAATAAGGGACGTGTTAACACGTCCCTAGCGGCCAACGTGTTAAAATAGCTTCAAATTCGTGTTAAGAATTTTGAGTTTTAAGTTTGACTTGCATTTTAATAATAATTATAATCATAAACTCCCCAAAGCACTAAATTGTGGGAACCACTTTATTTATGAGTGCTTAAGCAAAACAAAATCAGCGATGCAGGTATAGTCAGCTTTGGTTCCAAGTCAGGATTCCAAATTAAAAGTTATCTTCATACCAGTGGTTTTCAACTGGGGTTCCGCAAAACCCTTACTTTCTGCAGGCATCAGCCAGGTGTTCCACTGCAGTTCAATGTAGAATTAACAAGCACCAACTGAAATGACAAAAGGATGAGCAATGACCTTCTCAGCTTTCAGTCATTCTTGCGAGACACGATTCTATGTTAGAATAATTAGCATTATTATATTATTATCATTATCCCAACATTGCAAGGTACAATTACTTTTATTTATTGAAAAATTGGAAGGGTGAAACACGCTGGTTCTGTGAGCAAATGAGTGCTTTATGTAAGATTCCATCACCACAAAAAGGTTGAAAAGCATTGCTTCATACACTGAAACTTTCTTTTGAAATATGTTTCTGAAAATTGCACAGCCAAAGTGTCTCTAGCATGAAGTCCTTGCACAGGGGTTCAGTGGTCCAGTGGCTACTCAACTGCTATAGGGCCACTATGGGTGTTTTAAAATCAAATAGTAAATTTATAATAATTTGAAAATAATTATCAGATGTTATTGCTATTGTTAGCAGAAACTTCACTACTTCTGCAGTAACACTTGGTTTTAAGATCTTCTTGCATATGCATAATTGTCTTGGAAACTGTGACCCATTGTATCTTGTGAAGCTATGTAATTGTAATTGAGCATTTATATATATGTAGCACCGCTCAAAGAGCAAAACAATATCTATTCAGCCTGTGTGTCGATAAATGTAATTCAGAACTAGACTATTACATCTGTTTACAACAAAATGCACAGTAAACTAGAAGAGCCAATGTTGGGCCCACATGCACACATGGAGTCAAGAGTCTCTAGACCAGGATTGGCAAACCTTTCTTAAGGTGCATGCCAAACTGCCACTAAAACATTTGTAAAAAATACCTTCGCATGCCCTTTGGAATTTTGCAGTACCGTATTTTCTGAACTATATGTGGCTCCTTTGTATACGTCGCAGTGACAGAAATGGCAACACTATTGTAAAATCGATATATACATCACACGGGTAGGCAGAGACGAAGCACCCATACACAGATAGTCAAACGCAGATAAGCATGTATGCCATTTGCAGCTGTAAATATACGGCCATTATTAGCAAATACTTGCTAAAAATAACCTTTTAGTTTTTTCAAGTAAAATTATATGCACTATTGAAATCATATTTTTTCAACAATTGGTGTATTTTGTGGTTTTATAGTAGTTTTAGTTATTTTGAAATTAAAACCTTGGTGGGCGGTGATGGCGGCGGGATATAAGCGGCCATTATTTATTATCAAATACTTGCTAAATATAGCCTATTTGTTACAATTAAATTTCAAGCACTTTTAAAATAAATGTTTTTCCACATTTGGTGTATATTGTGGTTCTTTTGGAATTAAAGATTAAAAGCAACTGGGAAATCAGTGCAGCTCGTAGTTAAAGTGTTAAACAGTTATGCTAAAATTTTAAGATTTTAAACTAGAGTGTTCTTAACTGAAGTTGAAAAGAACTTAGAAGTAGAATATTCAAGGATTTCAGGTTTATAGCGCTGTAACTTAACATTGAAATGTAGACATGGCTAGCTTAACAGATAATTAACTGCTACAGTGTGCAAGCTTAAAACTGCTACTGCAGTAAATGGCAATTGCATTTCCATCCCCACGGTAGTACCGCAGGCCTTGCTGCGATCTCCACGTATTACCGCTGCTTTTGACACCAGCTGGATTCTACCACGATATTACCACATTCCCCATAACCGTGTTACTGTCTAACTTCCATACCTGGCCACTGCACAAGGTGTCCTGGGTGTCCAACTGGCATATAATATATATATGCATTTTTTGTAGTTAACCCTGTTAAGTTTATTGGGTTAACTGTTTATTAGGGTACATTTTAGTTGCTTTATTTGTCTGGTTTCTGGGCTACACACTACCTGTGTTTACTGTATGTGTATTCGGCATTCCAATTTACTAACTACTTGTAATGAATAACAACTGCTTCATGGCATGACTGGATTAAAGTGAATAATCCATTTGTTATTTGTTAAGGACTTTCTCGAAGCAGATCTCTCGCTGGCTCAAAATAGCTATCCTGGCCGTTTCAGTGCAAACATCTCTTCTAAATTGACTAGAGAATCATTTTCGGTGTGGTAGAGAACCAAATAACATAGCCTTATAATACATGCAGATGATATGATGACCAGTCTAAAACAGCTCACTAATTATAGTTGTTTGCCTTTAATAACAGAGCAACGTGGAGAATGTATCGCCTCAAATCTTACGCCAAGTGACGAAAGAGCTGATGGATCTGCAGAAGGATCCTCCAGAGGGCATAAAAGTTATTATCAATGAAGACGACATCACAGATATACAAGCAGCTGTTGATGGACCAGGTTAGAGTTTCTGTGCTCTGTCACGGTGTATACCCGTAACTGAGATACTCTGCTATGGAGACGTCGCATCTAGGTTCATCAGAACATTAAATCGGGCATACTACTTTATGTAGGCTATTTGACACCTGTGCTTGTCTTCTTTAAAGTTTTCTTATTAACTAAAACTGTTTATTTGTTTTAGCCTACTGAATTGTTGCGCAGATCATTTTCTCAAGCTAAGCTTGAAAGTATTATCCATCAGTATGAAGTGTTGGTGCATTCAATTTCAAAGCCTGATCTTATTACCTGATATTATCTTGCTGACCAGCAGTTATGTTGACGTTGTTTCAGCGGAAACTCCTTATGCTGGGGGCTACTTCCGGGTAAAGCTAGTACTGAGCAAGAACTTTCCGTCGGAGCCACCAAAAGGATTCTTCCTAACAAAAATATTTCACCCAAACATTGCAAATAATGGTGAGATCTGCGTAAACACTCTCAAGAAGGACTGGAAGCCTGATTACGGCCTAAAGCATATCCTCCTGGTAAGTGTTAGTTTTAGAATTCTTATGTTAGAGCTGCTTCAAAACCAAGAGTCTTTCCTCCCAACTGTGGTCATGCTCAACACAGACAGCTACCAGGCTTGTTATACAATTAAGTTCAACTTTATTTGAAATCCTGGACAGGCACATTCCCACTATGTGTAAGAGAGTTGTTGCACACTCTTCCTAGCCCTGATACAACTTGGTAATAATTACCAGTATTGACAGTACCTCAGACTTGATTTTCCATTATTTTCTGCAAAGTACCATGTGTTTACTTTCTCGTCCAAGTCCGTGATGTGGTTGTCACCCTGGACAGCAATTTAACATTGAACATCTGAACCCAACTCGCTCTTGTTACCCACATTTGAGGTGCCTACATGCTATCAGAAGATCCGTCTCCTCTGTTTTCATAGCCATAGTCCATGCTTTCATCTGCTATCGCATTGATTAACTGTAATTTGTTAGTAGCTGGTTTTCCCATGGTATAGCCATCCTCCCTTCAGTCGGTCCTTAACTTGGCAGCTAGTCTCATTGCCTGCCTTTCTCACATCTCTCACATTTCACTTATATTGCTGATGAACTGCACTGGTTTCCCGTGCTTCTCGAATCCGGTACAAGATCTTGCTCATGGCGCAAACCCACCTCTGCTGTTTCTTTTCATCTTCTCTGCTCTCTAGACCAACGCTTCCCAAACTTTTCAGTGTCACGGACCGGCAGAAATTTACTTTCAGTGTCAGGGACAGGCAGGAATTTTCCCACTGCAGGAGGACCGGTGCCAAATTTATTAATCATTACTCTTTTTCGTTTTTGATCATCTAAATTCCTCAAATAGGCTATGTATTAAAATTGATTTAAATGCATGTTTAGCCAATTCGGTGTCTCTATTGCCTTTTAAATGCTAGCCTAGTAAGTGCTTTTGCAATGACGTTTACAAATATAATTGCCATTTCTTGATTCCGAGACAATTTGACCAGTTTCTTGACTCACTTTGCGGACCGGCAACTGAGGGCTCGCGGACCGGTCCGAGGACCACCACTTTGGGAAGCACTGCTCTAGACTATCTTGATCTGTTTATCCCTTGAGCAAGGACTGCTCATATGGCCTAACATCGCGCCTTTGCTTTTGTGACCTTCCTGCGTAACAGTTAACGTGAAGATTTGGTTAAGATAAAAAATTTTACTCTGGTTCCCTGTCTTTTGTCTTAACCAATTTGCTCTTTACCTGCATTCACGTTATATTGTGTGTTGTAGCAAGGGTCCAGTATAGTACACTGCAAGTCATCTGCTGAACAATGCCTTGTATAAATTTCAATGTCCAAGACTTTTTATGTTGCTCTCATGTTATTTTTAGACAATAAAGTGTCTTTTGATTGTCCCAAATCCTGAATCTGCTCTCAATGCAGAGGCAGGAAAGATGCTTTTGGAACAATACGACGACTACTTCACACGAGCAAAAATGTTCACTGAAATTCACGCCAAGGCACCACGGTAAATTTGTTACTTTTTGACTTAGTACAACTTTCCTTCAGCTTAGTACAGTGTTTAGTTTGATTAATATATGGTAAAGTTTGAATGACTAGTTTAATTTCTTTTGGTTTCTTCTTTAGTGATTATGTATGTTTCTGCCTGCTAATGAATTTAGTTGAACTGTTTCATTTCCATGCAGTGCTGCTGTGATGTATCAAAGCTCACTCTCCTCTTGCAGTTTAATTCAGTTTTTGCAGGGCATAGTAAAGTAAGATAGAAGATTATTATTTTGCTGTACTGGAAGCATCAGCCTTGGGTGTGAGCTATGAAGTGCTAGTGACTTCATCTTCTTAACCTTGGTCTATGAGTGTGGGTGGTCAGTCCTCTTCCTTATCTTTTGATCTTCACACTGACAGGTACTTACTGGCTAAGTTGGGTAGGGATCCAAGTGGAGTAAAAATCATGAAACTTATATTTGCCTTGACAGGGATTTGAACCCACAGTTCAACAAACTAACCAACAGATCATCACATATAAAAATAAGTTCTAATCATTTACAGTATTAAATGACTCTGGCAAACAACAACAGGATGACTCCATTTGGTCATCAGTTCAGGGTTAGTTTCATGTAATACACTAAGATTAGAATGCCAGACATACAGATGATGGCAGAATGTTTGCAGTTGACTGCCATGGCATGGTGCCAGCTTGCATTACCTTAACCTTGGTTTGTGTCCTCTTAGCAGAAGTCAAAAAGAAGAAGCAGCTGCCAAATCTCAGGATGGGCCAATTGCCAAGAAGCATGCCGGAGATAAGACGCTGCTTGACAAGAAGAAGCTTGACAAAAAGAAAAGCCTAAAAAGATTATGAAATCGTAGTTTTGGCAGACATGCCGGACTTACAGGGAAATGACTGTTGATACCGATACTTTCATCGCACGAGGGACAAGTATCGGGAATTCACATTATGATAGGAAAATGGATTTTAATGTAATGATCTTGGCAACATCGGATTGGGATTAAAACGAGTCCTCCTTTCTCATTTGATTATCTGTGCACGTCTTTGCGCCTTTTCTTTCAGTTATGTTATTATACAAATGTAAGTTTGTTAACTTACATAAAGTTCATGTAAAGGCAATATGGTCCTCTTAAAAATGAATTTGAAGTTGAAACTTCAATGGCTACATGGTTTTTGTAAATTAAACAGTGAAGACAATATTTGCCTCTTAAAACAGAAGTCAGTATGGGCTTGGTAAACACAGAATGGCAAGCACTGGAATTTGTGATGAGATTGGTATACAATGAATGCAGAAGATAACAAACATGGTTCTAGTAGTGCGAACAAGTTTGTTAAGTTGGTGTTTGCTGCTATATAATCACATCGACACTACTGCTGAAGCTTCATAGTTTAGTTCTAAAGCATTGGGGATAAGGGGTCATTGCATAATTACGTAACGCCGAAAATGACCGTTTTTCACCCACCCACCCACCCTGTAACGCTTCGTAACGTTTCCCTAGACCCACCCACCCCAGCGTTACGTATTTATTGTTAGGTCTCAGTAAAGATCACGCATATGATTAACTTTACTTTTCTTGAACAAGTCGATTGTTGTCTAACAAATTTAATTGTTCTTTAAATTTTTACAAATAAAAACAGATTAAATTTCAACTATTAATTTTAAATAGCCCTCAATAAATGCTTGCTTTATACTATTGCGTGTTTTAGTTAAGTTTTAAATCAATTGCACGAAGTTTGAACATCGATCACATCGTGTCATTTGATGTCAATTTAAAATTCATTTGTAACTAAACTCTTTTTAAAAGCGTTGCGTAACGTTCAGCTCCACCGACCCACCCACCTAACATTTCGTATCGTTTTCAAGGACCCCACCCACCCACCCTGGAGCGTTACGTAATTATGCAATGACCCCTAAGTATTCTTGCCATATTGTTCAAGACTACATGTAATGTCTCTTTGTCACTAGAAAACTTTCCAATTTGAGCAGAGCAGATTGTAGATGAAAGCATGCAGCTGGCATTAGGAGCTAACTACTCTCTGGTACCTTTGATTTTGTGCACTAGTTAAAATCTGTATGTTGTATGTGTCTGGAGATTTTATAGCATATGGGAAAGTTGAATTCCTGAATTCTGCATATTCCCAGTTCCCGCACCAATACCACTGCTCATCAACTTGTCTATCGCAGACTCCTCTGCTTATCACCCCACAGGCTTTCCACTCTAAATGTAAGTCCCACTTCTTCATGAATTCCTACCATAATCCACAGGTCTTCCAAAGCCTCTTGTCTTCCATGAAACCAGCCTTGGCAGCTTTTGTACCATTTATCTGGCAATGAGGCTCTGGACAACCTCTGTGACACAACACAGCGCTTGTGAATAAGCTGGTGCCCTGCGCTTAGCTTTAGAGTAGTGCTTTAGAAATTTGAAGCATATGGTAGCCACTGCATAGTGCCGAGTTAACGCGTCCATAGTATTGATTTTGTAGGCCTGGGGATGTTGCTGTATAGTCGCTGTAGAGACTAAATTATTCTAGGTTAGATGTTTTGTAGTGTTTATATTCTATGTGAGCTATATGTATATAGTTGTTCATTAGCAAGTCTCATTGACAGCATTCTAATGTGAAATTAGCACTGTTTCAGCAGATAAAGGGGGATGCATCATGATGTTGCAAGTGTCCAGTACCAAAGGTTTTGTGATATTTGCACACAATTTACCACTGTCTACAAGTTGAAAAATCAGACTTGGAATTTGGATAGTGATTATGATGCACAGTAGCAGAGAATGAAACTTCAAGAATGAAACTGCTGTAGTTCCTACTGCTGAACTGTCTGGACACAATCCATGTTCTAGCACATACCCATCTTTGTTAATGTACCTGTACTGAAATAAAATTGCTAAGACCAGGAAGAATTTGAGAAAGGAATGGAGATATATTTGTCCCACATAGACGTATAATGTACGGGGTCCCTGTTTCCAGGATTAGCATACTAAATATGTAATTTTTTCATGAATAGTGATGGTGCAGTTTATTATGAACATTTGTATGCTTTTACTCTGGACATCTTACAGCTAGTGTGAACTGAACAACATTTAGGTATACATGTGTTTTATAGCAAAATCATTTCCACTAGGGCTGGTTATTAACTCCATAGGTTATAACCTCCATAGTTATGGGAACCTCTTAAAGAAATTTCATAGTCAAAGTGAATACCAAAGAAAGATATGTTCAGGTAACTCTGAACTGATTGATTTATTCACAAATAGCATATTTTGTAATTTAGAAAAACTTCAACAATAGCAACATTCAACAGAACAGGCATCACTGAGGGTCCAACAAGTAGTTGACTTTCAGTTTGACCAAGCTGATTCTGGGCTTCTCAAATGCTGATGCATGATTCCTTAATTGTCAGACATCTAAACTTATGTGGATTGGGAACATTCTGCACAAAGTACATTTTTTTATTATCCATGTACATGAGCTACAAGTCAGTTTGCCCGCCAACCTAGTTATTTGTGGCATTTAATGTTGACGGTTAACAAATTAACAAGTGGCCAACCAACCTAGGCAAACCTAAAACAAGTCAGTCCTCTATTTGTGTTAAAAGTCTGGTTTAGGGGCACAATAATAGGTTCTCATTATTAATGGACTGCTTTATGCCTAATGACAACTGAATAGTTATAATTCTATTGCTGATCATAACACCCAGAGTGTTCTGTTTGAGTAACGTTGCCGATTTCACATGAACACCACTTGACCTGGCAACTAGGGCACCAGAGAAAAGTGACCAGACGAGCAAAGTGCCATTGTCGGTTACTGCGAATAGAAATTCGTCTCCAACGCCCGAGGATGTGAACCTGTAGAAACCACAAGCTACTCTGTCAACAGTTAAAGAAATAGCAGCAAACCAATTAAACGAAGACCCACTTCATTGTACAAATAAAAAAAATGTGCTTACATTACTGTTTTGTGTTTACAAATTAATTGCCATATTACATTTAAAGACATTTGGCTTATTGCCAGTATATGTAAATATTTCTATAGCAAAACCTAATCAGAGTATCATCAAGTCAAACTTCAGTATTTCGAACTTCTGGTTATATCAAATAACAGTCACTGAACTCTCGGTTCTCCACTACCTCCTATTTACTTTAAGCCATCCTCCACCAGGGCCGCTTTAAGGTCGTCGTAGGCCCTAGGCACTCTTGCTTTTGTAGGCCCCAACAGCCAGCTCCGAAATTGAAAACGAGTTAATGCAGAAAATTACATTTAAAGACATAAACCTTTTTTAATGGCGGACCAGTGGCAATATTTTTCCAGCAAGTAGAGGGCCAGTGTGCCGAAGGCACGTGAGCAAATTGGGGTAGGGATCTGAGAGGGAGTTCAGTGAGCCTGTCCCCAGACATTTTTTGCAAAACTAAATCTTAAATGGTGCAGTTTTTTACATATAAACAGTCAAATTAGGTTTAAAAATCTTAATTTTGACCTTCATAATAGGCTTCATTATCATTCACAGACATCAAATAAAACTCATTAAGCCTTAAAAATGACCAATTTAAACTTTTATTCTGAAATTGTAGACGTAAGGCAATACTTTGTGGCCAGAAATAAATCGTCGGTGGGCCAGAAATGGCCCGCGAGCCGGCTCTTTGACACCCCTGTTACAAGTGATCTTGCTAATGCAAAGAGCCGTAAAGTTCACATAGGATATACGCTGTTGCAGAGCTCAACTTAAGTTTAGGTTAATGTCTTCACTGTTTCAGTACAATTAAAAAAATATTAAATTAGAATTTGACATTTCTCTTTTTTCATTTTTGCATCAAATTAAATCATTAAACTTATTTCAATATCTAATTTTCAGACTTTCGTAGGCCCCTGAAAGTTTGTAGGCCAAGGCACTGTGCCTCTTGGATAAAACGGCCCTGTCCTCCACTGTTTGAGATCTTGGAGCCATCCTTGGCTCAACACTCTAAAGCTTCAAATAGCGCAACTTGTTGAACGGGCTTGTCTTGCTCCCAGAAGGATCCGACAGCTTCACTCAACTCTGTTTGCAGAGAACACTAGCAAGTGTGGACCACAGCCAGTGTGGATTATGATGACATTACATTAGAAGTAGTGCTAATTACATTAGAAGTAGTGCAGGTTCTTCCTCTTAGCTGATTCCTTATAACAAAAACTCACAAGTTAACTGTATCACCCATTTATATAGCACCTTTCAAGAATGTTTCAATGACTTCATTACCTGCATGCCTGCTTGAAGTCATTCAGAGGTGATTTATATTCTAGTAAGCTGAAAGTCTTTGTTGACACAGGGTTCAACACAACCAGACAACCAGATGCATTGTTGTTGCTCAGCAAACATGGAAGGAACAATAAACCCTGAAAGAGAAACCATTAACACTCTAACAGTTAAGTCACTCTGAACTATGCAATTTACCACTCTTCTTATTGGTGTCACAACTCACAAAGTTGCATAAACTCTAAAAAGTTTAGAAATCCTTGGCTAGGGCCACAATCAATATCTGATTTACGTAAATTGCACCTGTGTTTCAGTCAATGTACTGGATCCTGTTGAACAGGATCCAGTACAGGGTGTTTGAAAATTGGTCCGATAGCATATATAACACTACACTGTCGTAAAGCAATACCTAATATCAGCTTTTGTAGCTTAGACTCACGAAGACACGCTGCCTTACTCTAGTTCTCCCACAATTGGAACTGTTTTGGGCCAATAAGATTCCTTGCAGCTCTTTGGAACTCTCTCCCTAACACTGCTCATTCATCCGAGTGCTTAAAGTCATTGATCTTTACTTCTACAACATTTTTAGTATAAGCACCTTAGTCTTTGAGTTGTTCCTCTCACAGGGTTGACCTAAAATGGTCAGTACTTTCAACTCAACATCAATAGTCCATTGCTTGATGCCTTGTGTATGAAACATGGGCACCACAGAAGTTACTATTTATTTTTAATGGTCAGTTACTCGTCATTGTGCATTTATTATATCAAGTGCCATTTCAATGTTAATGCAGGACCAAAGGTTCATCATATTAAATATTACAGCTTCGTGTATTTTGATTCCAATTACTTCCTAATTCTCATAAAACTATAAAAATTGAAATTTATCACCTAAAAACTGCAATTCGTTAACTGGAAAGACGATACTTGGTTACAACCGGTGGAGATAAAATTGGAATTGCTTACATTTTCATGGAAAACATATGGACAGTGACTGACACAAACATTCAGAGATATTTTCTGTAGTAGTGATCCCGTGGCAAAGTGCCTGCAACAAATTGGAAACTCTTTGCAATATAATGCCATGTAAATGCATTTCTACGTAGCCTTTGGAAATTGCTGGGCATTAACGCACCTCTACAAATAAATAGTGCACAAGAGTAGCTGTGGAAGTGGGAGTGAGTGTGCAACAGTGTGAAGCTGGCGCAACTGATAATAGCAAACATGGCGAAGATGATGAAAGCGCAGTGCAAAAGTAAGCTCTTGGTCTAACACAGGGGTGGCCAACCTTTTTTGGCTTACGGGCCACTATGATTGTTGGTAAGCACGCGGCGGGCCGCAAAATGTTTGTCCTCACAGCCTCGAAAGAAATACAAATGTTTATTTCATATTTTACCATAATGTATAAAAACAGGTAAGACTACATCAGGTCACTAGAACTTACAACACTAAATATTTTAGTGTTTTAGAAAATCTTTTAGTGTTTTAGAAATCATTATCATGCAGAATTGTAGTAGTCAGACAAGTATAATTAGGTGCAAAATGAGACAAAAAATTATTTAGAAAGGGGCCGTGCGGGCCACCAATCAGCAGCCTGCAGGCCGCATTTGGCCCGCAGGCTGGCCATCCCTGGTCTAACAGGATGTCGAGGTCACGGACCGTGGTGAAGGTATAGCTGGGGAATTCTGCATAGGGCGGTCATTACTGTATTATGCTTTGTAATGGATTTTCTCATATCTACGAGATTCTCTTTCATACAAATGCCAGAATTAGAACCATTGCTCATCAAATTCATTGCTGCATTCAAATGCCCGTTAGGTCTAGTCTATTCTCAGAATGTATTTCTCAGACTATAAGGCATGGTTATTTACATAAGAATGACTTGAGACTTATATGAAATTGCTGAACTGATTATCTGCTTAATATTTAACTGCCTATCTATCAGTCGCTATATTATCCTTGGAGCCCTTCAGCTACATGAGGTATAGAACCAAGGACAAAGGTTGTAATCTATAATTTCAAAATTGCTAAAACTACCATAAAACCACAACAAATGCCAAATGTTGAATTTCAAAAACGCATTATTTGCTAATAATGGCCATTAATTTACAACCGATGTTAGCACACATGCTTATACGCATATGTGCCATATCTGCCTTTGTATTGATTTTACAAAAATTGTTGATACTTTGCTTTAGACTATAAGGAGTGACTTATAGTCTGGATAAATACGGTACATGTAGTTCTGATGGGAATTCACTTGCCCTGATTGGTTTCTCTTGTAGTGGTGTAATAAAAATATTAATTACAATTACAGAAACACACATCCAATTCAAACATTGTGATTTGACTAAAACACAGTCATGGAAAGAGAAACGCCACTTAAAAAGCATTGAAACGTACCAAATAACGACCTCAGATGATGAGAATCCACAGATGCAACTTTCTTCTGGAATGATAACCATACATATCAGATGGAAAATCTTGCCCTCTAGTGCCAATCCCGGCATGACTGCAACACAGTCGGCATTCAAAGAGTACACCATTACTTCCCATTCATTTGACTCCTCGTTACACAAAGTTCCAATGCAAAATGCTCGCTCATTTAAGACACAGACACGCATCTGTTCACCAGCACTAGCGGCAAGCCTGAAACCAAATGAGAATGCACATAATTGCAAAAATGTTAAGTAATTCTTCAGCATAACTATACATATAATTCTAACCTTTTAAGTAAATAATTTTACTTAAATCAACCAAGCACATCTAATGAATTTTAATTTGTTACTACTACTCTACATTTACTATCATTTATTTAGCATCACTATCTAATGCCAAATTGCAATTCATGACATTGAGCAATTGTGCATAAATACTAACTCAAGGTCCATACACACTTTTACACAGCAAAAGGCTCAGACAAAGCTCAAACCTGAACACACCATACTGCAAGGCTCAAACCAATTGGCTACCCATTTCACACAATCAAAACCTGGTACAGTTGCTTAACACATCTACATTGTTGGTCACTTAGGAGGTACTATACATACATTACAATACTGTAGGTGTAAGCAGAACATATGAAGTGTTTTGATGTACAGATAGCACCATTTCATCACCATTACATGTTGTAAAGCTTCAATTGGAACTAACTCTTGACAAAGGTACTACATACATGCTACTACATTACACTAACCGGTCAACAGTGAGACGTCGTTGTTCTTTAACTGAATCAAATACAAGGATCTCAACATAAGTCTCATGAAGTGAACCACTTTTGACCAACAAACTGCAGATGCTGCCATGATTCAATGGCCAGGCAGATATCACAGATCGATCCTGTACACACACGTAAACTGGTGTAAGAAATGTAATAACACAACACAGATACAAAACTCATAACTTTTTTGAAGTTTTCAGTATGCATGTATCTGGATAGTTAATATATCCACATTTTCTGTCTTTAAGTCTTTGCCTGGCACATGAGGATAGGTGTCCAGTCCTCTCCTCGCCGCCTGATCTTCACAATGGTAAGTGTACTCAATGTTACGCATATAGCCGAGTTGGCTAGGGGCACGAGCAGAACTGAAATCTCAAAACAAATTTCTTTCCTGGCTGGGACCACAACCTCTTCATTGACAGTCTGGACCAGACTATGGTGCTTCATGAAGCAGGTCATAAATGAGGAACCAGATGCCTTGCTCAGCATGACTTTCAGACTAGGGGGCCATCCATTTAGTACGTACGCAGAAATCCGGAGAATTTTGAACCCTCCTCCCCCCTGTACGCAGGCGTACTCTTTGCAACCCCCTCCAGTGTTTCCGTTAATGCCCAAATGGCCGTTTTTACGTCCGTAAAAAAGGTCCAAAACGTCTACATTTTTCGGTGAAATAGCCGAAATACATGAGCTACGTCCAAAAAATTCTAGGCCAGGGCGTAAATACGTCCTCTTTTTGGACTCTAATTGAAACACTGCCCCTCCACTTGCCTAGGTACACTTGACACGCACCCCCTCCCCATAGAACGGTCTATCACTCTAAGTCTAACTGGCCTTGTTGAGGGAAGCATTTCCTTCAGAGCTATACATCATCTCTCCCCCATATATATATATATATATATATATATATATATATATATATATATATATAGCTCCATGGTCCTACAGAGACAGCCACAGCAGGAACAATCACCCTGGCAGTGGCATTAAGCTTGGGCCAAAGGCAGCCTGCAGTCTAAGCCTCTCCCACAACCCTTCTTCCTAGAGTAATTGCCTGATAGCTGAACTGTAACCCATTTGAAGGAAGGCCAATATTGACAAAATATTTGACCCCCCCCCCCCCAGTAGACCCATACGCAAGCAGATGCATTTGGGTTACCCCCTCCCTGTGCGTGCGTACTAAATGGATGGCCCCTAATGGGAGCACATTACATAAATAAATTAGACTGCTAGTTCACTTAGCATAGGGACATTTCCTGAGTTTAGCAAATCACATTTTTATGCAGGTCAGCAACTTACAATGCACAAGAAATTTTTCTGTTAGAATGCTAAAACTTAAAAATTAGGAAATTGTTAGAATGCTAAAACTTAAAAAATTAGGAAGCTTGAAACAGAATAACCCACTGCATCTGCATTCCATGTAGACCAAAGACTCCATTCCGACTTCTTGGTCTCTTTTCTATACACTGTGATGCCATTTCCATGGCAACATATAATCACAGGTATTTGACTGAAGTCACTACGAGACCAGTAACCAGCTGTGATGGTTGAACCTTCAAAAGATGACTGAAAATATGATACAACAGAAATTATATTTAAACTTCTATAATTCATCAAATAAATTCAAACTAAAAATTAATTCTTTGACATCAGTAATCTAAATCATTATCATGCTCACCATCATCTTGGTTATCATCATCAGCATCTTGATCATTATCAAGATCACCCATGATCAGGGTGATCTGTGCTCGTTCCTCTGCTGTAACATCTTCTAAACACCATCTGTGATGATTTATATCTTTCCATCAGTAACGACCCTCAAAACTTGTATTAGTTACACTTTGGAAATTGCTCAATGTAACAACCTTCCGAGTTGAAATTCTTGCTTCAATTAATGGTTTGTACATCATGATAATGGCACCAGAGAAATCATTAGATTGGATTTTCAATTGAACTTTTATGCAACATTGCACTGTAACTAGCTAGAGCTTGACACACTTTTAAGTTCAGGTTCTGCTACGGACTGATCTTCTGGATGTTGACCTGCTTACGGCTTGGTTTTGGTGTGCCATCGGTTGATGCCTTGTGCATTAGACACCGGCGCAATAGAAGTTGCTAATTACATTACATGCTATTGCAATACATTTACCCTGTATATGAATTTAATTTAGAACTTCAGAAACAATGAGCAGTTCATTGGTAAAACCTGTAACCGAAGTTCTTCTTGTATCTTGATATTCCAACTGCTTTTGTCAAGAAGCTCGACATAGTCAGCATTCCACCAAGCACTTTCAGATTGTTCATTTGAAAGTTTTTTGACCATCTCTGAAGCATCTAAACCACGAAGCCTAAAGTTGGAGAGAAAGAAAAGTTATCAATGTACACATTCTCATATGCACACGCGAGCGCTCGCACACACACACACAAGCATACCCATATTTTACCATTATAATATGACACATAACACTTTTTCAAAGTTACGTTAACACATGTTTAAAAACTCTTAACAAGTTCTATTCAGGACTGCACTGGGTCCGTAATGCAACTGTGAGCTTGAGCCTGATGAGTGGACTTAGTGTTCCGACCCGTAACAAGTTGCTCATTTACTCTTTTCAGGCCTCGATTACAGACCAAGTGCATGAAAAGCACAGCAAACAAGTAAAGACCATAAATGACAAGTTGCATTACACAAAGCATAATATAAGTGGTCTTCTTTTCATTTGTAAAGATGTCCAATGATTTAAATGACTAAATTGACATGTTTACACATGAAAATTCCCTTACTGTGTCAATGTATGATTCAACAGTTTATCGGGAGTATCATGTGAAGAATCTGTTGTGCCGACGAAATCACTTGTTGAGATGGCATTGATATCAAGCCTCATCTCTTCCACAACTTGCATCTTAATCTCTTGAATTTTTAAACCGTTTTCATCTCTTTCATTTACACTATCAACAGTTGAAACACAAATGTAAGTAGCATCTGCTTCAAGCAAATTTCGAACTGAGCTTTGAATTGAGTTTTCAACAGTTTGAGACGACAACAATGACTGGGAAACAAACAAACTGTTGCATTTAACATTTTTACAGCCATGATACTCAACATCTGGTAGACTAAAATCCTCAGAGCATTGGCTTTTATCCATCACATTGTGCCGGACTACTTCCAGGACGTGTCTTATTGCATCCACGTCTGGCAAGCTCGAAATAACCTCTCTTGAATGGCAAAGACCGCTTCGCTCAGCACTTTCTCTATCTTTCAGTCGACCACTTCTTCGAACTCTTTTAAAAGCGGAGCTACTACGACCTGTGCTTGAACCTTCAATCGAATTGTTAGTAAGCGAAGATTGATTCACAGAACTGCTCTCTGAAGAATTTTTAACACGCTTCCTACCTCTTAGTATAACTAAGTTTTCTGATGACCCTTCATGATTATCTGTTTCACAATTTGAAAATGCTTCCAAGCTGTTTACACCCATTGAATTTTCAGAACTGTGTATGCATGTAGAGTGTCTTTCAGAATTACTTTCCAAAGACGCTTTAGCACACTTACTGCCTTTCTCTACATCAAACTGTTTTGAGGATCCAGCAAGATAATCATGTTTGTAATTTGAAACCGTTTCACAAAGATGTGAAGCTAAAAGATTTTTTCCAGAACATTCAGTGAATGTAGACTGCATTGCCATATTGCCTTTCAAATTAATTGAAGGCTGCCTTGCACAATTGCTATGTGAATCTATCGAAGACTGGCTTACTGAATTGTTTTTCAAATCCTTTTTGAAAAGTTTATCATCTCTCTGTGTAACAAACTTCTTACATGAACTTTTAGCACTGTCTGTTTCACATTGTGGCATAAGTCCATCATTTACTTCTGTCAACAGCTTATGCTTATCAGTATTCCAAGTCCATGGTTGCCTTACAGGATTCTGGTCAACTGATGAACGTTTTGCAGAAGTTCCACGTCGTCTAGCTTTAACTCTGCTGTACAGATCATCATTATCCTCATCCAAGAAGCTGAGATCTGATGTGCTGAAGCTGTCTGAATTTAAGTTGATTGTCTGCTCTGAGACCACGCTATCAGCCAAGTCAGCTGAACTAATATCAGCCTGCTGAGAATCAAGACATGATGTGGAGGTTGGCAAATATTTTAGCAGTTGATCAGGCTTGGCCAAATTATCTGGTGCCATCAAATCTGACTGCACACAACACAGGACATTGATTCCCGTAATTGAATCTGGTTCCTTTTGGAGCTTGGAGTCTTCAGAATCTGACTGAGTTTCTAATTCAGGTTTTGTGCCAAAGGTTTTAATTGATCGAAATTCCAGTTTCTGAGAGTGTTTTGCTACAAAATAGCCTGGTTGCTTAGGATTTTTGAGTCTTCCATCCATGTCCCTATATGGTACCTTACTGACCAACAGATCGTTATCTCCATCCATATCTCTCTTAGATATATCTTTCTCCAGCACCTCCTTCTCACTACATGACAAAATTCCTTTTAAAGGGTTTAGATAAATTCCAATATTTAGCTTTCTCAAACCATCTTCTTGGCCATTTGTGATCCAGTTACCTACATGTTCAGAGGTCATTTGACTGACAGTACATTCATCCGTTTTATCTCCTTTTTCATTTACTAAATCAGCTCGTTCATTGTGGTTGTTTATGCTGCTATCAGGGATTCTATTTAGTGAATTAGAATAAATTCCATGAAGGTTGTTAAACTGGCATCCAACATTTTCTTTGAGAATACAGACAACTTTTTCCGCAAACTCTTTGTTATGATCAGCTGAACAATTCAACCCAGATGTTTCATCTCCTGCAAGCGTCCCATCATTTGACCGATTGCCTTGCAATTCTGGGCCTGCCCAGTATTCACTACCAAGACCGCAATCTGCTGTTTGTGTGCATTGAAGTATTATATTGCATGACTTGATGTCTTCTGGTGCAAACAATTCCTCAGAATGTTCAGGGTCATTCAGAAAAACTCCTGCTTGATTTCCCTCTGCTTCCAAGGTGGAATTTGACTCAGCAGAATCACTTTGTTGAACGGTTATGTTCAAGGGTTGGATGGTGTTCACTGATGATGCAGACAAACAGCTAACATCATGGCAGATTGGATTTGCTTTAATACTGCTATTTACTTGAGAATAAGAGGTAACCAGAGGGTCACAATTCACTGAATGAAAGGTCACAAGGTCACCAATTAATGGAAGACCAGAATTTACACAAGTTTCTTGTACCACTAAGTCTGAATTAACTAGGTCAGACTGAATTAGGTCGGAGTTCTTCAAACGATCCACCTCCTCATCAACTGCACTACTCGGTATTGACACATGGATTGGAGTCAATTTGAAAGACACACAACACTTTCGTGGATTATCCGCTGATGATGGTTCATCAACTGAAACGCTAGGAGAACTGTCGGTAGGTCCAATAGCAGTACGTACATTAGAAGCCACATCAACACCCAAAGAACCATCTCCAGGCAACGAATACAACTTTGTCTGTTCTTTTATCTTCTGACGTACATGGTCTTTAGCACTCTTACGGCGTTCATGCGTCTAGAATTAAAATCAGGGAATTTAGGTAGCAGCACATCTGAATGTATTACTGACTTCTCAGATAAATAATATACATGTCTGAGGGATCATAATTACTAATAGTAATACGTCCAGAAGGATAATTTCTACCTATTAGTGCAATATTAACAATAGAATCAAAGTCATTATTAATAATGCTTGTACATTAATAAACAAGAGTAATAGTAGTAGTTTCAGTTTAACTACACTGTGTGATAACAAAGATCATTAGCATCACCCTCCTCCTTTATCTAGGCTTGGGACTGGCACTGTCAGAGTGCAAACAGTGACGGAGTTTACAAGAGTAATAACAGCAAGACATGCATTTATACGTATTAGTGTTGTTTTAGTTTTGCCTTGAGTTTTAGTTATTATTAGTTTTACATGCTAGGTGTTTTAGTTATTATTAGTTTTAGTTATTTTGCCAAGTTTTAGTTTTAGTTTTTCAAGGGACATGGACATGAAACCACAAAGGAAAGGGACATGGACATGAAACCACAAAGGATTTCAAGGGACATGGACATGAAACCACAAAGGATTTCAAGGGACATGGACATGAAACCACAAAGGATTTCAAGGGACATGGACATGAAACCACAAAGGATTTCAAGGGACATGGACATGAAACCACAAAGGATTTCAAGGGACATGGACATGAAACCACAAAGGATTTCAAGGGACATGGACATGAAACCACAAAGGATTTCAAGGGACATGGACATGAAACCACAAAGGATTTCAAGGGACATGGACATGAAACCACAAAGGATTTCAAGGGACATGGACATGAAACCACAAAGGATTTCAAGGGACATGGACATGAAACCACAAAGGATTTCAAGGGACATGGACATGAAACCACAAAGGATTTCAAGGGACATGGACATGAAACCACAAAGGATTTCAAGGGACATGGACATGAAACCACAAAGGATTTCAAGGGACATGGACATGAAACCACAAAGGATTTCAAGGGACATGGACATGAAACCACAAAGGATTTCAAGGGACATGGACATGAAACCACAAAGGATTTCAAGGGACATGGACATGAAACCACAAAGGATTTCAAGGGACATGGACATGAAACCACAAAGGATTTCAAGGGACATGGACATGAAACCACAAAGGATTTCAAGGGACATGGACATGAAACCACAAAGGATTTCAAGGGACATGGACATGAAACCACAAAGGATTTCAAGGGACATGGACATGAAACCACAAAGGATTTCAAGGGACATGGACATGAAACCACAAAGGATTTCAAGGGACATGGACATGAAACCACAAAGGATTTCAAGGGACATGGACATGAAACCACAAAGGATTTCAAGGGACATGGACATGAAACCACAAAGGATTTCAAGGGACATGGACATGAAACCACAAAGGAAAGGGACATGGACATGAAACCACAAAGGATTTCAAGGGACATGGACATGAAACCACAAAGGATTTCAAGGGACATGGACATGAAACCACAAAGGATTTCAAGGGACATGGACATGAAACCACAAAGGATTTCAAGGGACATGGACATGAAACCACAAAGGATGGACATGAAACCACAAAGGATTTCAAGGGACATGGACATGAAACCACAAAGGATTTCAAGGGACATGGACATGAAACCACAAAGGATTTCAAGGGACATGGACATGAAACCACAAAGGATTTCAAGGGACATGGACATGAAACCACAAAGGATTTCAAGGGACATGGACATGAAACCACAAAGGATTTCAAGGGACATGGACATGAAACCACAAAGGATTTCAAGGGACATGGACATGAAACCACAAAGGATTTCAAGGGACATGGACATGAAACCACAAAGGATTTCAAGGGACATGGACATGAAACCACAAAGGATTTCAAGGGACATGGACATGAAACCACAAAGGATTTCAAGGGACATGGACATGAAACCACAAAGGATTTCAAGGGACATGGACATGAAACCACAAAGGATTTCAAGGGACATGGACATGAAACCACAAAGGATTTCAAGGGACATGGACATGAAACCACAAAGGATTTCAAGGGACATGGACATGAAACCACAAAGGATTTCAAGGGACATGGACATGAAACCACAAAGGATTTCAAGGGACATGGACATGAAACCACAAAGGATTTCAAGGGACATGGACAAAACCACAAAGGGGGACATGGACATGAAACCACAAAGGATTTCAAGGGACATGGACATGAAACCACAAAGGATGGACATGAAACCACAAAGGATTTCAAGGGACATGGACATGAAACCACAAAGGATTTCAAGGGACATGGACATGAAACCACAAAGGATTTCAAGGGACATGGACATGAAACCACAAAGGATTTCAAGGGACATGGACATGAAACCACAAAGGATTTCAAGGGACATGGACATGAAACCACAAAGGATTTCAAGGGACATGGACATGAAACCACAAAGGATTTCAAGGGACATGGACATGAAACCACAAAGGATTTCAAGGGACATGGACATGAAACCACAAAGGATTTCAAGGGACATGGACATGAAACCACAAAGGATTTCAAGGGACATGGACATGAAACCACAAAGGATTTCAAGGGACATGGACATGAAACCACAAAGGATTTCAAGGGACATGGACATGAAACCACAAAGGATTTCAAGGGACATGGACATGAAACCACAAAGGATTTCAAGGGACATGGACATGAAACCACAAAGGATTTCAAGGGACATGGACATGAAACCACAAAGGATTTCAAGGGACATGGACATGAAACCACAAAGGATTTCAAGGGACATGGACATGAAACCACAAAGGATTTCAAGGGACATGGACATGAAACCACAAAGGATTTCAAGGGACATGGACATGAAACCACAAAGGATTTCAAGGGACATGGACATGAAACCACAAAGGATTTCAAGGGACATGGACATGAAACCACAAAGGAAAGGGACATGGACATGACATGGATTTCAAGGGACATGGACATGAAACCACAAAGGATTTCAAGGGACATGGACATGAAACCACAAAGGATTTCAAGGGACATGGACATGAAACCACAAAGGATTTCAAGGGACATGGACATGAAACCACAAAGGATTTCAAGGGACATGGACATGAAACCACAAAGGATTTCAAGGGACATGGACATGAAACCACAAAGGATTTCAAGGGACATGGACATGAAACCACAAAGGATTTCAAGGGACATGGACATGAAACCACAAAGGATTTCAAGGGACATGGACATGAAACCACAAAGGATTTCAAGGGACATGGACATGAAACCACAAAGGATGGACATGAAACCACAAAGGATCAAGGGACATGGACATGAAACCACAAAGGATTTCAAGGGACATGGACATGAAACCACAAAGGATTTCAAGGGACATGGACATGAAACCACAAAGGATTTCAAGGGACATGGACATGAAACCACAAAGGATTTCAAGGGACATGGACATGAAACCACAAAGGATTTCAAGGGACATGGACATGAAACCACAAAGGATTTCAAGGGACATGGACATGAAACCACAAAGGATTTCAAGGGACATGGACATGAAACCACAAAGGATTTCAAGGGACATGGACATGAAACCACAAAGGATTTCAAGGGACATGGACATGAAACCACAAAGGATTTCAAGGGACATGGACATGAAACCACAAAGGATTTCAAGGGACATGGACATGAAACCACAAAGGATTTCAAGGGACATGGACATGAAACCACAAAGGATTTCAAGGGACATGGACATGAAACCACAAAGGATTTCAAGGGACATGGACATGAAACCACAAAGGATTTCAAGGGACATGGACATGAAACCACAAAGGATTGAAACCACAAAGGATCAAGGGACATGGACATGAAACCACAAAGGATTTCAAGGGACATGGACATGAAACCACAAAGGATTTCAAGGGACATGGACATGAAACCACAAAGGATTTCAAGGGACATGGACATGAAACCACAAAGGATTTCAAGGGACATGGACATGAAACCACAAAGGATTTCAAGGGACATGGACATGGACACACAAAGGAAAGGGACATGGACATGAAACCACAAAGGATTTCAAGGGACACAAAGGATTTCAAGGGACATGGACATGAAACCACAAAGGATTTCAAGGGACATGGACATGAAACCACAAAGGAAAGGATTTCAAGGGACATGGACATGAAACCACAAAGGATTCAAGGGACATGGACATGAAACCACAAAGGATTTCAAGGGACATGGACATGAAACCACAAAGGATTTCAAGGGACATGGACATGAAACCACAAAGGATTTCAAGGGACATGGACATGAAACCACAAAGGATTTCAAGGGACATGGACATGAAACCACAAAGGATTTCAAGGGACATGGACATGAAACCACAAAGGAAAGGGACATACTTGAGGTCGACTTGAAGTCGACAACTTGGAGCCAAAACGACTTGATCCGACTTGGCAGAAAAACAACTAACTTCCGACTTAAAGTCGACTTCTGACATGGTAATTACGATTAAGTACGGCTAATAATACAAAAATGTCATGCCAATTTGCCTGGCAAGCATTAATTTCATATACTAATTAGTAATGAGACCTCAACACCTGATGAATAAAATTGGTGAAAGATTATTAGGCCTATTTTAAGCAGTGTGTTTTTGTGCTTGAACAGTTTTGTAATGCTCTAATTGGTTAACAGAAGAATCTGTGGCGGACCGCGGACTTGTTGCACTGAATGGCTTGTTACAATGATACATTTTAATTCTGTCGTCATAATTATTTGGACACTAACCCCTAACGTATCAAATAGCAATGCATGCGTACCATCCTACTGCCTAAAGTTCATTGATTTGCGCGCGTTCAGCTCTTGATAAGGTAGACGTGCTAACATTTTTACTAACATTTCGATTTCGCCATTTTTATTAAACGTACGTGTGACGCTTTAACATAGAATAACAAATGATGTAGATAAATCGACACCTATAAACAAAACAAGTAACTGTTTAGCACAACCGCCGCAACCGGCGTCGATAATACAAAATTAAACCGCAGCCTAAGTAGGCTACGCGGTATAGACCGTAGAAGTTAGAACATGCTTCATTCATTTTTGCAAAAGCACTACAAAACTGCTTAAATGCTGCCGTGACCTCACGATCATTAGTGTGATATGATAAATTTAGATTTATTTGTGTCTCAAGTCGGTTTAAGTCGACTTGTGGAGAAAACAACTTGAGGTCACTTTTCTGGACAAATTCGACTCGGGGGTCAGTTGCGCTAGGCAGAAACGACTCGACTTGGGATGCCCAAGTCGACTGGGGTCGACTTATTGGGGTCGACTCCCAGGTCTACCTTCAAGATACCTGCTCAGAGGCGCTCCTGGCCCAGCCGTAGTTGAAAAGAACGGTTTTAGAGATCAGTAAGGACAAACTCCTCAGGCATTCAGCCTGAGGAGTTTGTCCTTGGTAGCAAACATAGCTCCAGTGGAAGGCTGTTTCAAATGGTCAGGTCCATGACGGATAAAGCCTGGTATTGCATGGTGGAAATGCACGCAAAGGAAACAAGCAAGTTGCCATGGACCGCAGAGCACAGAGATAGGCGGCCGAAGCAGAACAGCAGAGCTCCCAAAAGTATGCTGGCACAGTAAGGAGAAGGCAATGCCAAACAAAGGCAGAGATCCTTTAGACAATACGTTGGGATTGTAATTTAATAGACTGAGGCTGAATAAGGTGTACTTGCAATTATCACTGTAACCAACTGATTAAATCAAAATGAAGTAACTGATCCAAGCCTAGTGGCAACATCTTCCTGGAATGGCCTTATTGATTTCTCTCCTGCTGGCACCTTCTCCTTCAAACTGAAAGCTTTTTTCCTACATGATGCACCTTGCACATTCTTACACAATCTCCTACCTCCTTCATCATCATGCACTACAGTGCACACCTTTGCATCTGCAGCAAATTTATAATTCTTCTATATAATCCCTAATCTATGTCACAAACAGCAGTGGCCCAAGCATTGATCCTTTTTCCACATCGTTCAACGCTGTGAAATCATAGACTTGCCAATTTCTACTCACTACTTGTTACACATTAGCACAATTACCTTGTGTTTTACAGATAAAACACAACTTATGAAAAACTAAACCCTGTCTGCCACATTGCTACCCTACATCTTCACGTCTTAACACAAATTGATGGAACAGCTTGCAAACCTAAGTCTGACATGGCAAATTATGAATATTTTAAACCTCAGTTTGACAAAGCTGACCTCAGCAAATTCCTCTAATGCAATATTCTGAGAGGAGTACAAATGGTTAACTGTCGTATCAAGTTTGTATATGAAATATATTTTGAATTACTAAAATGAATACATAATTTCATACTTAGCATTATTGTATACTTAGTAAATAAACTTTCATCAAAGATTGTTATGCATGTCCTACTTCTAATTCATTTTCCACTTTTAAAAAGGCAACAATGTTTGACAACTTTATGAAAAAAAAACCCCGAGTAAAAATTTAACATTTCCGAAGGATCTGACTCTGAATGGGCGTGTTCAGTTCTGTTTGGGGAGTGACAAATATTTATATATATATTACACTTGGCCCAACGTCAAGGTACGACGCATTTCACCTTCAAGGCTTCAATCATATGCCATGCTGTTGGATTTCCTGTTGTGGCGCAGTCATAAATAACGAAGATTTAACCTCAGGAATTTGTTAAACTTAAGTTTAAAAACAAATTATAATACTGACCTAAACACAAAAACTGAATTTTGTTGCAAAAGCGAGTCCACTAGCCTTCTTTAATCATTGCGCTATACAAAAGAATCAGTTCAAAATAGGTTCCCTCGAATGCTAACTTTCAAATTCATGCAAAGGAATGTAATTTATGGATTACCGCTTTAATATCTTTTACCTAGATCGGTTAAAGCAATCTCAGCACTACTCTTTGAGTCGACTGTTTTCCAATCCGAAAGAAAAACCTCCTCAATTATTTATGTTCTTATGTTTAGCTTTAATTTGTATTAGTGCTTATCGAAAGTCGCTAAGAAACGATCGCCATTTCTCGAACTCATTGAAATTCACCGGGAAACCCATTATATAATAGACATCTTACTACAGTAAGTAATAAATAATTATGTCTATGGGGAAACCCCACGGATGCGCATTAATACTATTAATAGATCTCACTGGGGAAACCCCGTGCTATCGGCGGATTTCCGGAAGTCTTGCTGTTTCGATCGTTAATCCGTGTGCCTTGTAGCCTCAGTAAGTATGCAGGCTGGTACTTTATTCAAAACAATCAATATGCAAAATAAAGTTGTATATATCTTGTATTCTGCCATTTACATACAGTAAGACATATAAGCCTAGTTTAATGCTATATTGTTATATATGATAAAGAAAGGATCAACACACCTCTTGAGGTATCTGCACATGGCTTATATAATTATATATATTCGTTTATTGAGAAAAACAATCTGACAAAAACGCAGAAATGCTAACATGAGTGATAAAGGATAATTAAAGTTCATCAGAAGATTTTAGAATAAACTAGTAAATATTATTACATAATGATGATCTGGGAATAAATTGAGAGTTGTCCTTGGGTGGGAGAGTACTTAAATAAGTTGGACTCTGACATGACCATTATTTACAATAGATCTTTAAGATGTGGGCTCAGTTTAGTTTAAATACGGTTTTAAAATCTTTTACAGGAAATTAGGTTACCCTGCCAACGTGGCTTTTGCCTTTTGGTCTTATCTTTGGATGCCTAGTAATGTTTTGCTTGAATGGATAATTGGATATTGATTATATGACTATATTGATTATGATTATATGACTATACTGATTATTGATGGTATACATGTATGCACTATAAATGTATGGCAGCTGCTATAATCTGCTGTAAGATTTAGTGATTTAGTATAATTTTAAGTGTTCTCAAGGAAGCTTGAGCCATTCTGTATACATAAAATTCACTGGAAACTGGTTACTACTTACAACATTTTTTGTGGCCAGTGATTAATACTTTGTTACGAAACAACTGTGAACATTTGACTGCATTGATTCTGTTCAGCAGTTATAGGCATATCTATGCACAATGAATTCACCTGAACATCTACACGTTGCCTTTTGGGGATCTTTCAAATGGGCTGCGCTACAGATCTACGTCTTTGCGCTACGATAAACTGGAAGTGTTTCTTGAATTGTTTCTTGCTGCTGTCCACAGGCCATGACATTATTATGAAGTAATGTGGACAGACGTCTAAATGTGCCTTAAATGTGCAAACAAACAAACAGTGTCTCTCATGACTCAAAACACTGTCATTGGTTTGAGTTCAAATGAAGTGGACTAAACATTCCACTTGATGCTGACCCATTTCCTCTTCAAGACAGCACACAACCACTTGCTGATTTAACACATGTGCCTTAAACACCAATCAGACAGCAGTCTGTACAGCAATTGATCTACAAGTCTCTTTGCCGGACACGGCATATACAGTATATCAGAGTACACTACGCAGCACTGAAAGAAAAGTAGTATATATGCGCTAGTACTCCACTGGAGATTGAGTGTCGACATCTGCAAAGGGGCAAATGCAGACAAGGGGGAGGAAGAGGTTCAATGTAGGTAATTTTTTATGAAAAACATTTATGGCTGACCCTTTTCTTCCTTAATTCTCCACAGATGTATATGACACTTTGTACGACATTGGTTCCCCATTGGGATACCTATGTTAATACAGCCCAAGCCGGAGAAGTCAGATAAAACACAAGAAACACATTAAAAGAGTAGTTCATACATTTTCATTCATCGCATTATATAATAATCAAATATTTGGATAAATATTTCTTACTCAATCTAAAGAATCATAATAAGCAAATAACTCGCAAATGAACACAAACCTTGTTTTCAATCATACTTTTCCATGAATAACAGTAAGTGGAAGCCAATTTATTAAATAATACAGAACTTTAGCAATTCTTTCTCCCACAACTGTAGCAGCTCCGGAGGAGCAGAGGGATATATCTGAAGAATATAAATGACACCTGGAACAGTCAATTCTCATGAAGTTTTGGTACAAGTGTTGAGGAGGGTGACACCAATGAAACACTGGAATTATTTATCATCTATTTAATTTTTTTACCCTACTATTTAGCATAGTTGTTAAAAACGGTAAAATCAAAATAAAAAACGGAAAAAAACGTCGTTTTATTGAAAAAAATAAAAAACGGAAAAAAACGAGAAAAAACGGAAAAGAAAATAATTTGACTTTGCTACATCTTTTACTGCATTTTTAAATTAAAAACCTTGTTTGCACAATTTAATTTAATCAGCAAATAACATAACTTTACTAGTAAACACCAAATAACAGTAATCTACAACAATTATTTTCTGTTTCAAAAGTTTGGTTTAAAAAGAAATTGAGAAATTAAAAATATTGTAATCTTTTCAAATTTAAATTGCATACTTAAGTCCACATAAGTCCATGCTGACATAAGCAATTAAAAACTAAAGTTTGTAAGTATAGAGTGTACTTAATTAAAAATTGTAGATCTACTTACAATTCTGACTTATATATAAGAACTTAATATGGAGTAATAAGTGATGAATTTGAAGTAATAATATCCGTCAGTTTATCAGTCAATCAGAGATTCCTGTGTACAAAGACAACATTTCGCATTTTGGAAAACTTAGAAATTTAAATAACTGTTATAAATTTTATTTCATGAACTGTGCTGTTGATTTCTCAACTGATGACACTAAATAGTGACGCAAATTAGATGAATCCTTGAAAGGACGGAGACAACTTAAGGGATATCAGACAAAAATAAAATTAAACAAATAGTAGCAGAAGTTAATAAATAAATAAAGTTACATATAAAAAATAAAAAACGGAAAAAAACGAGACGAGAAATAAAAAACGAAAAAAACGACGTTTTCTGGAAAAAAATAAAAAACGAAAAAAACGTTTTTTACAACTATGCTATTTAGTATTGTAGGATGAGCTAAAAAAAGCAATGCCTGAGCACATGATAAAAGTGTTGTTTGAAGCCGGATCTCAAGAGGACTCATGACTTGATGGTAAAGCATCAGTAGGCCTATAGCAGGTGGCATTATCATTAACTTTCAACCAAACTCATTTTAATAATTACTATATTTCCTGCTAACAGCAGAGTGAAATTTATATATGCTAGACCATTGGTGTGCTTATAGTGTAGTTTTAACCCTTTCAATAACTGTCCACAGCCATATTGCTGAAAATAATAAAATAATAAAATTAGAAAATCCACTTCTTTCAGTGGAATGCAGATCTCTGTATCTCAGGAAGTGGTCTTTACAAAGTGGATGCGACACCCACACAGGCTATTGGATTTTTACATTGCCCAGTTTATGGCTGTGGCTGGAAACAGGACAAGTTTGTAAGTCGCTGCAGGCAGGCCTCTGCTTTAAGGCCAACATTTGCAAACCTCGGAGTGTTGTTTATAGGCATTCCCTGTTGCTGCCAAAGCTTGCAGAGACCATCTTGTTCTTCAGGGCCAGGTAGATGATCCTCAACAACCCAATCTAATCAAAGACTTATTATGACTGGCTCCCTGTGTTAGAAGAGCCACAAAGCCTAAACAAAATGGATGAGAAAAGCCTGAAATGCCTTGCCACTATTGCATGGTAAGCAGGCTGGGCCCTGGCACGGAATGCTGCACTGACATATGTGCTCCTACTTTCACTTAAGTTCAACTCCTGTCAGTGGAAGACAAAACGTGCAAAAATAGCAAACTTCCATCAATATATCAGCAACTGGTAATGTAACGTAATTAGCCACTTCTATTGCGCCGGTGTCTAATGCACAAGGCATCAACCAATGGCACACCAAAACCAAGCTGTAATCAGGTCAACATCCAAAAGATCAGTCCGTAAAAGACAGAGAGACAGCCTACGGTGGATAAGCAATTTGAAAGAGGTAAGTTTTCAGCCGAGAACGAAATGACACAAGCGACTGAGCACAGCGTACAGACACAGGAAGAGAGTTCCAAAAAGTATGTCCAGATACTGAAAAAGCTCGTTTGCCAAGAACAGTTCTTGATTTTGGTATGACCAGACAAAGATGATCAGATGACCTCATTGAATAATGATAAGTCTGGGGAATAAGAACTGATTTTAAATATTGTGGTTGGCCAGAGTTTACAGTTTTATATACTATGAGCCCCAGTTTGAAACGAATTCTCTGCTGAACAGGAAGCCAACGCAAAGAGTTAAGCACAGGGGTTATATGTTCATATTTTGATGTATTAGTTATGGCTCTAGCCAGAGAGTTCTGAACCCTTTGGTGTGGGCTTAATGAACAGCAGAGGGTTACATTTGTTATAGAGCTGAAGCACTTTCATACTGATGCACCAGTGAAACAAGAAATTTTTCCAGATGAGCAATTCAGTACTTAAGGCATTGCTTTCTGTTGCAAAACAATTTCTTATTTTCCAGAGTTTTTCGCATCCTGAGGGACTATAATTATAATTCTCTCCCAAGTTCAGCTCAATATTTCCACGATATTCTGAATTTCTTCAATGTGTAAAAGAAGTTAACTTCTGAAACTCTGTGATAAAGGAACAGGTTCAGCAATTGTGAGAAAATGTAAATAGTACAATGATTCAAAATTACTGTCCAGAGCTCCACAGAGCCAAATAAGCAAAGCAACCAAACATATGGACTGCATTTTCAAAATGCCCATGCACTGAAGCCTGAAACACCACATATCCACTGCAGGTAATGTTCAACATTTGTTACTGTTAAAGTGTGGTCAAAAAATACCTATGCTAATTATAAAAACCACTAACAGCAAAAGTAAAGCCAGTTCAGTTTAAAATAACTACTGAACTGCAAATTCTTCAGATAAAGTACAGGACCTATCAAACACCGTCAGAGTATGAATTTAAAGCAAGCACAGATGTCATTATTCTCAGGTATTCAACTGAGTATGAAGCACACAGAGTATTTAGAATTTCTCTACCATATTTGAGTACCTATCAAAGACTCCATGTACAATCCACAAGAAACAGTTGACATTTTTGGATCATACCCCAGTGTATCACTGCTTCAACATTTCATTATTATCAGTATTATTATTAGTTGTAAGTTACAATGTTAGGCAATGAAACATTTGTTAATTACATGCCTTCATATAAGCATTAAGCAACAACCTTCAGATCTAGAGGTACAGTCTAACATGTTTACGATCTCATGGCTGAAGTGTAATGTACAAACAACAGAGTAATCTTATACACAGGCTGCAAGACTTGACAACATCAGATTTATATCATGCACACAAATTCAAATCATAACATGATTCCACTTCATCCATAATAATAAACAACTGCATAGATTAAGTACTTTTTATGCATGACATGAATCAGTTGAAAATCTCATGCAAAATACCATAGAAGCAAAACCACCATATAAATCTACCTTGGTCAACACAGCCCAGGTCTGCAAAACTTCTTGAATTTATTTCAACAATTGGAAAAGAAGTAAAAAATGAGCATAAAAATTGTACAATCTGCAATACTACAGGCATCATATCTAAGCCATCATAGAAACAATTAGACCATGTGGTTCGGGCTGTTAACGAGTATCTGGAGGACCGGGCCCCCCCTTTGAACGATTGCACCCGGGCCGGTAAATCAATTCTCGAAACCAGGCCAAAGAGGCATAATGCCTTAATTGCTTAATTACGGTCTAACAGCTTAATAGCTGACAGATGGCTGTTGCCTGTACAGCCAAGCCGCGAGTGGTGGGGGCAGTCTAGGATCCTAGATTGCTTGCATGGGGGCAATGGTATTTCAAGAGGAGCGCGACGCTGTAACATTGTAAGTCCACCATGCACGTTTGTGGTGGATCCCGAATTTAACAACATCTTACAAAGGCCGTTGACATTGGCAGACCGTGGCTCGCGTGTGGTCTGATTATGCTGGCGTCCGCCAGCATAATCCAAGAAGGGCGGGTGGACAGACAAGCCGCCCTTCCACGCCTATAGACTCTGGGTGGGAGCCTAAGGCTAAATCCGCTGCTTATGCCAGTGCCCTTCAGACCAGACCCATTCATGAGGGCTGCAGAATGTTGCGCCACTCTGGAAATGTGTGTCCCCACGCAAGCTATCCTGCATCCGGCACTGGCCGGTGACAGCTGAAAATCAATGTAGCACACATATTACAAAATTTAACTAGTCTCTAGGAATCAATACCAAATTAGGAGGCTGTTTTACTGACGGCATGACAGGCTTTCGGGCACTTGTTCAGATTGGGCTCGGGCACCCAGGCTGCATTTTACTAACATTTTGACAGCCCTAGTTGTGGTGCTTAACTGCTTTTGGTCAAGATAGTCAGAAAACTGGTACCTCTAATATCTATAACATTTGTCAACAAATCAAAATATATCAGCTGCCTATGAATTCAAATTACATAGCAAGAAGCACACCAAGAACAGATAAAGTTACTGCTCTGAACAAGAACATCGTTAAAATAACAGTTGACAGAAAACTCTGCATGAGTGGCCAGTCACCAAGGCTTCCAGAAGGGAAGAGCAGGCATTCAGCCTGACCCCATTCACTGTCTACAGCTCTTGTCAAACAAATGTTGAGCCAAGGTTTCTGTAATTTACACAAAACAGTTGACTAACATATTACTTTTGGTTGAAGAAGTGATGTCTTGGCACTTTCATTACCCTTGAAACAGAAGAATGTTAGTAAGGATTGCTTCTATTACAATGCAGCCACCAACAATGTACAGAAACCAACTCTTCTCTGGAGATAGATCACCATACCGGATGAATAGAATCTGAAATTCCACAAAAACAGATTCTTATAGAAATACAAATATTAAACAAGCACCCTTTCAAGATAATTATCTAAGTAGCCTACTAATAGAAAATACAAGTAATGAAACAGCATATTCAAGGAGCCAAGATAATTCCTATAAAATACAACTTCCTCTTGCAAGCTGTTTGTCCCGAACTTACCTACAAAAGAATTTGTATATCCCATGTCTATTCGAATACTGGTCCACACCAATGGTATTCATTACTACAAGTTTAGCAGAACACTTATCTTTCTCTTACATCATTTCACAAAAACCTGAGGACATCTTTTCAGCTACCTGTGCTTTTGAAGTGAATTCTTAAATTAGCACAAAAGAAATATTGATTAATAATCATAATAGTCCCTATGGGAATAAGACATTCAATGAACACAGCCACAGCCATATTTATGATGGACAGATACAGGCTATACCCTTTCATATTTGAATCTGTTTTAAAGATTTTCTTGTAGAAAAGATAAGACATTCAATGAACACAGCCACAATTTATGGGTTGTGAATCAATAGATGATGGAAAACAGATAGTCAAGCATGTTGATCAAACAAAATACCGCAATTACGCAGTTGAGTGACTGATATTAACCAAACACTTGAAGGGTCCTACACTTGCTTCAACAGCAAATTGTCACTTGATATCAAATGCTACTAAGTATTCTGGTGAAACTAGCATATTTATGGTTCTCAGATGCAAATTAACATGCACAAGTGAAACTAGAGTACACACAGTCTCAATTGACCGACCCCTCACAGTGATCGAGACATAGGCTACATGTGCATGGGTCTTTATCTCATGCCTGGGCCAGTCAGAAATCTGTTATTACTCGTCAGTTAAAACAGGCACTACATGAGTATTGAGTCACAGAATGGCCCAGTAACTTTGATGCATCAGCCGACAAAAGCTCGTTAAGGACTGAAAATGCCTTTGCAACAAGCGAAACTTCAATATATGTAAGTTACAAAAAAACAGAGCTTTGTTGATAATAGGGTAATGATTACTTTAGAGTTATGTTTGTATAAGTTTCATTTGTTGTGGCAGGCCATTGAATTATTCACTATCACTGGAGGTAAAAAAAACTGAAGTTTACAGTACACCAAAGTTTTTACATTGTACTCAATAGTATGACATATGTCTACAACCATGTTGGTCTATTCATAAATGCACACAGAGCCGAATACTAAACAATAGTAACCTAGACTGAATGAGCTCCATTATTACTCGTCAGTTAAAACAGGCACTACATGAGTATTGAGTCACAGAATGGCCCAGTAACTTTGATGCATCAGCCGACAAAAGCTCGTTAAGGACTGAAAATGCCTTTGCAACAAGCGAAACTTCAATATATGTAAGTTACAAAAAAACAGAGCTTTGTTGATAATACACAACCAATAGTATAGTAAGGGCTAGTGGTCATTATACAATGACTATCTTAGAGGTGGCAAATTAAAGTGGAAAACAGTGACAATACATATTTTATGCAGCCAGTAGCATAACTGTGACCAGCAGGGCCCAAAACTGCAGAAAGCCCAACCCTGAAAGAGAGGGCCCATTCAGAGTCTGATATAAGCAGGCCCCATAAGGTCCATTTGAGTAATATGTCATCTGAAGACAAGTCACTGTGTGCGGCATTGAACATAAATAAGCATTCACAAACAACTACCCTATCACAAACAAGTAATTATAATGCAACATCACATTTTACGTCCCATACATGATTGTTCAGATGGCCTTTCAATACATTTTCACACTGTAAGCAGGCCTTCCTCCTCGTAAAATGGAGACCAGGCCACCAGCATTGTGGACTCACAGCTACACAGATATAATATCAGGCCATTCTTTTCTCACAGACAATTTACAGACTACAGGCAAGTATTGAAGCCATGATCAGTCACAGTGGGACACATGTAATATAATTAGAATACAGCATCAAATACCACCACTTCAGGAAAAAACTGAGCAGTCTACAGAAATGATAATTACCAAGATAATGTTGATAGCGAGAAATCCAACGAGACCCAACCCCAGTAAAACGTAGAGACCCTGATGTAGAACTGCACTTCGGTAAATGCTCAGAATGAATGAAACCTGCAAAACAAGTCAACAAGTTCTGCAGAGCGCATTGGTAGACTCCTAAGAAAATGAAATGATACATCTGACAAAAAATCGATGAATAAGAGATATGAAGGTGGAGCATTGGATGAATCAGTTTAGATTAACATTTAGCAAAGTTGTTCTGTTGTATATATCTGAAGTTTCTCGTTTAGCATAAATATATGTACTATCCTTTACCAAATATACACTTTCATGTTAGAATGTGACCCTGTTTTAAGCCCACAACCAGCAAACAACCAACCAAACTGTTTTGAAACTCTTGAGCTTCTGCTTGATACATAGGGGACAACATGGTTATTATGGATAAACTTTTCTTGCCACATTGAACAGCACAGAAAATACAGAGAAAAAAGAAACTAAACAGTAAATACAGGAAATGTTGCTGTCTGGTATTTCCTTAACTTCAAAGTCCATTGAAAAAATATTTCATAGGAACTTACCAAAACCATAATCACAACAATAACCATGAAGGAGAGCTGCAGCAGTTTCTGAAACAATTACAAAGTTTCTTAAAATAAATGGATCCATGATGACAAATAATTTATAACAGTATTCAACGAATAAAACCCACCACACTTTGTTCAACAGTTGAAACTACAGGCTGGAGGTGAATAAGATACTGTTCCAGTGACAAAGTGATGTATAAACTAAAGTGAAAAAGTGGCCACAATTTCAGATAGAGTCAACTTGTTAGCGTGACCAAGCAGTCCAATGAGTGCATCGCAGACAAACACCTGGGACTGCAGTCACAATTTTAACAGTGCAGCTGAAATGTTGTCATCAAGGGGACATTCTGGTATGTTTGACATTTGTCCTCATTATGGGGCTCATCAATATGCCCATTTATGGGGACTACTGAACAGCACCATGATGATGCTTTGAGCTATAGCACCTTTTCATACTGCTGTTTCTGGATAAAAACCAGCACAAAAAATAAATACCACAAATTTTAAAGAATTGAATTTTAGACAAAATTTATATTTAAACTGTAGCTTCAACAGTGGATGAGATATATATAGTTTTTAACCTTCGGAGATGAAATGGACCAAAATCCACAAATAACACGGCCTGGCCCAGAACAAGTGCTACTCTATGTGGCATGCAAAGGGTCAGTAAGCGAGAGTTAAGGTGAGATGAATATAAAACTTCAGCTGCCTCTTTACGTTAAGAATTTTTTGGTATTTATGTTTTTTGTTTGTTGGACACCATACCATGTCCAACTTGTTCATTTGGAGTCATATCATCATCATCATCACATTTTTTGAAGTATCTGATTACTACCCAAATGAATGAAACTACTGGTTTCAAATGCTCATATGTGTCAACATTGCTCAACATATGATTGGAAGATGTGACATTTAGGAAGAAACTATTTAAAATGAGCATCAAACTGGATTAATATAATCACATTCTCCTTTGATGCAGAAACTGAACCAAACAATGTGGGATTTAGACACACCCAACATCACAAGCCTGGGAACTGAATTCTTCATTCCATGTGGATGTTTGACCACAAAGTTTATGCAACATAATGTTTTTGAAATCAATGCAGCCAGCTGGAGGCAACAGGCTAAAACAGATTATTAATTGTCACTTCCAAAGTGGAGTATACAGTTGAAGAACAGGAAGATGACTGAGTCAGTTTAACCCTTTGACTGGCAACAACGAAAATGGTCATCAGCTCATCCATCACCAGAAACATACACAGAAAAGACATGTGCATCAGATACATCATACAAGCATGACATTATACTGTCATAAAACCAGTATCCATATATAGCTGCTAACATACATACATACTGAGGTAGATACATGTCATAGCGAAGGAATACATGATCAGTCTTACATTTAATGATGTCCATAGATATCAGCTACATAATGGAGGAAGAACAATTGGCAAAGATAAGGGATGCTGCAGTAGATGGGTGGTTGATGATTATATAGACCCTTGGATACACCTATCCGTTAAATATGATATACATACTGATCCGATATTCAACGCAGCATAATGTCATAGTCGATCATGTCGAAATAGCATATATAGCAAATGGATTATATTACCTGGGTATTAAGCATTTCTCCCATACTAAGTGTATAGCCATACATATATATATATATATACATATATATATACATTACTACCACACATAATGATACTATATATCTTTACTGTATATCCATAAATAATCTATATATATTGCACTATATGGCGTGTACATCCATTAATATAAATATTGGCATATATGTCACGTTAAGTTGTTGTCATACATACAACTTGAGGGTCGGTTACGGCCAGGTTAGTATTCAGTGTCACATAGGCATATGATACATTACATACAGGTTTATTAGTACATACATACATACACGCTATACACATTTACCTTTCACTGGCAAAGTATGACGCAAGTCAAAGGGACAGTAAATAAAAAGATTCTAACAATGGAAAAGGTCATCAGCTCATCCATCACCAGAAACCTCAAACAGAAAAGAAATGTGCATCAGATACATCATACAAGCATGACACGAGACTGTCTTCAAAACCAGTATCCAGTTTGTCCAGCGCTGGATAGCTGCTGGAACATCCAAGGCAGAGACACTGAGGTAGATCGGAGTGTCATCAGCGAAGGAATGCTTGATCAGTCTTCTACCTTTAATGATGTCCAAGATCTCAGCTGTCTAATGGAGGAAGAACAATTGGCAAAGAACAAAACCCTAAGGGATGCTGCAGTCTAGATGGGTGGTTGATGATTATAAGACCCTTGGAAGACACCTATTGCCTCTGGTCCGTTAAAAGGAAGTGGCCCACTGCAACACAGTCCCCTGAATCCGAATTGCCCTGAATTCAACGCAGCAGAATGTCATAGTCGACTGTGTCGAAAGCAGCGCTGATATCCAGCAAAGCTGGATTACATTACCTGGGTAGTTAAGCTTTTCTCCCAATACTAAGTGTAGAGCCTTGTATGCGTATATATATATATATATATATAAATATAAAATAATACATATGTATATATATTATAAATAAGGATAAAAGCTTATACGTATAAATGGGGTCAGCCCGAATCCCCGAAACCCGAATCCCCGACAACGCTGAAAACAAACAAAAGCCCGATTTCCGGAAAACAGTTTTCTAGAAAGCGGCCGAGCTATTCAAAGTTAAATTGTAAACATGACATAGACCTAGCGTGGCCTTGATGTATATCGATTGCTGCCTATTCAAATGTTTATTTGTTAATTATATTCTTTCGTGTTGGACTTAGAAAATCAATTTCGCGGATCCGGCCGAAATACCTTTCGGGGATTCGGGTTTCGGGGATTCCGCACCCATATAAATATTAGGAGAAAAGCTTAACTACCTAGCTAATACAATCTGCATATGCATAGAAGCATACAAGCCCACATTTCGCTAGGGGAATATGATTACTGTGACCATGACGAAGGCAATAACGTCTGTCGCGATGTTTACAATGTTTATATTGGCCTATGCTTAAAAACTACTGACTGCAGTAGGACTCTGTTGCGTATCGTAGTATATTGGTGCACCATCCGTTGGACGATTTGCCGTATTGGAAGTCGAACCAAACGATCTCTGGCCGCTGAGAAGCCCCGTCCTCGTCTCTGCGTCCGCCATTGTAACTTTTGTCAAGTTCAGGAACTTTAACAAATTGAAAGTTTCTCTGTTTAACAAGAAGCAATAAAACCACTGATCATCGTCACATGATGGACATTCGAGAGGTAAACATGAAGAAATGTGTAAGTAAGTGAATAATCTGGTATCCGCGACTAAGCTATATTTTGGACGTTATAGATAGGCTATGTAGAGTCTAGAGAATACGATTGCGATGAAGATTAAGGACAACAGAAGAGAAATAGTTCCTTGCGCTAACCCCGATAGGCATTTATACGTTTTGCATTACAGTTTAATGTTATTTGATTTTCTTAGCCTCGCATAATCTTTCCGTAGTCAGAAACTCGACAAATATGCGCTACCTAAAAGCAGTGTTTAATCTAGACGTCTCTTTTGGGAAGTTCCCCATGATCGAGTGTGCCCAGAAAAACGAAAGAGATGTAATTTTGTACAGAAAGCGTGAAATTTAGGGATAATCCCCCCTCCCAGGATTTATCGTTTACCCCGCCCCCCCGCCCCGCGGTCAGAGTGGAATCGAGGAGCAGTGAAATTTTTGTTGGAAAAGCCTTTACTACCCCCTTCGAAAGTCTTCGAAAGGGTCGTTACTACGCCCCTCGAAAAATTTTTCGGAAACAGTGAAAGATGGTCAGAGTTATAGTACCCCCGAGAACCCTATAGATTACCCCCACTCCCCCGACACTCAGACCCAGTGTTATTTCTATTAACTGTAACTGTAACTGAAATAGCAACATAACTGAAAAATGTCTTGCAGTTAATTTAACTGTAACTGTAACTGAAACTGAATAATACTGAATAACTGAAACTGTAATAGTAACTGAAAAACGAAAACTGTATAACTGAAAAATAACAAAAGTTAACTGAAAAATAAAACATGAGTGTTTTTCTTACTTAATTTTTGAATGGTAATCCTACTCTAGTCTACAGTCAGTTTTCTATACTCATTTCACTTTGGTTTCTTTTCAGTTTTCTATGCTAGTTTCACTTCTGGTTCCTTTCAGTTTTCTATGTTCGTTTCACTTCCAGTTCCTTTCGTTGTGTTGTTGTTGGCGCTAAACCGTAAATTTGTAAAAGAATCCACGACTACGAGAATAATGTTTAAGCCCAAGTAGTGGTCGAAAAGTAGAAAGTGGCGTGTGGGAACATTTTTTTACGAAGCCGCAGACGACAAAAGTCGATGTTGTGTTCACACAATGATTGCTGGCAAGGACGTTGAAAACCACGAGTGTGGCACGCTAATTGTCGGAACAGAGCAAGTGTTAATCTGGAACGTCGTGTTTTCCTTAAAGTAAACCGACAATACGTTCAATCCTTTGATTTGCTGAGTAAATATTTCTGGTAACTGTTCAGAATACTTGTGGTCAGTGTGTCATTAGTCATGGCTTGTGAAAAAAATAACTGATGCTATAACTGAAAACTTTGACGTTGTTAGAGCGACTACCCTCGCACGGCTACTTTATGCCTCCCTGTCTGGTGGGGATTTGCCACTGTAGGGAAAGATAAACGCCTTGACGGAATTCTGAGAAAATTGACCCGTTCATGCTTCCTCCCTGCCGATTTTCCTAGTTTTGACAAACACTGTTCTAGAGCTTATTCTACTCTTTTCCGTTCAATTCTCCTAAACCCTTGTGACCTCCACTTTATTCATATAGTAAAGTCACAGATCTAGATGGGTAGGTACATCGACCTATATAGGTCGATGGGTAGGTAGCCTACTTTTATATCGAAATCATCGGTGAAAAATTTGAGGTAAATTGAAGCCCAAAATGTTCTCCATTTGGCATCATAATATGCTCAAAATTGCGTCGGCTTCTGGGGCTCCGCCCCAGACCCCGATGGGGAGCCTACGACGCTCCCCGTACCCACTAATCATAGGGGCTTCTTGCCTTCGGCAATCGCAGCTTCGCGCCTTCGGCAATCGCAATTACCCCCCACCCATCTAAGACATTCTTGTAGGTCCCCAACTTCTGGACCGTGGTTGCGCCTCTGATTGGTTCCCGTCAATATCATAATACCGGTATGCATTTATGCATTTCTTGACCTGAAGATATGTCAACAAATTTACAAATATATAGTATGCAAAATAGACCCATATATATATATAATATATATAAGCAAAATATAGACCAATATATTATAATGTGTAAATTGTGTGTATATATATATATATATATACCATATACGTACTGTTATTATAGTCTATATAGGGCCTATAATTAGGGGCCGTCCATAAAGTACGTCACGCTATTTTTGACCATTTTACCCCCCAGACGAGAATCCCCTGTCACAAACTGTCACAAAACTCGGACCCCCCTAAAGTACGTCACACTTTCAACAAAGAAATAATAATACTTCCGAAAGCAAGGCTAATACATAAACAAGGCTTCGCAACGGCATTATTACTAGCGCTCCTAGCGAGAGGAATCGTGAAAACACATTCAGGAGATATGCATTTCATGCTATTTTGACATAAAACTAATTAAAATGTTTCAGAAAATTTTTGAAAATTATTTTTAAAGCTATGAAATTCTACTAAAAAATAAAAAATAAATTATAAATAAAATTTAAAAAAAAATAAATGTGTGACGTCACACATGGCCTGACCCCCCTCCCCCTGTCACAAACTGTCACACTTTCTTAAACCCCCTCCCCCCTGGAGCGTGACGTACTTTATGGACGGCGCCTTATATGCTTTGGGCCAAACAGATAATTATTTGCGAAATAAATATTGAACTCTGTTTAAACTCCATGTGCACGGGAGACGATCTATACAATCTCTTTAATATTTATATAGAATTAATAATCATTATATTCCCAAACGAAAGACTTTAGATCTGATCTAATTCAGTCTCATGTATACCAAAGTGTAAGCCTATAGATCGCGAGTAATTGCATGGTAGCTAGACATTTCTTTTGCCGTTCTTCCAGGTGGTCGATAGTTTTCCTTTGGGGTTCGAAAGTCGGTTGGCGGTCAGTCGCGTCGTCGGCACAGAGGGGCCCTTGACTTCTGGTAGGGTTAGCACCTTGCTTCTTCCGGTTTCTTTGCCTGCTTTCGAATTTCGCGGTCCCATTATTTCTGGGTCGCTATAGATCTCGTCAAGCCACTGTTCGAGCTGCGAGATCCTGGAGCTGCTTGCCTGCAGTTTCCTCTTCGCCTCGCCCAGCTGCTCGCGAAGACCAGGCGATCCACTTCCGCTGTTTTCGTAGGCGGTCCTCAGCCGAGTCGTTTCGTCCAGCAGCTTCCTGTGAGCGGACAGGATTTCTTCGTACTTCTCGCGCGTCACTCGGGTGTCGCCTAAGGCGCTGCCAGTTCTCGTTTCCGGACCTCCGTCCGTCTGGTACTTCCTGACCGTCTCACGCAAGGATAAAACCTCACGTCGAAGATCGACGATGTGCGATTCCTTCTCTCGAAGAAGGTCCCTGGACCCGGTCTCACTCGTGGGCGATCTCAGTTCGTCGTTTTCCAGCTTCAGTCGCACCAGAGCGCGCTCTAGCTTGCCACACTTGTCCTCGAGGCTGTTCAACGATTCTATTTTCTTACGCAGTTTGTCCAGCTCAGAGCGACACCTAGCGAGCTCTTCGTCCAGGTCCTTGGTCTCCTTGGTTTTGAGCGCCAGTGCTTCCGTCGTTTTGTCTTTGCTGCTGATCGCCACTGCTTTCTCCATCTCCACTTCCAGGTTCTTTTGACGCAGCTTCTCTTCGACGTCTTCCATCTTCGTCTTCCACTCTTCGCCCAGTCGTCTCAGCTCGAGCGCATGCTCCACGTCTCTCTCGACGATCGCCTCCTGTTGTCGACTGTCCTTCGTCCGCAGGTAGGACAACAGTCGGTCGTTTTCCGCTCTCAACTCTGCGTTCCTCGCACTCTCGGCATCGTCGCTGGATCGTCGGGTCTCCCTCATCGCAGTCGACAACTCATCCACCTGACTGCGCAGCTCCATCTCCGTCTGAGAGAAGGTCCTGCTCTGGTCGTCCTTCTCCGACTGCACCCTCCACTTCTCATTGAGCTCCTTTTCCAGCAGACGCTCCTTCTGCTGCAACAGGTCGTTCAGTCGCCGCAGCTCATCTCGCATCGCATCCTCGTTGGCGCGAGCCGTCTCCTTGATGATCTCAGCTTCCACCGCCGCCTTGTTAGCCTTCATCGTCTCACCATCCAGCACGCTTAGAATCATCTGCTTCTGTTGTTGGAAGTCTTTTTCCAGTTCAGCGGAGTCGGTCGTGCGCTGTCTTAGGCCGTTGTTCTCCCGACGAACCTGGTCTAGAAGTCGCGAATTTTGGGCCAAGTCCTCTCTGAGTTTGGCATTCTCCAGACTCAGCGTATCAGTCATTTCCTGGATCTGTCTCGTCCGCTCCTTCTGCACCTCCAGCTCCTTCTTCACGTTGTCCTTGTCCTTGAGACTCCTCTTCACAATGTCCAGCTGCTCCTTGAAGTTCTTCTCTCGCTCCTCTCCATCTCGCAGCTTCCGCTCCGTCTCATCCAGGCGACTCCTCATTTCCTCATCCCTCGTCAGTCCATCGACCGAATAGCGACTCACTTTATCGATGAGTTCCAGTCTCTGCACTTCCAGTTCGTCGATCCTGCGAAAGAGTCTGACCCTCTCCACTTCATATTCCCGCTCTCGACGTTCCAGCTTCCTCTTCGAATGGCTCAGTCGTTCGAGGAGGTCGTCGTTTTCTTTGTTGGACTTCCGCAACCTATTGTTCAACGATTCGACCTCGCTCTTCTGCGACTCTTTCTCGTTGCTCAGTGGTTGCGAGTTCGACATTTGGAGATCTGTTCGGCAAAAATAAGCAACAATGGAACTTAAGTGAGGATGGTAATGATAATGATGACGACGATGAAGAGAAACAAGAAAAGACTATGATGCTACAGCGATGACGATGGAGGACACGACGACGACGACAATGATGATGATGAGCAACAGCCACAACAATAACAATAATTAAAAATTAATAAATAATTAAAACGTCTGAAATAAGGAACATAGCAAATGCAACATAAGCTTGCATGTAAGAATAAATGGTTGAAATATTGATGAACATATTGATCTAAACGCTGATGGCAATGATATACGCAAAAGGTCTTACCTGTAGAGAAAGTCAGCTTTGAATTTAATTCAATTGTCATGCAGTTGATTAATTAGCCTAGTGCGCAACAGGTCGATCAGCCGCCCATTCATATTTCAATTCCAAGCTTAATTGACAAACTTCATGATTAGGACACCTTCGTACAATTTCTAGGAAGTTGAAATGTAATCTAGGTATTATTCATCCAATTGAATTAAGTCGTCTTAATTAGGTTCACATCAGCAGAAGTCCCCGAAAAGGGTAGCCTATAATAACAAATCGATTTCTCTATAGTTATGGCCTATATTCACATGCATAAACAGTTCCGATCATCGTATAGCTCAATCTGAAAGGTGAACTTAAGTGCGTTACTATAGAAGCCTCTCTTCCTTCAATCAGGCATTAGGCGATTTATTATGTATAATATGTTTATATATATATATATATTATATATGTGTGTGCACGGACAATACTCATATAGGCCTATGTATCGTCTGTGCAAATACGCCCTTATTCTGCAGCTAACGCTAGCATTAGACCTAAATAGCGGAAGGCATTGAAGGGACAAAGTAGTCGCCGCACGGGCAATGGCTGATAGGCATAGGCTACACATCGAACGCCTCATTCTCGCATTTGCTTGGAGCCGGAAATCCATGCAAATAGAAACGCACCACAGTAGAAGTAAACATCGATTTGCCAAATCACTGTTCAAATCTATATTGTACGTGAGTAGGCCTATGTGAAATATGAAATATTGTGAATAGGCCTAAACACACGAATTTCAAAGGCCATAGGCCCTATAGGCTATATGCAGCAATGTTGGTTCGCTCTGCTTTGAGCAGTAATTAAGTAACTGAAAAGATGCTGGGGGTTATGTCTTGACCCCCCCGGCTGTATCTCTGTCATCAAGTACAAAAGAATATATAGCCCAGTTCCTTTACTTTTAAGTAAATTAGTTACTTATTTACTGATATGGTTTGTGACTGAGAACGGAGAACCAGTCTACAGAATTAAGGTGAAAGCCAATTTCTGTAACATGTTTATTTCCTTTTCCTCTAAGTAAATGCTATAGTTCGAGCACATGGTCGAGGCTATGTAGTGCTCAAACCAACTAAATATTCGTTGTTCGATTCCAGCTTCTCGCCAAGAACAATTTTAGAAAATGAGGTTGTTAGCGTTTGGATTTGAGAGACTGAAGCGGAAGATCAGTGAGAATGGTGACAATGAACGCGAGATAGAATTAAAAATGCCTCTAGTCCCTCTACATTCCGATAAACCCAGCGAAAGTCGAAACCAGTCACAGCATATCAAAACTTTCTAACAATGGTTAAGCAGGCAGAACCTTGGGGAATTTTTTGCCAGTTTCGACAGTGAAAGGCGTTATAAAAGTGTTAACACTATTCAGGGAGCTAATGATGAGGAGATATTTAAGAGCTTAAGAAACCAGTTTTCCAATCTTTGTATGACAATTTGGAGCAGAGATTTCCATCCACTGATTTTATAGAGGCTGCTAATTCCTTAAATAAAACTGCATGGCCAAAGGACCCTCTGCAAAGGGCATTGTTTGAAGACAGACATAATTATTGCATTATTGTGCAAAGAGTTTGGAATGAGTAATTCTGACGCAGCTGAATCTATGCTTAAAAAGTGTGATGGTTTATTGCTTGGGCAAAAATTACAGACACTTATTACTTTGTTGGAAGTTCTGCCTGTTTCATCTGCTGAGTGTGAAAGAGGATTCAGTCACTGAGTCAGATGAATCTATGTCACACTAGTGGAAGAAACAGGCTTCTGGTGAGTTCAGTGAATGATCAGTTGATGATTAGCATCAATGGTCCACCTCTTACTGCATGGAATTTATAACAATATGTTGTTTCTTGGCTTAAAGCTGGCAGACATGGTGCTTTGGACAAAGCCACTGGGTTACCAAAGAAAAAAGTTACAAAACATAGTTCAAAATTATTTTTTTAAACTACCGGCTATAGTGTAGGAATTCTATGCATATATGTTTTATGTTATTGAATTACCCCAGTACTTTCCAAAAACTTGGTGTTTGGTCTATGTGATCATGCATGGGCGTATTTAGGGGTGGTTTTACAGGTTTAAACCCCATCCCCGAAATAAATGAATTATGTTATTAAAAACTAAAAATGTAGAAAAATATGACCATTTCCAATGGAAAACCTCGAAAACTTAAAACGCCTCTGAAATTTTTCCTGCTTACGCCCTATGATCTAATTCGTTTGTTGTATCGCCTAGATAAATTTCAAGAAGAAACTAAGATATCTCATGAGTCGTCAGTTGTTGCATATTAACAACATTAAAATTTAATTTAGACCTGTGATCGTGTAGCCTACTTTGGTAACCTGAAAATTTTCGACCCCCCCAGTTATTTTTTGACAACTAAAACACTGCAAAGGCTATAGCTTTATGGGGCCGTCCATAAATGACGTCACGCTATTTTGGCCGATTTTTAACCCCCCTCCCACTCGTCACACTTCGTCACAAAAAGTAAGACCCCCTCTGAAAATGACGTCACAAAGCTCGGACCCCCTAAAACCAATTTCCATGGCGAAGCAAAATGCTCCTTCATGGAACAAAATATAGCGAAAGCATGAATATTTTAAAATCTAACGGTGACCAAATATTGAAATAATTAGAAAATTATTAATAATGGTGCCCGTATATATTAAAATAATTTAAAAAATAATGAAAATTTAATCCTCAAAATTAGTGCTGTTGTTATTAAAATTAAATTGTTGTTAATTGTTAAATTTAATAACATAGACCTGGTGTGACGTCACACTACTCAGACCCCCCCACCCCATATCACACATCGTCACAAATTTCCGACCCCCTAGGTGCGTGATGTCATTTATGGACGGCCCCTATAGGCTATGCAGCAATGTTGGGTTCGCTCTGCTTTATGCAGTAATTAAATTTTGTCAGTTTCATGTGTTTTAGGAGTTCGATCTCGTCTTTCGCTGGTTTAACTAAAATTGTGGACTTCGTGCAAACATTTACAACAGGCCCCAAAAACTGAGCAAGAAATTAAAATTAATAGGCTACGTAAGCCTAACCGCCGCCTTCCACACACAGCACCTCTGCCACTAAAGATGAAACCAATAGTTGCAGTTAATTATTATCTTGTGTAACCTATTGAATCGGTGCGACATCTGTTGGAAAGAAACAACCGGATATACAATTTTCACGAGTTTCCATTCCCTATTATATAATAGGTCCTTGCGTAGCACCTATTATTGGACCCGGTGCAGTTTGCCGTCTAAGTGTTTTGATTTTGAGATCAAACGTGGGTCAAAGCGACATAGAGCATCACGTGCCTATTACTAGTCTTCCCGGTAATTTTCTGCTGAATGCTGATGCTGGTTTCGTATGAAAGTTAACGTCGTAACTTTCAATTAAGCTTCAGATTTGGTTTTATGATCCGCTCAGAATAAACAACATAATTATGTATGCAGAAATTCATGCCAGGCTGCATTTAAACTACACTTGATGAATGCCGTCAAACCCCGTATTGGACGTGCATCCTTTCGGAACTTTTCGTCCAGATGTCGATCGCTTGTTTTGACGTTTTGGTTGTATTAACAACCGTTTTAAATGTTGCCAATGGTATTGTAGTTCCTTTTGTGACAGTTCTTATTGATACTTGTGACCGAATGGATTAAAGCGTAGTTTACGTTGCTAAATTATTTTATTGTCAATTTAAAATGGAAGCTGGATTGATTAAAATAATTGTTTGCCTAAGTGGAAGTTAGATTGATGAAGCTAATTTTTCGCTTTAATAGAAGTTGGATTGATGAAAACAATTGTTTCCGTAAGTAGAAGATGGAATAATGAGAATAATTCTTTTCTTAAAAAAAGTTCAAATGATAAAAATACACGGTGCTAATAGCAGCCTACAAAGCATGAACTCGGTACCTCTCGCTCTCTACGCCAGTGTGTTATCCAATGCGCTATCGGGCAATTGAATGCTTTCGTTTTCGTCATTACCTTTACAACCCCTTACGGTCAGTACTGCACGCTGCTGCTTACCTTGTTCTTCACCTTCCTCCTAAATCTCCAGTTACAGACGTGATGTCTTCAGAATGTATCTTGTCCTGGTTTGGTCCACTTTAATTTGCTGTCGTGTTCGCTTAATGATCTAATCGAGCATCAAACTACTTTACTGATTTAAGTATTCCACTCACGCTTAATCCCTTCAGCATAAACGTAAGATCAACTTCCTCTAACCAGCTGTTTGTTCCAACTTAGCAGAGGCTTGTGGTTTTTGTGCCTTTTCATACGCTGATCCTCATCTGTGGAATTCACTGCCACCAGCTTTGTGCAACCCTACTTTTTCTTTTGTCTCTTTTCGCAAGAATTAAACACTTTCCAGCCACCTGTGGTTTGAGGTGAATTCATTATGTAGCGTAATAGGAATATCTTATTAATAATAATAATAATCATAAGCTCTGTATTTCATTATTTAGAAAGTTCCACTTGTATAATTTGCAGAATCAACAGATTGTACAAATGAGTTTGGATTGCTGGTATTCTAGGTTCAATGTTAGGGCATTAATATTTGTAAGTTTTATATTTTGATACAATATTGTTTAGCCTGAATTGCTTACCTGATCATAGACATGCGACTTAAGAAGAATTTGCAGACCAGCAGAAATCTTTTGCTGGATTGTGGGAAGCAGGGTTGGGTAATGTTTTCTTAGAGGATTGTGAAATAAAAGTTGAATTAAGGAGAGAAATTTGATGAGAGTTAAAGCAGAGAAAAGGGAATTTAAGAAAGAGGCAGTGGAAGATAAGAAGTAAACTTTGCTTTTTGCCTTTTAGGAACATACATCTTAGAGGTGTGGAACAGTGGTCCAGCATGCATAGATTCTGAGCTGACCTTCTTTGCACATCTCAGGCCTGCTAATGCAGATCCTGAGCCAATTTCTGGTTCATTAACTTACCTGTGGATCACCGATGTCGGACATTATGAAATTGACGTTGTTGAGTCTGACTCTAACGCCAATCTGACAAAACTTTTCTCTCGCTTTCAAGTTCCTCACTCCGGCCAATACAGCATCGAGGTCTTTGTCTTCAATTTCACTGATCCAAGTTTCCATGGTTTGGCAGAAAATACTACATTGGCTGTGAATCTGTCAGATTCAATTAATGATTCAATTGCCCAGGCGACAAATAACTTCACGCTTACGGGTAAAGTTCTTTTTTAGTACTTGCAATGATATGTCAACGAGAGGCAGAGTAAGAGTACAAAAACTCAACTGTGTGGTATTATTTAGTGTATTAGAAGTATGAGGTGGTAGGATCTTTTGACTGAACCACTGATATAACAGAAGCACTAGAACCTGCTGCTGGATGTTTAATCCTTTAACAACAAGGAGGCTCTAAAAGCTAGTGGGAAAACAATGCAGTTCATTGTTAAAGTGTTAAGTACATCAGGGTAATGTGATTACCATAAGCGTTTTATAGTTCTCATTATTTATGTACTGATTGCAAATAGATTAAAAATATTACTGATATGTAATTAATTATTAACTTATAATTCTGAATTCATTTAACAATTTGCTCTAATTTACATGAAGCTCTACAAGATGCAGCTGACAATGATGTAATTGATGTCTAGCTTGTCTTGTGCCTATTAGTGGTTCTTAAAAGTTTCTGTGCACATGTTTTGTTACAATGCAACACAATAATCATCATCATCATAAATATTTGTAGCTGCGTAATGTATATGAAAACAAAATATAAAATGTCTAAATGTTTTGGCAATGTAAGTCTTATGTACCATTAAGTAACTAACCACTTGTATGCATATGATGTATACATCAAATTCTGATTTGTTTACTTTTCAGAGAAATTCCACATTAGGTTGAAACTGAGTCAGAATGTGACAAGACAAAAGCATTGGGGACCAGAAGAGTTTGCGGCTCGTATTCCAGTTGACGTTGAAGTAGACGTCATCGATCGATTTGTTGAGCCGCTGTTCAGCTTCATTTGGCAGGTCGATGGTCAGACAACTTTCACAGAAATGTCGCACATGGAATTGGTTTTCAATTCAACTGCAGAAAACTACATCAAAGTATATGCGATTGCTTGGTTCAACATGACCGACTCAAACAAAACAAGTTATTCTGTGAGCAGAGAGAGTACGAAGGTCAGGAAAAGACTGACCATTAAAGGTAGACGTCATATTACAAAGCATTTAAGAGAAATGCTTGATTCAGTCAGTTGCTTTATGATATTAGAAAGAGAATTGTGACACCTAAGAAAACAATTGGAAATCTTCAGTGTGTGATTCAGTGTTTTGCAGCTGTTTTTGCACTCTTTTCTTATTACTAACTACAAATTGTACCGTGGAAATCTCCTGGGTTCTCCAGTGGATTATGATTTTTGATTGCAATTTCATTCAAAGCAATCATAGATCGATGTCTTGTACATTATGATAATAGTGCTATAGAAGTCATTTGATTAGACAACAGTGATGGAGTGAATGATTGAGGAGCAGAGGAGACCTGAGTGAATGAACATTATAAGATTGTTACTGGAAAGAAAGAAGTGCAGTGAATTAATACCAAACAGGGTGACTCCAGGTACTAAGGAAGTTATGGAAATGAACATTAAGGCAGATGTTCTTCAGTGCAAGAGTTGTAGAATTGTGTAATGGTGTTGTCGATGATATTGTCTCAGTGGACGCTGGCAAAGCCTTTAAGAAGAAGCTAGGAACGATCGTCTGTTAAACATTTTTATGAATAGTTTACAGACTTTGTTACTGGGTTCCTAAATTGATACTATTATATCACACATGTTACATTTTATTCAGTGGCGTCTGATTTTGGTTTCACTTTAGAGCTTGATGGTCTCTGTACATTATGAAAACGGTGTTATATAAGTCTTTACATGACATTAATTACTTAACCTAAAGATTTCTTTAGACAATCAGAGATTGCTGTGCAGCAGAAAGTTTTAATCATTATGACTTTGAAACTTACTTCGTTGCAATGAAAGATGCAATGCAGATTTTTATTAGTGTGTTTAGTTTTCTATTAAGTAACCAGTAAGCTACTGAAATGGTAGAATGGTCCTTGTCTTAGCTATCAGTGTTATTTGTATTTGGGTTCAGTTTGGGTTCGATTAAGTTGTTAGATATTTTGGTTTATTGCTAACCCTCGTACTACGCTCTTGTGTGTGTATAACATAACCTCATTATTAGGGTGTCCCACGATAGCATAGGAAAAATAAAATTGTTGAAACTTTTGATGCACTCCCTCCTAAAAGTTTCTTTATGATCCCGTAATATTACCTGCCAAGTTTTATGACATTTCGAAAATATTTAGGGGTCCCGCAAGACTCATAGAGTTAGTGCAGTTTGTCGTAAATTACGCATGGCATCATTGACTTTTAAATATTTAGGTGACAACATTTTGATCCCATAATAACATGTTTAGTATCACTATAAAGCTCTTAAACAGCAGAATCTACAGATTTAACCTTCTTGTATATTATATGCATAAAGTTTCAATTATGAAGAAGACATAAAGCACACTACCAGAAGATATCAAATTTTTTGGCTTGCAAATCAAGGAAGACTTTCGAACCTTTAAATCTGTCGGGCACTGGGAAGGCAAGCTGCTCCCTGACATAACTGGAGTAAACACGGACAAAGTGAACCGATGGCCAGTTCTGATTTCTTCTCTAGTTAATAGAAATACTAAACTTCTGGGTGTGCCAAAGTTGGCTTCTGTGTCAAGACAGGCAGCAGCAGTAGCAGTTCTAGACCAGATGAAGTCGTGGCAGTGCGATACATTTATTATCGGCATGTGTTTTGACACAAGGGCCTCAAATACCGGCAGAGTTAATGGAGCCTGCACCCTTCTAGAGGCAGCCACCGGTCGTAATCTGCTGCAGATGGCTTGTCAACATCACATGTTTGAAGTCCTGTTGTCTTATATATATTCGTAGTGTGCCTTGGTAAAGTTTGTCCATCAACTGGGGAGGCATTCTTCTCTTCAAGCGATTTAAAGATAAATGGTCCGACCTGGCTCACCTTCAACCAAAGCTTCATTAATGTCTGTCTGTGTCTGACAAACTGAAGGAGTTCATTACTGAACAGCTTCAACTTGACAATCCTCAAGATCAGGGGTCTCCAAAGTACGGCCCGCGGGCCACTTCCGGCCCGCGGGCCACACCCGGCCCGCTAAGGTCTTTAATCTGGCCCGCGGAACTCTCCTTGAAGAAACAAACTAAATTGGGAAAATTGAAAATTTTAACGCCGCTGTAGTCTGACATGCATATTGCCAAAATCCATGTCGCTGTTTGTAAGACATTGTGCCTGATATGCAATGACACCATTGCAGTGCTTTAAAGAGTACAATATTCGGAGACATTATGAATCCAAGCATTCATCGCATTACTCAAAATTCACTGGACAGCTGCGCACAGAGAAATTTTTTCTCTTCGGAGTTTTGGCCCGTGGAGCTTTAGAAAGTCAGCAATGTGGCCCCCGCTGGAAAACTTTGGAGACCCCTGCTCAAGATGATTAGAGAGAATCTCCCAACTCGCGGCATCCGTGTTTGGATTGAGCAGTTCGACAGCGGTTCGCAAGCCTGGTGCCCCTCTAGAGCGCGTTGGATGGCGAATGCATTATATATACTCAATGAAGATTTAGTTGCGTTTTGATGGAACCCAATCGGTTATCCAATTGACGGCCCATGAATTACAGGGCATCCACGATTTAACATTATGTTTTAGTCAACATCTGCATCCAATCGTGGTTTTCGTGTCGAGTCACTGCTGATTCACCCATCAATGACATTCAACTAATAAAAAGGCTGCAATATTACGATGCTGCTGCTCTGAAGACCACTGAAGATGATGCTGTGTCATTCTTGGTACCTAAGCCAAGAGCTGGAAACCCTCTCTCTGTTCTCACACCATCTCTTTTCTGAAGATAAAGCACAGCTTATGTTGACAATGAAAGGTGATCGAGGATTGCACTTTGTTCAATCTCTTTCCCGTACGAAAAGGGAATTATATATTTCTCGAAGCTTCTTCCGAACTACCGCCAACTCATCGTGGCTTGTACCCTCGATATTCCATGTGAAGAGTGACCCAAAAGCCAATTGTATAAGATCGCATGTCAGCTTGTTAATAACTTTGCCTGTGTAAATGACAATGCTGAGCTTGGAGTTGCTCTTATACAGAATTTCAATTCAACAAGAACGAAGAACAGAAACAGTTTCTTCTGCAAGATGTTGAAAAACACAGGCATGACTTTTCTAAGTGCAATCGTGACAATCTTGTAGACATGTAGATTATTGTAAAATGTAGAACTGAACAATATGCAGCTGAAGGTATAAACAGTGATTAAGAATAAGCAGATGCAGGTATGGGGTAGCTGAAACCATGGCTGGTTGCATAATCAAGAATTTGTAATAATGATTCCTCCTAACGATTAATGGCAATAACTGATATTGAGAAAGTTCAAAAATCTTGAGTTGCTGTACAATTTTTTTCATTATTTATTCGTAAAACCATACCTATGTACGCAATAAAGTCAGATACTTGTAGTTTCCACTATTTAGGAGCTTTCCATTGGTATTAAACATGTTATCATGGGATCCAAGGTCGTTGTCTAAAAGCATTAATAAATTGGGCACGTCCGACGCAAATTATGCCAACATAGTGAAATGTGTGTGTCTTGCGGGACCCCTAAATATTTTTAAAATTTCATAAAATTTTCCAGGTGTCATTATGGGATCATAAAGAAACGTTTTAGAGGGAGTGCATAAAATATTTTGACAAAAATATTTCTGGGACACCCTACTCATTATCTGTTATAACAATGATGTTAATTAAAGTTTTCACTAATTTTTGTATATTTTTGCTTCAGACCTCGTAACAAATGTTAGACTTACTGCAGACCACAGAGCTTTCATTGATGAGGAATTCAAAGCCCGTTTCACTTGTAATGGAAGGTGAGTTACTAATTAAAAGTTTTGAGCACACCATTGATCGTTGTGACATGACTCTTCGATTTAGATGCTTTTCTCTTATGCTTACAGTTTGCTTTGGCCATATGTTGTGATGGTGGATAAGTTTCGACCGGTTCACTATCATCAGTCCACTAGTAGTTTGGCTAGTGTTGCCTTTGTGCAATATCTTGGATATTGCCTTTACCACAGGCCTACAGAAATGGCTTTTCCATAGTTAATCCTGATGCATATGGATACATGCGTAGTTGTTAAAAACAGTAAAAACATAATAAGAAACGGAAAAACTTTTTTTTGAAAAAATGAAATTAAGGAGAAAAAAACGGGCAAAAAATGGAAAAGAAAATAATTTGACTTTGTTACATATTGTACTGCATTTTAAAATTAAAACATTGTTTAAAAATTTTTATTTTAATCACAAATAATACAACTTTATTAGTTAACACCAAGTAACATTAATCTACAACAATTATATTCTTTTTGATAAGTTCGGTTTAATAAGAAGTTGAGAAACTAAAAATATTGAAATCTTTTCAAATTTAAATTGTGAACACAAGAGTCCACATAAGTCCATGCTGACATAAACAATTAAAAACTAAACTTTGTAACTATACAGTGTACTTAATAAAAATTGTACTTACAATTTTTACTTCTATAAGAACTTGATATGGAGTAATATCAGTCAGTTTATCAGTCAATCGAAGATTACTGTGTACAAAGACAACATTTCGCCTTTAGGATAACTTAGAAATTCAAATAATTTCTATAAATTTTATTTCCTGTACTGTGCTCAACTGATGACATTAAATAGTGACATAAATTAGCTGAATCCTTGAAGGATGGATACAACGTAAGGGATATCAGACAAAAATAAAATTAAACAATTAATAACAGACAGTAAATAAATAAAATTAAGTTACATAAAGAAATAAAAAAACGGAATAAAACGTGACGAAAAGTAAAAAACGAAAAACGACGTTTTTTGTAAAAAAATAAAAAACCAAGAAAACGGTTTTAACAACTACGGATATATGCATCAAGGTTGTGGCTGCTTAAGTTGTAAATGGCATATTTTGTGTGAATCTGGTGCAGGAGGTAAAAGCACATCCTTTTTGACCCACATCCTTCACTTGCTCTGAGAAGCGTGTGAAAAGGCTTGGAAACCACATACATGTGTTTTGGATAAGTTGTGACAAACAGCCAGCCAGACGAAACTTTTTTAAGCTTGTCCTGATGGGAATAAGTGCAAGTGGGATGCATAATTCGGCAAAGTAGCTCCAGGTGCTGGACTATGTAACACCTTGTGTACAACGACAGAAACTTAAAGTGAACTTAAACTGGAAAAGATAACCAGTGTAATTTTAAAGATATCAAGTCTGTAACTGGAGGTTAGATGCATGTAAAGTATAAGAATTACTTAAATATAGGCAGACCCGTTAATGCACAGTCATTAGGAGTGAATTAATGAAGTGGACTGAACGTGAGAGGGAAGGGTACACATACCTTAATTTATCTCTGTACATTGGTCGGACATGATCAAGTGCAAGTACCAGGCCCGCCGAGAGAGGGGGGCAAAAACCCAGGGGCCCGGCGACTTTTAGGGGCCCGGGCTGGGCCCAGCAATCAACTTATGAAAAATATTATAATCAGTTATACAAAGTTTATGATTTATGCCTTTTAAGATATAATATACGGACACTTAACTACAATAGTTGCATATATAAATATAATTTTGAAGGGTTGTACCGCACTATTATTATTTCAGTTTGTTTAAAAAAAATTTTCTCCTAAAGTCTAAGGATAGTTAGGGGCCCGTAACTGCTCTGCCTAGGGGCCCGGAATTTCTATCGGCATCCCTGGCAAGTACTATATGTTGATTGTTTTTATTACGTTGTTTTTCAAATGTTAAATTTTGCTGATTCCAGTACGTCTATTATTTCTATCTGGTTACTGCGTAGTGGTCCATTTGACATCCTGTGGAACATAACAGGGCCTTTCAACGATAGCGCAATTTACGAAGGTGCTTTCATCAACAGTAAATCCTGTGATTGCCTCATCACTCACTACTTCACTGAGCTTGGCAGCTACGTCCTAACGGTGTCTGTGGAGAATCCAATCGATCTGCAGAAAAGAAACTTTGACATTGATGCGACAACAATAACAGTTTGTATGTGATCCTTTCTTTTGATAAATTTGGTAATATTGTAATTGTAACTGAACACTTATATAGTGCCGCTCAGAAATCAGCAGCGCTCTCGACCTGCATCAGTGCCTGCGTCAGCGAACAAGCAAGTCTTAAGGCATCTCCGGAACTGGGAAGGTGAGAGGACTAGTAGCTCCAGGGGAAGAGATATGTCATGACAGATTTATATTTTTTATGTACAGTGCCTTTTTGAGATAGGGGCCAACTGAATAAAAAACTATGTGCCAGATTAAATGTTTTGACCCATTTACATACACACTAGTGATAGACATTATTGATCCATAATTATTCATTCATTCATTCTGTGAATTTATATAGTGCCTCTTCAAGATATCTGCTCAGAGGCGCTCTCTGCACTAGACTATTATGATGTTAAGTGTCATTATGAACAAAAATATTACATCAGTTAGCAAAACAATTTACAGTAAGCTAGAAGAGTCACCAGTGGCGGGCCAACGGACACACGGAAGCCAACCAACGGATTCCCATCAAAAGCTGACAGATGGCATGGATGTTCTGAGTCTGAGACAAGTTGCGTCGATAAGAGTTGAGCGGCAACAGGTGGCAGTGTTCAAACACATAATGACGCTGCCGACGAGCAATTCTATGAGTAGTAGGACGTGATGGGCGCCCGGCATGGCTGCCAAACAGTTAAATTCGACTACTGTAATAACTTGTGACCATCTGTTCTTACTATGAATTGTAGTCATATTGCAGTGTGTCAGTTTGAATAATAAACAAAGATTACTACTATTACTATGCATCAGACTTGTATGCGAGACATAAAACTCGAGACCGAGACAGTGGGGTTCGAGACCAAGACAGTGGGGTCCGAGACCGAGACGAGACACCAGGTTCGAGACAGTTCAAGACAGTTCAAACGAGTGAAATGCACATTGGACCCAAGTCTCGAAACAATTTTTCTCAACTTTTGAAGTCTAATAGAAGGCTCAAGTCACTGAAATCAGCCGATCACCTGAACTGTATAAACAATAAAGAAATTAAATATTTAAGCCATTCTGAAATCTTCTAAATGATTCTAAAATTTAAACCAACAGAATTCCACATATAGGCCCTAGGTCTATTAGCGATTTAGCGACATAAGTCACATCACTCACCTTGAGAAACTAGATCGATGTTGTTAAAAGCGTTTCGCTTATGTTGGCTTTATCAACGAAAACGGCATGCCATTTATTTTGGTTTTCATTGATTTCAAACTGCGTGAATGCAAATTTCACGATTTCAGGTTCTTTATGTAGACATTTTAAGATATTTGGAAATTTTGGACTGAAAGTGCAAACTTAAGACTGCTTTTTTCAATACTCTTAAATCTTAATACCAGAAACACCGCTTTTGAAACCTTCCTGTCTGTTTGGCACTTCCGATTAGGCCCCTAACTAGTCATCCATTCGGCACAAGACAATTTTACAGCGCAATACTATACGAAGTTCAGAACAAAATACAGTTTGTACGAGAACTTTGGAGACTGCATCTACAAGAGAACAAGACTTTCGCTTTAGACAGTTTCCAAAAGACAAGACTTTCGTTTAGAGACAGTTTCCAAAAAGTCGAGAAATGATCTCGAGACCGAGACAGTGGGGTCCGAGACCGAGACATCGAAAAACCTATCTCGAGACGTCTCGAGACCGAGACAGTGTCTCGAGACAATCCAACTCTGCTATGCATGTATCGGAATATTGCATAACGCTTTGTTAGAACCTGTCAAAGGCTTTCTAACAATGATGTAAAACATGGATCTATAGATTAGCTGAAAATGCTTATTGTGCATTCCTGTGTGTGTTGTAGCTACTCTGCCTCCTGATCAGCTATCTGCCGTTGTGCCAGTGTTCAGTGTGATCATCGCTGTGGTCATAGTTATCGCCTTATTGTGGTCTTACTTCTCTACCCAGAGAACGACACGAATTGAAACTGCCGATTTCGAGTTTTACTCTCCAATGAGTTCGATAAGATCGAAGTTCTCTGGCAACGAGATGAGTTGTGTTTATCACAAAATTAAAGACTTTGTTAGACACCTGATCCAAAGAAAACAAAGCCAGTGTCAAGAAGGTGTAGAACTTCAGTTGTTGTCAAACAGGTATGGGACAATGGGTCTTCTGCAACTAAATAGAGCCCACTGACAAAACTTCATCTGTTGATTTTTTGAGGACAATGTCAGGTGTCATCATATAACGAAAGCAGCAAAAACCCAAAGGAAGAACTCAGGGAGTTGCAGTTGGATTCTCCAGATGACTCTTCAATATTTTGAATTTAATTTAGTGTAATAGAGGATTTGTATAGAACTATTTCAGTATATCTACTTTCCAGTGCTTCAAGCCTGGACTCAGTCATGTAATAATAATAATTACGACAATTTATATGGCGCCGTAACACGGCCATGCCGTTACAAGGGCGCCTTACAAGACAACTAACAACAGTGTAGAGACGTTAGACACGGTGAAAATAGCAGACCTAGCAGCTACATGTAGATTTTGACAGTAATTGTAATTCAGTGGTGCTACTCTTTAAAAATGTATTGTCTAATCACTACTGTAAGGGTATAGATACATGTATGTGTGTAAAGCATCTTTAAATGTTCTGTGCAGTGTGCGTACTTTTTGGATATTTATATGGGACGTTTTAGAACCTCTCAGAGCACTGAAATATTGGTATTTAATGAATAGGGTAATCTAGTCTCCATAGTTTGTTAAGATTTTTTATGAAGTTATGTTAATTAATATATTTAAAGCTATTTACAATATAATAAGCCAAATACACTAGCCAAGTAACCTGAGTAGCAGTGCAAGTTGGCATTGCATTTATTGGCCATTGGGTCCTGTGTTTGGATTGCTGTGGATTGTGTCAGTTGAGTAATCCTTTGACCTCTGGACTTCACGATTCAGAAGAGTGAGGTCCCAAGGTCCTATAAGAGGCCAATAAACAAGTTTGTTAACTTTACCTTGTACTGTGAAATTCTGCTGTGAATGTAGCTTTTATAGCAAATTAATCTGCTGTCATAGATTATTGATGATACATTAGGTTTTTTATGAGATGTCTTAGAACAAATATTTTATAGTATTTGTATGACCCACTACTGAAGATGATGCTGCTTTCAGTTTTGTAATTGGTCCAGTGGTCTTAGGTTGGTCATGGAGTGTTTTGTAACAAATAGTATCAAATACTGTAGATATTTTGCCCAGACAATTCATAGCAAATTTATCTCTGTTACCATGATGCCAATTTGATTCTTTACATCACATAACATTACATTATGTGATGTAAATGCTTCCTTAATAGTCCAAACGGACTGTAGTACCAACTAAAATACTATGTGGCTTGTGTTGTGCTGTCATTCAAGGATCAGTTGTAAGTTTACGAAGATGGTAGTTTAAGAAATAAAAATTTTGACTAATTATCGGGACATTCTGACTGTGGTGTAAAATTTAGTCAAATACAGTCTGGGTTTCTGAGTCCATTTTGAGCAGATATCCAACTAGCCGTCCCTCCATCATAGAATAAATATAAATTAATGTAGACTATGAAATAGTTGTGTTTGATTATACCCTTGAATTTACTGTAGTAAACTGACCACTTGCTAGTCATTAATTGCTTCTCAGGGTGTTGGAATTTTAGTAAAAAATATGGCCCTGATACTTTAATTCATTCTGAAGTGGTACTTGACTATCCGTCACTCTGTCACTGGATAAAATAAATACGTGTACATCAGTGCCACAATTTGGAACTGTGTTTATGAACAAAGGTAAAGCCACCTATATATTGTTATTGTCATTTCTGATTGGTAAAATTCGGTTGAAGAAGGGCTCTTCTAAGCAAGTTAACATGCCATAGCTGCAACTTTACTACAAGCAGACTTGATGATATTATTGTTACCTAAGTTTAGTTGTATCACTAACTCAAATAAATTATGGCGATTATGTACCCACCTTCTGCAGCTATCCTAGCCAGGTACTGGTGAGTCTGTGTTGAGTTGAGCCTAAACTCAGGTGTTGCTTGAGCAGAGATGACAAAAGCTGTGTGCTGGTATCCCATATTGTGGACTGCTGACCCTTCGTAGTTAGAAGTTATGCCAAGAAACGGCAAGATACCGAATTTATGGCCTGTGCGCAACCCTTCTGGTGGGTACTCAGACCTCTGTGTGCCATTGACAGCTCCAGTTCTGACAGAATACTGGCTGGCTGGTTGAAGTATTAACTTAAACATCTTTTAATGTTTTCATGACCGACTTGCTGCTCACAGTGAATTAAGAGTGTTTCAACCAGTGATTTGATGCACATTCCATAGGTTTAATTTCCAGTAAATATATGGTAAATTATTGGTAATGTAATGAAATTTTACCATTGCATTACAGTTTTTCCACTTTGTTGATCTATATTTTACTCGGAATCCATTTGCTGTGGCCAATGTTGATTGAAATAGTTCAGATGAAGTTTTATTATTGGTCAATCTTATTTAGTTGCCATTGAAATTAGACTGTATTTAATTTCTGCTTAAGGTATCTTGCACTTAAAGTATTGTAAATGAATATATTTTGTATGTTGGTTAATATATATTATCTTTGTGGTTTTCATTATTATTGTAATTGTGATCAGTGTATTTCATTATCATTTATAAGTTTAAAGTTATTTCATTGTATAATGTTAGCAAGAAACCGTTTTTAGGGACAGTGTGGTTTGTCAGACACCCACAGTGATATGTTACTTTGATTGATTGAGTTTACCTTTTGCACGTTTCCCTTTTCTTTAAAATTGTCTATGAAACTCCGATGGGTTTTTTCTGAGCATTATCTTGTGTTGACAATGACTGTGATTTAACAATGACTGGAGATTGTAAGCTTTTTCTATGTATTTATGTATGTATGTATAATTTGTAAACATGCATAATTGATGTACACAAAGGTGCTACATTATTGTCTTGATCCATGCACTGTATATATCAACACACTTAACCCTTTGCATGCCAGAGGTGCAGAATTGCGACATTTATAGCACCTTCTTAAAATGCTGCATGTATGACTATTTTACTGATCTAAACATGTGTTTTAACCCTATTGAGTCTGGATTAATTGTAAAGCCCAGTTTGTAAGGTCGAGTTTAATATTAAGTCATGACATCAAAAGTCTGATTACCTGACCTTATTTGTGCTTTAAAACATCATTGATTGAGATTATTGCAATATTACACAATATAGTTATGCAGTAGAAGAAGAAATAAATGTCACCTGTACATTCAAAATGACGTGGAGGATGAACACTGACCATACCACAAAGAACACTGGCCCACACCGTCATCGTATACTTTTTAATAAACTCCGCTAATATTGAAGTTAGAAACACACTTGATAACATCAAACTTTTCACATTATATGTCCACTTTTATGTCAACGAATCGTTTTTGTTAAATATTTTGGATATCTGCTGTAGTCTGTTATCTTGAAAATATAATATCCACTCGCAGATTCTTATTTGAATGAAAATATTGTGTGATGAAATTTTTTAAGTGTGATAATGATGACAATGGGTGTGTTAGAAATTTAGAGAAGACAGTTCTAAAAGTCTAACGTAATCCAATTTTATTTCATGGTCAAAAAGTGAAATCAAGGAAAAATGACCATAACTCAGAACGTCTTGGCCCGGCTCTCCGTTCGTCGGCGTATGGCCTCGCAGCTCCCAGAACTGGCGGTCGATCTTGTCCTCAATTTCCCGTCGCCATCTCCGTTGCTCGTTTCGCTGCGTCGTCAGGAACCGGTCTAGCTGCGACTGGATCTGAGCGCTCACGTCGGTCTCTTGCGCTGCACGTACCCGGTTCGGCGGTCATCTCTGGTCGTCGGGATCCACCGTCTGCTGGTACGACTCCGTCCGTTAGGTTTCGTCCACAGACTTCGACTTTCGCTCCCGTACTTTGAGCAAGAGCTCCATGTCCCTCGTGGCTTCCAGGAAAGCGTCTTTGGCGATGATCTGCGTTGTTTAGTTGGACGGAACCGGGTAAGCAAGCACGTCCAGGAGGCGAATCTCATGCTGGCGCCGACGCTGGCGCTGGTATAATAGTAGAGTTGCGCCCGGAAGGTCTCGGCCCGGCCTTCTGTACCGTACTCCGTAGCGTTGCCTCAATCGTTCGACTAGCTGCTCGTAGCTTGAGCCCCGAAATCCCAAAGCAGCTGCGTAGTGGCATTCTCCAGCTAACAGCGTAGGAAGTCGACTCGGTCCGAGGCGGTCCACCTATTGTGCCTCGAACTGGGCCAGGAACAATTCCAGCTATCCCGTCCCATCGAACCGACCAGGTGTCATCTGCATCAGCCGATTCTTCAGCAGGCTGACGATGCCTTCCAGCAACTTCGGTATAACCGACGACGGTTCGTCCATCTCTCCCCGGACTCTCAACGCAATCGGCTTCGGGTCGTCTAAGGCGATGCTCTGGAACAGGCGGTCTCCTTCCGGTTGCGTCTGCATCGCACGTCGTGACCCAGCAGGCGTGGATCTCCCGGCTGCCTGACCGGCAACGTCCAGAAGCGGGTAGATGACGGTGTCGTACTCGTCTCCCATCAGCATTCGTCAGCGTTCGGATGTCGATTGGTACCCCACTTCTGGTACCAATGATGTGGCTAACGGGGGTCTGGACAATAGGTGGTGTGCTAAGAGGACTCTTTAGTACTCTATGTACTCTACTTCCGGTTTACGTTCTTCTTTGCTCGTTGTGCTAATTAAAATGTTTAAACTCTGATCAGTTCTATATCTAAATAATCCTAAAGAACTAAAGTGAACTTCAACAGGTTATGGGCCCAGGCCGACTTGTAAAGAACTGTTTACTGCGTGTCGACTAATATTTTTCGAGATTTATCGTTTTTTATCAGTGTCGACAGAAGCTGTTTTTATTGTGTTCTTTGTACCGCGTGTTCATTCCGACATGTCGTCATTAGAAGAATTACAACTGCAAATGCAGCAAATTCAGACGGAGATTAGCCTGAAAAACATTCGAGCAACTTCAAGTTCACTTGGAGGGTTATCGGAAGCGAAACATCTTGATGGAAAGAATTATGGTGATTGGAAGTTCTGGATGCAAAATTTCTTGATAGACGCTGGTCTATGGTGTTGCATTTTGCCAAAAGAAGGTCAGTCTGTTGATCCGGATTTGGACTTACGAGCGTTAGCCAAAATCAATCTCAGTCTAAAGCCTTGCGCGGCAAAAATCACAAAGAAATGCCAAACTGCAAAAATTGCTTGGGATGCATTGAGAGGTGAATATGAAAGCACTGCTTTGGTTCGCCTAATTGGTTTATATTCGAGTTTGTTCAAGACACGTTTCGAAAATTTTCTTTCGATGCAACAGTATGTTGATCACATTTTATCAATTGCTGAACAGTTAGAGTCGATTGGTCAACCCTTTCCGGAGAATGTTGTGGGAGGTATAATACTTGGTGGCCTTCCTGACCAATTTCAGCCTCTGATATTGGGTATTCAAGGGTCAAAACAAGACACAACAGTGGAGTTTGTAAAAGGTCTTTTGCTACAAGATGGCATTAAGAATATTGGTGCAAGTGCAAGTGCAACTCAGTCTGCCTTCTCCATGCCCAGACTCCAAAAGAAGGGTAAACCAAAAGGACCAAGATGTTTTGAATGCAATCAGTATGGGCATACTCGTCCACAGTGCAATCAATACAAATCTTCAAAAAGGATCAGTGCTAAACAAAATAAACCTTTTTTCAGTGCACATGTTGGTGCCTTGTCAGCACACACGAATTTTTCTGTTTCATCAGAGAATTCCACCACTTCGACAGGTGATGACTGGTACCTTGATTCTGGTGCTACAGTACATCTAACATCGAGACTTGACTGGTTTGAGAGTTTTACTCCTAATGATAGTCAACAGGTTGGAATTGCAAATGGAACTAAATTGAAAAGTACTGGAACAGGGAACATATCCATTCCATTGTCGTCAAAAGAAACAATGACTGCCTTTGATGTGGTTCATGCTCCAGATTTAGCAATCAATCTTTTAGCAGTTCACAAGATAGCAAAGGAAGGTAAAACTGTTTTGTTTGACGAACAGGGTTGTCGTATAATCAACCAACAGTTGAAGGTCAATTCAAAGAATGTCATTGCTACTGCCACAGCAGTTAATGGACTATATTGCCTGGATTGCCAGAAATCACATTCGTTTGCAGTAATGTCAACAAGCGTTGTGAACTTGTGGCATCGTCGTCTTGGACATCTTAATCGTCCTTCGATGCGTCTGTTGCAAATTAAGATGTCGTCTGGTGTTCAATCAGACGAAGTCTCAAGTATTCCTTGTGAAGCATGTGTGAAAGGCAAACAGCATCGGAAACCATTTAAGAAAACAGGAGTCAAACGTGCAGAACACGTTCTGGGGCTTATTCATTCTGATCTTTGTGGTCCTATGCAAGTATCATCTGTTGGTGGTGCACGGTATTTTCTTACCTTCACTGATGATTTCACACGACACTCGGTTGTCTATTTTCTGAAGTCAAAGACTGAGGTTGTCGACAAGTTCAAGGAATACAAAGCACTTGTTGAAAACCAGACTGGTGCACGTATTAAAGCTATAAGGACAGACAATGGTACAGAATATGTCAATAATGCTTTTTTGACCATTCTACGAAGCTGCGGAATTCGACATGAGACGACGATTCCATATTCTCCAGAACAGAATGGAGTCGCAGAGCGTCTAAATAGAACTTTGGTGGAAAGGGCTCGATCCATGATAATGGAATCCAATGTAAGCACAGACTTTTGGGCAGAAGCAGTTAACACTGCCAACTACCTGAAGAATCGCTCACCCACAAAAGCTCTACCAAACATGACCCCTGAAGAGGCATGGACGGGAAGAAAACCTGATCTTAGTCATCTTCGTGTTTTTGGATGCAAAGCCTTGGCAAAAATTTCTGGAAATTCTCGCAGAAAATGGGACTCAAAGTCAAAGGAGTATATCTTTGTTGGTTATTCAGAAGGCACCACAGGATACAGACTTCTTCATCCATTTACCAAGAAACTCACTCAATCAAGGGATGTTGTTTTCTTCGAATCTCAGTTCTCAGTTCGACAGATATCTTCATTCGATCCTTTCCCAGTTATTTCTGATGACAGTATTGTTTCTCCTACAGACTCTTTGATACCTCCTCAACAGCAGTTCCAGTTAATCCAGGCTCCTGTTGAAGTGGGGGAGTCTACCAGTACAAAGACTAACATTACTGATGGCGCATGCACTGAAAATGAAGAGTTGAGAGATTCCAATGTTGATTTCGTTGATGATACAACAGCAGATATTCCACTGAGCAATGCAAATATTTCTGAGGATGATGGACGGCCAAAAAGAACTCATGTTCCGAATAAGAGGATATTTAATGAGGACTTTGTGGTAAATCAAGCTACCTTATGCAGAAACATCGATCCGTTAACAGTTGAACAAGCCCTCGGTTCTAAGAATGCAGATGATTGGAAACATGCCATGGAAGAAGAAATCAAGGCACATGTTGAAAATCATACATGGACATTCTCTGATGTACCTGATGGTAGGAAAGCTATAAAAAGCAAATGGGTGTTCAAAACGAAACTGAAAGTAGATGGTACAGTTGAACGTTACAAAGCTCGTTTGGTGGCTAAAGGCTGTTCACAAAAGCCAGGCATTGATTATGAGGAAACCTACGCACCTGTTGTTCGTTACACATCCATCCGTTTTCTAATGGCACTTGCAGCAAAGTATGACTTGGACATCGATCAAATGGATGTCACAACGGCATTCTTGAATCCTGAATTAGAAGAAGAAGTTTACATGGAATTACCAAGTGGTTATCGGCTAAATAATCGACCTTGTCGGTTGAATAAGTCAATTTATGGCCTGAAACAAGCCAGCCGAGCTTGGAACAAGAAACTAGACAAGTTGCTGAAAGATCTTGGATTTCTGCAGTCAAATTTCGACACATGTATTTATTACAAGAATGAAAATGGAAAGATCTTAATCATTGCTGTGTATGTGGATGATCTCTTGATTTTCTCGAACAATAAGAAAGAGAAACAGAAACTGAAAGTGGATCTGATGAAACGTCTTAAGATGAAAGATTTGGGAGAAGCGCATTATTGTGTAGGCATACATATTCAGAGAGATCGTGAAAAGGGAACAATTTCACTTGATCAAGAGAAATATATTGAAGAAATGCTGATTCGTTTCAATATGAATGAGTGTAATGGTGTATCAACTCCACTTGATCCAAACCAAGACTTGTTCGGGGAAGAACTTCTTCCAAACAGTCAAGCTGAAAAGGAAGATATGCTGAAGGTTCCTTTTCAAGAAGCGGTTGGGAGCTTAATGTTTGCAGCACAAGCTACAAGACCAGACATTACGTTTGCAGTGGGGGTCATGAGTAGATTCAACAACAACTATGGCCAAGCCCATTGGGTTGCAGTTAAAAGAATCTTTAGATATCTAAGACAAACTGCAAGCTTAAAGTTGATATACAGGAAAAATGATGAAGATGTAGCTGGATTCAGTGATTCTGATTGGGGTGGAGACAAAAGGGATCTAAAATCAACTACAGGATACATTTTTGTGTTGAGTGGTGCTGCAATTAGTTGGAACTCTAAGAAACAGCCAACTGTTGCAAAGTCAACCACTGAAGCGGAATATATGGCTCTGAGCATGGCTGCTGCAGAAGCTGTATGGTTGAAGGGACTTCATCAAGAACTAGTTCCTCAAGCCTCTAGTGTTGTGAAGATCTTCTGTGACAACAAAGGTGCAATTGATCTCGCAAGAAATCCTGGATATCGAGCCAAGACCAAGCACATTGCTATCCAACATCATTTTATTAGAGATAGAATCACTGTTGGAGATATATGTGTTGAACAGATAGCTACAACAGACATGGTTGCTGACTGTCTGACAAAGGGACTGTTTAAAGATGTACATGCAAAATGCATCTTAGGCATGGGGTTTCTGAAATAAGACTCTGATCTGTTTTAGAATGTGTGTAAAGTGGGGGTGTTGGAATTAAGCCTGTGTTATACACATTCTGGACAATAGGTGGTGTGCTAAGAGGACTCTTTAGTACTCTATGTACTCTACTTCCGGTTTACGTTCTTCTTTGCTCGTTGTGCTAATTAAAATGTTTAAACTCTGATCAGTTCTATATCTAAATAATCCTAAAGAACTAAAGTGAACTTCAACAGGTACCCTATGTCTGGTACCAATGCTGTGGCGAACGGGGGTCTGGAGGAGGTCTCCTAGGACCTACGGCGTGTCCTATCGACAGCGTTGAATGGCTTTGCCCGCCAAATACACTAATGCAAAGTTTTAAAATTAAACTGTGTCCCTGTGACGTTCAATTTCACCATAGGCTGTGTTTTCCGGAGTTTTTCATAATCAACTCCAGAGCCAACCTGCTGGTCACTCGATCATCTAATCCGCACAACCGCGCCTGCGTTGTTCCTCGATCGAGGTCCATTGCTGTTCATTCTTTGCACCTCGGCAAACTCATTTCCTCATCCTCTGTCATCACAGATCACCTCTATGCCGACGATGCACAACAGTTACTGTAGGCCCTAATATCTTTCTTCTCTCGCTTCCTTCAAGATGCACTGAATCATATACGTAAGTAGCCTACGTAACACCATCACCAGATATCAGCCTGGATGACCATGCACCAACCTGCTATATGTGGCCTAAACCCTTCAAAAACAGAATTCCTCATTATTGGCCTTCGCCTTAATTACTCTTCTCCTGTCCGCAGTCTTTGCATCATTTTTGATAATCATTTGCCGGCGTCGACTGCGCTCAATACTTGATTACAAGATCGCCCGCACTTATTTTTTTCAACTAGTTTGGCTCGCCTCGTGGCTTCTTTATTATCGCCCACTCGTCTAAACGTGCGGATTTCTTTCCTTTGCTCATCTGTTCTTTCGTGTGCACTGATCTCGTTCTTCCTTTTTCGTAATTTCTCCACAACCTATCGTTCCTATAAAACTACAATTTTAAACTAAATCCGACAATACACTCATCAGCCAAAAACCCACTAAACATTGCTGCTTACAGTACTACTTTCTGGTGACATCCATCCCAACCCTGGCCCGCACAGCCGTTCTACAACCAGCTCTACCCTACCTCTTCCTCAGCCATATGCGCAACCACCCTATGGGACCCGTGGGACGCGTTCCCCCAACTTTCGAGCAGGCTGGGACGGCCCCCCAACTTTTGAAAATTTTGAGGTAAACAAGAGCCCAAAATGCACTCCATTTGTTATTAAATGCTCAAAATTGCGTCCGCGTCAGACCCCGTTGGCGGAGCTTGACGCTCCCCGTATCCCTATAGTCGTTAGGGGCTTCTTGCCTTCGGCAATCGCAGCTTCGCGCCTTCGGTGCTCGGAATCCCCTCAGACATTCTAGTAGGTCCCCCCAACTTCTGGACCGTGGTTGCGCCTCTGTCCTCAGCATCATCCACCATTGCCACCAACAGGAAGTTCCTTCTCCATTCTCTTAACATTAGACTGCTATTAAACCCTAAAAATGCAACCATTCTCAGGGATCTTGTTTCCTGCTGCGCCGCCATCTTGACCTTATCGCCTTGACAGAATCTTGAATCTACCAATAACGCCCATCTCTCTGACTGCACTCCGCCTAGTTATTCCCTACTCAGTGCTTCTCCTATAATCGTCTAAGTTCTCGAAAACCCTTGGCGGCGGCATATATCATTCATGGTTCATGAGCCAGCCGTCTTCAACTACTCCGCCATTAACTTTTGATCCGTTGAATGATTGTGTCTGTATCACTCTCCGACTCGCCTCTGACCTGCTAACTGTCTCCAACATCTACCGTCCTCGTATACCTCGCCTTCCTATATACTCCTCCAAACCTTTGTGTTTCTTGACGAGTTTGCCTCGCTTCTTTCACTTGCTGAGTTGCTGTCACTATACTCCTAACGAGTTCATATTAACCGGAGACTTCAACTTCCTTTTCGACAAACCTATCTGATCCCCATGCATCTTACTGTCCAATGTCTTCGGTCAACCTCATCAGCATAGCAACTTTTCGACACACTTCAAGAACCTCACCATTCATCTCGATATCACATCTTCAACTATGCTGCTATCATAAACTGTCTCCATCTGTTCTCAACGTCACAGGTTCTAGTGTTCGCCAGTCGCGACCTCCCGCTCCAGTTGCTAACCCGAAACGTTGAAATTGAAGTCTTGAACTTCTCATTGGCCAACTATTGACTCTCCTTCCGGTCGTATGCCTACGGTTTCCTAATCTCTCTTCTTATGTAGGACACAGTAAAGATGCTCCTGCTCTTCCCAGTAACCTATAGTCCGGCGTGGACGGTCTCGTAATCGCTGACTATGGCGCAGGACCACAGGCGGTGCACTGGCTTCCAGAGCATACCTTACATTACCGTCATCAGAGGCTACCGAGGTTCCAAGTGGTTTAGGCGAGACCGTGTGAAACACAGCAACTGTAGGCCTATTCAAAAGAATGTCTGCGGCTGAGGCAGGGCGGGAAATGGAGAAGCTATTCTTTCCTTGCCTTCCTCTAGCCTTTCTACTTTTTCATCTACACTTCAGTAATATGAAGAGAACGCTGAGACATTTTATAGCTATTTAAAATGATCAGATTTATAATCACAGTTCGCAAAACCAGGGTGCGACCGTACGTTGAGTCCCATAATAAAATACGCGTATCATACGTATTTTTATCCCCGAATGTAAAATACGCGTATTATACGTAAAAATACGTTGACTTAGAAACAATTTAATGTTCAATGGTGTGCCATATGTACGACAATTTGTTGATGTTTCAGAAGAATACGCGCAGTAGATACCTTACAGTAAACTTTGTTAAGTTTGTTTTTGGCAGCTATGCCTTAGTTTGCAACGTTTCGTGTTCAATTTTACAATTATAGGGTACAACGTATTGTAACGTACGGCACGCAAAGTTTTATCGTACGCGTATTATACGTATTTTATCGTCCAAAATAAAATACGTATAATACGTACGGTCGCATCCTGCGCAAAACAAGCTACTGGGAGTTTACGATTGCGAGTTATGCCTACCGATTACAATTGCGCAATAGCCACCTGAAGTGTTAATTCCAAACTCGACTACTGTAATTCCCTTTTCTACAACATCGACTCTTCTCAAATAAACGTCGACCAGAAGTCCAGAACGCTATCGCCCGCGCAGTCGCAAAGACTCCCAAACACCACCGCATAACCTCTGTTCTCAAACCACATCATCCGTCGACCAGCATTCATAATTATGCACTATAGGCTACAACGTCCTTCAAACATCTCGGGTGGTGCTAGTCTCAAGCATGGATTAAAGAGGAAGGCGACGTCAAGGGTCTTGGCATACATGCGCTGTCTTTAAACGGTGGAAAATGCGACAGATATCACATGTTATCCCCATAAGTAAGTAAGATCCTGGCAGTCACAAGACTTCATATTTATTATTATTAATTAGCGACTTCTATAGCGCCGGTGTATAATTATGCAGTAGGCTTCAGTCGATGGCGCACCAAAACCAAGCCGTATTGAGATCAGTAGCCTGAAAGTAAGTCCACTGAGGAAGTAGGCTTAAAACGCTGAAACTCTGCTAAAACACACAGAATAGGCCTACAACTAGACCTACACGAGTGAAGAACAAAGAAACGTTTGAATAGAGATCTCAAGTTGGAGTCGTCCTAGGATGAATTATGATGCGCTATCTCATCCGATAATTATTATCCCCAAGTAGCCTCAGCCACCAGCGTAAAAGATTCGGTCGACTTCTGACACTGACTGACACAGTATATGTATATATATATATATATATATATATATATATATATATATATATATATATATTTATATATATATATATATTCAGGAGAATATATATATATATATATATATATATATATATTCAGGAGAAAGTGACTTAAATGTGTCTAAGCGTAGCCTGATCATATTATAATTAACTATTGGACGTCTCTTCTTTTTCTCTCGGCAGATGTAAGCGTCTCGTGGCCCAGCAGAGTATAAACATCTGCAGCAGGTGTCTGATAACGCCTTAAAGTGATCCAATGTAAACCGCCGAACATTTCCTGTTGACCTTTCCCGATCAAACAGTCCATTAGATAATCGAATCGAATCGACCTCTTCCGATTAATCAGGCGATTACCCAAACGATTATTCTCCGGATATAATTCAGTCGATTATTTAATTGCGTTTAATGGCGATGAAGTGGTCGACTACTTCCGCTGGACCTCTGCTCAGAAGTAGGCCTGTAGGGCTACGCATGCGCCGTTCGTCAACAAAGACAGATGGACGGAACGAAAGACATCGGAATCGGACGACAGGAAGGAAGGATTAACCTCTCGAAGAAGTTTACAACATGCGGTAGGCCTAATTAGGAAAAGGTAATTATCTCAGCTGAGCACAAAATTAATAACAGACGTGAACATAATTCTATCATATAATAGGACCAAAAGACATCGTATCTATTATTGAAAATTTATCACGTAATTTACCAAGTAATATTGATTGTAAATGTTAAATATCAAGTATTAAATATCAAGTATTAATATGTAAATATTAATAATCGAGTATTAATATGTACATGTTATTCTAGTATTAATAAGTTTTCATGCGAACAGGCCTATATGCAAATTAATATTGAAAATTAATCTAATTTTTTTATTATCTATTCGCCTGTAATTTATTGTCTATGTAAAAGGTTTTTATATTAATGTATTAATAGACTACACTATCATTACCACTAGTAGCATTAATTTGTTAGCAATTACTCTTGATGTTGGATTTCTAAAACTGCTGCCTGCTTTTTTACCGAATTTATTTTATCTATGAAAACTAATAAAACTTATATTGTCTAGTTTCTGTCTGTGTGTGCGTGTCTATCTGCTTCTGTCTCTGTCTCTGTCTCTGTCTCTGTCTCTGTCTCTGTCTCTGTCTCTGTCTCTGTGTCTCTGTCTCTGTCTCTGTCTCTGTCTCTGTCTCTGTCTCTGTCTCTGTCTCTGTCTCTGTCTCTGTCTCTGTCTCTGTCTCTGTCTCTGTCTCTGTCTCTGTCTCTGTCTCTGTCTCTGTCTCTGTCTCTGTCTCTGTCTCTGTCTCTGTCTCTGTCTCTGTCTCTGTCTCTGTCTCTGTCTCTGTCTCTGTCTCTGTCTCTGTCTCTGTCTCTGTCTCTGTCTCTGTCTCTGTCTCTGTCTCTGTCTCTGTCTCTGTCTCTGTCTCTGTCTGTCTGTCTGTCTGTCTCTGTCTGTCTGTCTGTCTCTCTCTCTCTCTCTCTCTCTCTCTCTCTCTCTCTCTCTTACCTCTATCTATTCGTTACTTTATTCCTTCCTGCCAACCCTTTCCTCTTCCTCACCCTCTGTGTTTCCGTCTCCCTGTCGTAGGCTAACCGCCTAACTGAATCATCCAACAGTGTAGTCATCTTCCTTCTTCGTTGACCCAATTAGTCAGTGCTGTCTGTGAGATTCGCGTTGAACCAGAGTCAGTCTTTAAAGAGGCAAACGACGATTATCACCCACCGCTCGATAGATGTCGCCACTTCAAGACCGCTCAGCGATAATTGGCGAGAAACGAAACGCTTGCTGAAATCTAATGACTCCTAGACTAAATGACGCACGCACAACGACATTGGGTCCCGTCGGATTCATTGCATTGCATGATGCATCATCGTTTGCATTAGTAACTCTCTTCATTATTTTCTGGTAGAACTAGGCTAGGGCTATTAGTCTAGTTCACATCACATAGCTTGAAAGTGAAATTGTCATTGACGCTCTGCGTTATTACAGTTCACCTAAACTCTGTCATGTGAAATTGTTTGTAAAATTGTTTGTTAAAATTTTTGACAAGTTTAGCTAACTAGCCTATTTTTAGTTTAGTTAAAAAATCAGTTGCCAACTTTAGTTAAACTGCTTTATTTTAGTTGAAAAATAGTTTAAGTTTAACTGAAAAAGATTAGTGTCATCACTTTTTAAAGGTGTCGCAGCGTGGCTCGATATTCAGCAAATATTATTTGCTGAATCGTAGTCTCATTTAGACTCTTCTCTATCTTCCAGAAGAGTATAAACATCGGATTTCTTATAACGAATAAATGTGAACCAATGAAATGGTAACGTAATAGATAATTTGTATAGCGGATTCTTAAAGCATGGCTAAGAAGGAAGAGGCGCAGGAAGAGAAGGAGACGCATATGCTTGATTGCATCTTATTCGATAAGGTGCGTTTATCCCATTGCTTCGTACAAATCGTCTGCCAAGGTGGCTACATACGGGACCTTTTGATATATCACGTGACGAGTGAAAGTGCAGAACGAAAGACCGGATGATGGACAAGTGTGATCGATGGCGTGCGAAGTTTTCCATATTCTACGAAAGGCCATTAAGGACATCATGAGTGTCCGTAAGGTAAAATTATCTAACGCCAGTTTTCAAAGTTAGCATGGTTCGGTAACGCCAAGGAAACATGTGGATGCTAACCACTTAATTAATTAAATAGTTTACTAATCAATAGGCCTGATCAGTTGAATCTAATTGAATTGGAAAGTTAAAATCTTTATAATTTTGTTGCCTACTGTTCAATAAGCCGTACATGGATACATCCATACATATATAGGATGGATGGATATCATGAGCACACACACACACACACGCACGTGTACGCGTACATGTATGTGCGGATGTGTGTATATGAATGTGTGCACATGTCTGTGTATTTATGTACGTATGTATGATTGTATATATCTATGTATGCATGTATGTATGTTCGTATGTATGTATGTATGTATATTTGTAAACATCTGCATGTGTATGTGTGTATCTGGGTATGTATGTCTGTTTGCATGTATACTACATATGTACGTGTATATCTATGTATGTATCTGTGTATATAATATGTATAGTATCTCTGTGATGATGATGATGATGATGATGATGATGATGATGATGATGATGATGATGATGATGATGATGATGATGATGATGATGATGATGATGATGATGATGATGATGATGATGATGATGATGATGATGATGATGATGATGATGATGATGATGATGATGATGATGATGATGATGATGATGAGTTCTCTCCCCGAAGGCAGGTCCATTGGTTTTTTTGCCACCCGAGGATTAGATGAGTGACTCAAAAAAGTGAGGTGGTTTCGCGTTGCCTTCCTCACAGACAATAATGTGGGTGAGCAACTTGTCCAGGGTCAATACACACTGTTACACAGTGGCTTGAGGTAGATTCGAACCTGCGACCCTCCGGTTACAAGGCACAGAACACCACCGCGTCCCAACATCTCTGCATGTATATAATTGTATATGATATTAGACAAGCATTATGTATGCAAACAACTCTGCTATAGACAAAGCAGTCGTTCAACGAAGACTCCGATGGTTTGGACATGTAGAGAGAATGCCAGCAGTTGAGCGCATCCGACACAATGAACAAGAGAAACAACGACAGACGAAGACTGTTGGCTGGGTCGATCATATTAACGAAGACATCACTTGTACTAACACTGAGTCAAGTCCATTGCTCCAATGGACCTAACGAGTGACCGACGACAGAGGAGATCGTTCATTCGTACCCATCGCCGCCAGAGGGATGGCATAAGGAAATGATGATGATGATGATGATGATGATGATGATGATGATGATGATGATGATGATGATGATGATGATGATGATGATGATGATGATGATGATGATATGTTTGCATGTATAAACATATTTGTATGTTTGTGTGTATCTGTGTATATAATGTCTGTTTGCATGTGTATTTGTATGTATGTATCTCTGTATGTATCTGTGTAGTGTGTATGCATTTGTGTTTCTCTGTATGTATGTCTGTTTGCATGCTTTATATGTATGTATGTATCTTTGTATGTATTTCTACATGTATATGTGTATCTATGTCACTATGTGTGTCTAAGTGTATGCGTGTCTGTCTGCATGTACGCATGTACGTATCTCTGTGTATGTATGTATGTATGTATGTATGTATGTATGCATGTGTACGTAGTTTGTCGTGATTTACTTTTGTCGTCTTCAGCAGTTGACCTCCTGTGGTCGTGGATTAACTTTATTTTCTTTCCTTTCGTCGTCATAGCGACCGACGATCGTCGTCCGCTTCCTCTGAATCCTCGTCTTTCTTAATCTCCCTCTGGCGATGATCATCTTCCCACCCACCCCCATGCCTCACCCACCCACCGCTCTCTTATTACCCCATTAGTGTCACCGGGGCGTTTGTTGGGGTCCTGACGAACGACCCAGATGAGAATCCGATGTAATCAGGACCCGGATGGTAAGGTCCGACGAAGGCTCATCTTTATTGCGCGGGAAGGGATTTCGGAATTTATCTAGCGCATAATGAGATTAGTGGACCAGATGCTAGGTGCATGGTAAGTACGGGAAGGCGATACAGAATGGAGAGAAGAGGTGTTCGATTGAGTCCATGCAACAATTCCGCCAGATCCGGACAAATCCCGTTGAAACTGGTTAACAGCTGGCTTACTGTCCTAAAGCTGCTCAGGTCTAGTTTGACCACACACTGGTGTTGCCATATATTCTTAAAACCAGTCGTTAAAGTCATCCGGATCCTGCCTCCTCCTTGATTCTTCCTTTCTTCATCGCTTCCTATCTCCAATTGTTCTTTCCTTGCATTCTTTCTTCCTTCCGTCCACCCTTCATATCTTCTTCTATTCATTCATTTATCCAATCGTTCATTCATTCATTCATTCATTCATTCATTCATTCATTCATTCATTCATTCATTCATTCATTCATTCATTACTTCTTTCCTAACTTATTTACTAGCTTGCATACTTACTCAGTTGCTTACATAGTTTGACTCAAGTTCACTCAACGTAGTCGTGGTGGCCACGTTATTCTTCGATGGTCGAATGCTACGATTAGCGTTGGATTTATAGGAAGAGGTCGTCGTCGCCTTCTATCTCTATAGGCCTACACGAGACACTTATGTACCGGACGGAGACGGTTTTATAGCGCCACTCTAACTCCTCCTCCTTCCTCCTATCTGTCGAGCCATTGAAGAAGGCGCCGTCTATCCAGACCGGTTTCCATGGCAACGATTTCTGGATTACATACGCAGGGCCCCAGATTATTCACGAGCGCATGCGTCAAGTCAGAGGGATTGTCTAGATTACGTAGCCTGCGAGAGGAACTGACGATTGTGCCAGAACGACAGATGGAGAGGAGAGGAGAGAGAGGAGAGAGAGAGAGAGAGAGAGAGAGAGAGAGAGAGAGAGAGAGAGAGAGAGAGAGAGAGAGAGAGAGAGAGAGAGAGAGAGAGAGAGAGAGAGAGAGAGAGAGAGAGAGAGAGAGAGAGAGAGAGAGAGAGAGAGAGAGAGAGAGATAGAAAGAGAAAGAGAAAGAGAAGGAGACCGAGTATAGTTACGGTAGGTTGCGTTTAGGGCGAGAGAAAGTGAAAAGCGGCGGAGTGGAATGGATCGAGGTAAGACTTAAGAAGATAATAAAAAGTTAAACTAACGATTGTATCTGTGTATAGTTTCTGCTTTTAATACGACGTTGTTTCATAGCGAAGCTATAGAAAGATATTCCAGAATTTAAGCGTTTTAATAGTCCGAGTGAATTTGTTAAATGAAAATAATTGCATTGGGTGTTAAACAGCATCTTATGGCTGTGCCATTGACGTCGACTCAAACGCAGGTCTACACACTCAGATAATACACAGAGATATCAAAAATAAATTAGTGATGGATTGAATCACAGTCTAACGGTTACCGTAACGGTATCTTATGGCAACAAAGACCGTTGACGTCATCGTTCGTATGGGAAGTGTAGCTGTACGATGGGGCGAGCATTAGATTCATATAGCCTAACGTCGGGAAAACGATTTAAAAGTGTCTAATTGTATTCCTCCAAAACATAATGTTTTCGTATGACATCAAAGGCCGTTGTCGGTGTTTAATATTATGTAATGGCAGAGATGATTATGGGATCATTCCAGAATTTCAGTGTTTTAAATTTTATTTTATTTTTTATTAATACCATCATCTGACGACGTCCAGTGCTCTAAATGTCGACCCAACGTGTTAGATGGACAGACCTACACAAAAAATAGCCATTTAGTTGTAATATCCAGTGTTAAACGACATCTTAAGTGTTGCTGCCTGCAGGGTCGTTGACGTCCACCTTACCTTACAAAACACAATACAATTTAAAAATATCGAGTTAGCAAAAATTTGATTGATATAGAAAATCATATAAAGTAAGTAAGTAAGTAAGTATATTCTTTATTCAACCAATTGCATATCCGCACTTTGGTGTACATACATTTATACAGAGTATAACATTCTTATTATAAACGATCTGCGTGAGAGATTGTCCGCTTGTGGAATAAAACGGTCATGTAATCTCGGGCGCAGGGTGTAGGGGAGCGGCTTTTTGGGAGGGGGGGAGTAGCCCATGAAGTACATGCCCCGGGTTTCCTAGGACCGCAGAGAAGAGGCGTGAGTCAGCATTGTCGCAAAGATGTTCAAACGATATAACGTTGGGACACGGATTTCAAGGGGTCTAAGCTTAGTCTCAAACGAAATTACCTACTCAAAGTCAATATTCTTGAACCTAAGCACTTTATATTCCGAAAATATTACTTTTAACGGGTTCCATTTAGCAGGGGCTTCTATCCCTATACAGGGCGGGCGCAAGTTGAGCCCAGTGAAAAACAGGGGGGGAAGTGGGGTTTTTTATCACACTTTCTACAAGTTACAGATTCAATTTTCTTGTATAAATTAGTGTGAACCGGTGACATCATCCAATTAAGTCACACGATTTTGTTAACACTGTAATTAATGTGTTATATAGTTTCATCATAGGGGCCTATATTCCTTTATTGTGTTTATTTAGCTCTTGGCGTCTCACACTTAATCATGAGACATTATCGTCTGCATAGTTGTGACAAAAATAAACATTTACACAGGGTGAGAATTACCGGGGGTTGGGGGGATAAATCGCCCAGTCTTTCTTAGGATCCCACAGTAAAGTCTACATTTCACACCCAAACTGCACATAAATCATTGGACAGAGCACCCGCCAAAAGTGTCAAGCCTGCAACTTTACCAGATTAGCGACTTACTGGTCCGTGCCCAATTAGGAACTGTAACCTTTACTTGAGCCTTATGATCCTTTCTGCATTGTGAGCAACTCTCCTCTCCATGCCATAATGCATTAATGCTCGACTCAAGTTGTTTAGATTGATGAATTCGTTGCATTGTGAATGCGAGATTTCAATCTACTTAATTCACACCCGTTGACTCGCATGCTTAAACATTGAACAACTTTACCGGTGATCCTCCATTTTAGGTGCTTCAATTATTTTGCATTGATATCCATTGTATAATTATGGCCAATTTAAAATGGAAGCTGGATTGACGAAAATAATTATTTGCCTAAATGGAAGCTGGATTGATGAAAGAAATCTTCGCATAAATAGAAGTTGGATTGATGATATTTTAGCAGACGAAACCTATGAATTACAGACACATTTATCTAATCAGAAATGAGCATGGGCGTAGCCATGACAAAATTTCGGAGGGGTTTTAAGATTTCGGGGGTTTCCAATGGAGATGGTAGCAAAAATTAAGTTTTTTGGTATTTCACATGTAAAAGCATAAAAAAATTCCGGAACTTATTTCGGAGGGAGTTTGAATCCGTAACACTCCCCCTAAATACGCCCATGGAAATGAGCTAAAACTCACGTCGGCAATACGGGATCTGCGAGAGAGGGGAGACCCGGCCCAGGAGGGGGAAGCAGAGGGATTGAGCCCGGTTGTTTAGGGGGATAGAAGCCACTGCCATTTAGACGCCTTTAAATCGTTTCTCTCACTTTATTTATGTTCGCCGATGCCCTTTTAGGGTGGCGCCAGTCCCAAGTTCTGATAAAGAAGGAGGGCGAAGTTAATCACCTGTGTTATGACATAACGTGATTAAATAGAAACTACTTACATACTATAGTTGGAAGGCAGAAAATTGGATGCCACAGAGTAAGGTTTTTTTTAGCTCCAGAACGTTGGTACGGTAGGCCTATAGCCTATGCTTTTTCTGTAACCTTTCGAGTAGTAGGCCTATATCTGTGAGTGGCGCTATAAAACCTGGGTGACCGTAGTCAGCAGGTAGGCATCGGTACCGCTCGGTCTGAGCCCACGCTTTGTACTGCTGGAGTACCACAAGGATCTGTCCTCGGTCCTTTATTATTTACAGTCTTTACTTCCCCAATCAGTCATATAGCTAAGCACTTTGGAATCCAATTAAAACAGTACGCGGATGATACTCAGCTACATATTGCTCTGTCACACACTGACCAGTCTGGTAAACTAAAACTTGAAGAGTGCCTCTCATCTATGTATGCATGGTTCTGTTTCAATGGTTTGGCCATAAACCCAAACAAGTCTGAGGCAATTCTATTCGGTTCAGGCCAACGCCTGCGTTCTTTCCCTTCACTTTCTAGTGTCGACCTCGCAGGCACTGCTGTGCCTCTTTTAGATACTGTCAAAACACTTGGGGTAACCCTGGACAGTAAGCTCACATTCCGACCACACATAACAAACCTTTGTAAATCTTGTTTCTATCACATCAGGGCAATACGTCACATCAGGTCGGCTCTAACTAAGAATATGTCTCAAACTATAGCCTGTTCACTTGTATCCTCTCGTCTTGATTATGCTAATTCCCTTTTTGTGGGTGTCTCAAACCTTGAACTCAAAAGGCTGCAACGAATCCAAAACTCCTTGGCTCGTGTAGTGATGCGTGTCCCACTACGAACAAGCTCCTCAGTCCTACTCCACGAGCTGCATTGGCTTCCTGTTGAATTCAGAATAAAATTTAAATTGGCCTGTTTGACCTACAAAGCCCTCAGCACCAGCACACCTACCCACATTCATGCACTACTAACTCCTTACATCCCTTCTCGTTGCCTGCGATCATCAAGTACAGGTCTTCTAGCTGAGCCACGATGCAGAACAGTTATGGGCTCTCGTGCTTTCCACGCCTCTGCTCCAAAGGAATGGAATCGACTACCACTTTCTCTTCGTAGCTCAACTTCACTTCCTTCCTTCAAAAAGCGGCTCAAAACTCACTATTTCTCCTTGGCTTTCAAGGATTTAGAAATCTAAGTGCATCTTCACCTGGCGGCTGACTATCCGCGCCTCAGATTCACATTTCGGTGTGACCTTGCGCGCGTTACAAATTTTATTTAATAATTATAATAATAAAACGGTTCAATTGCAATTACAACTTACTTCACACACGTAGGCAACATTATAATTCAACAGTTTCCATTAAGCATAATGAGAGAAACAATATTCAAAATCAATAAAACATTGTTATCACATTTATTAGGGCTTTCGAAGTTATTTGCAGTAACATCTAAACAAACGCATTGTTCGACCTCCTGGCCAATGGGAGCAATGTCTACAAATCACGTGATACGAAGCCAAGGCGTTATCGGTTACCATGGTAATGGTCATTACGAAAGCTCAAGTATCGGTCTAAAGCGTTCTAAAAATGGCAGCAGGATCAGTTTTAGGCTATTGTTCTGTTGCGTGACCTGTGATCTTCTGACCGGGTTCTTGGTCGAGGTTTGGGGTCAACTGGACATCACTTGGCAGCAGTGGTCAGCTGTCCAGTTTCTAAGCTGACGACGTCAATGAAATCATCGCGAAACTGACCATCGAATGTCCGGTTTGACCGCATCATATCGGGGCTGAGGTCGACGAAGTGGTCATCTGAACAGATCGATATAATTTGTTAATTGGTTGATTGAGTAAGTAGGCCCTAAGTTTATTATCTGATTGATTGTCACAGCGATTGAATAAATGAATCGCTGATTTTGTTATTCAATCATTCCATTTCCATTCATTAATTTAACGATTTCATTATTAAATTACTTTCTTTGTTACTTTCATAAATAATACCATTGAATTAACTGTTAATTACTCAATTATTTAACAAAGTAACAGTTAACTGTGAAGCTCTTACTCAAATCTAATTAATTAGTAATAGGGCCTAACTGTGAAGCTCTTACTCAAATTCTATTTTATTACTATTTAAACTAGACGTTTGCCCGTCAAGCTAATACGGTTGAAATGACCTTCATAAAGTATAAATTACTTAATATTGATTAATAAAAACTTATTAGTTAAGTCGTTCGTTCATTCATCCACCCCATCGATTAGTTGCTATGTAACAGCGCTGGGTCATCCTCTCTCCCCAGAAATCTAACCTTAGAGCCAAACTAGTCTAGCGAATGACGCTGTGTGAAATCAGCGTAACAAGCTATGACAGACAGAAAGACAGACATTTCTCTTGGGGTCCTTTATATTACGAGTATAAATTACTTAATATTGATTAATAAAAACTTATTAATTAAGTCGTTCGTTCATTCATCCACCCCATTGATTAGTTGCTATGTAACAGCACATTATGGATGGATGAGGAAGAAAGGCCATGGGTTTTAGTTTTCTGATAGCATACATGTTTAGCGTCGCCCTCCTCCTTTATCCAGGCTTTGGACTGACACTCATACGCTACTTAGATGGATTCCAAGATGTTAACGGCATCTTCTGGCATCAAAGGCCGTTGATAGGAAAAACATTCTGTACAATTTCATCCATTCGGATAGGATCCACAGTTTAACGACATCACATGGCAGGAAAGATTGCGACAGAAATTAATCATTTATTTCAACAGTTCTCACCGTTCCTATGACGTAATACGGCTCAAAGTTTCATCCAGTTATTTATTTATTACAAGGTTTAACGTCATCATAATTATGACGTCAAAGGCAGTTGGCGACACGTTAAAGCATTGCTATGCATTGTGTCCACAGTTTAACGGCAGCTTATGACAACATAGGCCGTTGCCGCCGACAAAGATTATTTTGCATATTGTAGCTATGCAGTATAGTGAAAATGAATGTATAGCGTCCAAAAGACACCATTTAAAGGTCTCAAAGCAGAAGTTTACAATGCCACTAGTATAATTAATTAATGACATAAAATAATAGAGTTAATAATGTCTATGATGCATTGTAATAAGATTGTATTTGATGCAAATTGAACAATATTCATCTGCAATTGTCATACACAAGAAATCTTTAATGTTAAAGAATACTTGATGAGCATTCTTAATGTAGGCCTACATGAGATTCTTAATCTAATTATTCAAATTTTTTGTAGCAGCTTTGGTTACAAGTTTACAATAGGGCCTACACGTAATCATGACATGAGATTCTTATTCTACTTTTGAAGTTTCAAGTTTCATACGTCCACGGAATAGGCCGTAAATAAAGACAAAATAGAAAGGTTTAAGATCGGTGTGTGAATCAGTTAGGCCAACGCATAAAACGAGCGATTTGTGGATTAGCCTAATTAACCTCTTAAGCGATAGTCTGACAAAGTTTCTTAATCAAATTACAAACTATATAACACACATGCGTAAATACATAGCCTACATGTATAAACAGAGCATACACATAAGCTATACATAATACACACAGACAAATACATATATACATACAACTGGTGAAGTCTTACCATGGTGCAGTTTCATGTGGAACCTGAGGTCGGAGGTCAGATTAAAGGTCATCCTACACAGTCGGCATGTTTCACCAGATGGCTTCGACAACTTCCGGCGCACCTGACCATCGGATGACGGCGCATGCGTGCGCCTCACGTGACTGTCATGCGCGGCATGAGAAGCAAAGGCTTTGCCACAATGTTTACACTACAATGATTCCGTTATTATTATTATTATTATTATTATTATTATTATTATTATTATTATTATTATTATTATTATTATTATTATTATCATCATCATTATTTTTATCATCATCATATTATTATTATTATTATTATTATTATTATTATTATTATTATTATTATTATTATTATTATTATTATTATTATTATTATTATTATTATTATTACTGTTTATTATTATTATTATTATTATTATTATTATTATTATTATTATTATTATCTATTATTATTATTATTATAAAACGGTTATTGTTCAAGATCAGAGTTCTAGGGCCCCATTGTAGCAAGGCATGCGACAGCGTTGAATCGCTGGACAGTAACAGAGATCTTTTGAAAAAGGAAGAAGGTTTCTTGTGGATCTTCCGTTGTTCTGGTCAACCGTCTGCCGAGTTCCTTGATGAAAGCCAGGCCCTCCTGGTTCAAAGGTCCCATCGTCTCTATCGCGATTGGAGTAAAAAGGTATCTTGTTTGAAGCTCCTCGTATTTGTTCTTCTTTCTAGTCGCGGCTATTTCCGCCGCTCCTCCCGCTTACAGCTGTCTCGACCAAGTACGACGGCGCAAAAGTGTCTACAATTGTGACATCCCAAATCAGAGAACGCCCGTTGTTCCATGGAATCAGGGTTTGGCCATCTGGTCTTTTCCCATCCAATCGTGCGAGGCCAGTCGGTTCCCTGATCGACGGGGTACCTGCCCTGATGAGGCTGCGTAGCACGATTTCATTGATGGAAGAGTGTCTGGCTTGTCTGCCGAAACCCAACGTGCAAGCCAAACCGTGCGATCCTCTGGCTGAAACCATTGTACCACATGGACATGTGTGTGGGGCACAGATGACCGCCCCCAGTCTCAAGCCCACCGATACCTATGTATAAACGTCCACTTAGAACCAGCCTAATAATAGGAGGGAAGACATGGATATGGGCAAATTACGCACGGCCGCAGTGCATGCCCTCCCTATGCTCTGCACTCGGACCAGACGAAGATGTCTACAATTACATCGGGTCCTCTCAAAGTATAAGGGGCTGGGCCGTGATCGCCGTCGGCGGGCGACTTATTATTATTATTATTATTATTATTATTATTATTATTATTATTATTATTATTATTATTATTATTATTATTATTATTATTATACAAATTTATTTCTTCATAAAACAAACAAACTTATTACAGACTGATTAAAAATGGCTGTTTCAATAATTTTATAAGCCGTCATTCAGTCCTGGGCTACTGCTGTTGCAGTCCGAGGTGGCTAAAACAGACAGAGAGAGTTTCCAATCTGTAGGGCGACCGATAGGCGTTGCAGCAGATGACTGGTCTCACGCTGGTCGCCGGTCGCTGCAAAGATCCTGCCTCCTAGTTCTTGAACAAACGTCAGTGAATCTGTATGCCAACTTCCTGAAGTTTCGACTGCAACAGGGACGAAATGATGGGACTGTGGGATAGCAATATATTTGGATTCCTTATTGAGAGCTGCTTTTTCCGCTGCCGCACCTGCGTTTAGCGATGTTAAATGCTCGTAAGATGCAGCGAAAGTGTCTGGCACCGTAACATCCCACGCCAAGCATTAGGCCTGCATCCAGGCCCGCCGAGAGGGGGGGCAGGGGGGGGCAAATGCCCAGGGGCCCGCGACTTTTAGGGGCCCGGGCTACTTATCAACTTATGATATAAATATATCTCATTGCTTCGACAGAAGCTGAGTCAGATTCAGTCGATATAGCATAATCTTTCGTTCACCGCTGCAATGACCTTGATCCATTCCTTCGTCCTGATGCGCCTGGACTATAATATTCTATATCCATTTTGCAAGCTTGCCTTAAATTAAGGCTTCGCTAGCTCCAGTCTGTCCTGAACTACGCGGCTCTGCTAGTGGCCAATCTGCCTAAATTATCTCATTTTTCAGCATGCATGAGAGATACACTCCACTGGCTCCCTGTCGAGGACTGAATCAAATTCAAGATCCTGCTCCTTGGCCGGGCTTCGTTGGTTGGCTCTGCTCCATCATACACATGAGAGGTGTTGGCCGGTTTTAGCTCAGTCAGGTCAGGTCGTCGGTCACTTCGTTCTTCTTCTGGTCCCTCGCTGCCGTACGTCAACACGACTGCACTGTACAGTGTGCACTCTCTCAATTACATCGCAGTCAGCATTTAACAATCTAATGCCATACGAACGGTGAGAACTGTTCCAAGTAATTTCTGATGACGTCAGCAGCCTTTGTTGCCATAAGATGTCGTTAAACTGTGGATCCTATCCATTAACAATTTAACTTCTTACCTTTACGGGGGCTTTACCTTCGTAGACTAGATGATTCACTATATCGCTCACCGAATATGTTTGAATGGTATTAGTCAGTCTTGTTGCAAAAACGTTTTTTTCCGCTTTTTATTTTCCAAAAACGTCGTTTTCCGCTTTTATTTCTAATGTCTCGCATTTTTTCGAAAGGTTTTTTATTTTTGATGTAAAAACTTTATTTAATTTACTGACCCTTATTATTTGTTTAATTTTATTCTTGTCTGATATCCCTTACGTCGTCTCCGTCCGTTCAAGGATTCATCTAATTTACGTCACTATTTAGTGTCATCAGTTGAGAAATAAAATAGCACAGAACAGGAAATAACATTTATAAAAGTTATTTGAATTTCTAATAGTTATCCTAAATCCGAAATGTTGTCTTTGTAGTGGACACCGTAATCTCGAACCCGACTGATAAACTGACTGATATTACTCCATAATATATTATTACGTTCTTAGCATAAGTCCAAATTGTAAGTAGGCTACAATTTTTGATTACGTACACTCAAATTTGAAAACTTTTCAGTATTGATTAATAACTCAATTTCTTATTGAACCAAACTTATGAAAATAATAAAATAATTGTTGTAGAAAAGCCCTTTACTTGGACTTTACTTATAAAGTTAGCCTATTCAGTTATTTGCTGATTAAAATTAAGATTGAGTAAACAAGGTTTTTAATGTTGTCTAATGGCAGAAAAGAATACTAAATGCAGTCAAATTATTGTTCTTTAGACGTTTTTGTAAGGTTTTTCACCACTTTTTACCTATTTTGAGGAAAACACGACGTTTTTATTTCGTTTTTTCATTTTGCTTTTACTAGTTGTTTACAACCTAAGACGGTATTAGGAAATCTTGATGCAAATGTTTATTCGATTCCAAAGTGTGCATCCATTAGTCCGGGTCCGTAAGTAAGTGGTCCGCTATTCCGGTGGTCCGCTATTCCGGACTAAACGTGGCAAACGCGCAGCGCTGTACATAAAATGTTATCCTAATGTAGCACTAACCCTGAAGCAGCGACACCTAACCGATTTTCATTACGCGCAAATCAATCGGATCCCCGGAATAAATTTTCCCTAAAAATAGTGGACCCCGGAATCCCCTCCCCCCCTCCCCTAGTGGACCCCCCTCCTGGACCCCGGAATAGTCCCCTCCCTCTCCTAGCCTCCCCCGGAATTTGGACCTCCGGAATAGTGGACTCCCTCCCCTCGGACCCGGAATAGCCCCTCGGTACCGTATGTTCGTAGCATCTGGACAGTTAGACGTTATGCTGTAATATTTCAAGGATATCTGCATGCGCATTGATCTCCAGTCGCCTTGATTACTGTAACTCTCTTCTTACTGAACTCTAGTTACGCCGTGAATCGTAAAGATCTATTAGCCCAAAAGTCCTGTACTTAGACTAAGCTTAGACCTATGTGTCTTTACTGGCTGCCTGTTCAGCACGGTTATCCGTTGTCTGTTGTGATCGTAAGCGGTGAACGTATGAGGCTTGAACGGTTTTTCTCACCTGAATGTTGTCAGAAATGTGGGTTCGTAGAATACTCACCTGCAGTGAAGGCCTTGTTGCAGTAGACGCACTTCTGGTCGTTCACCGCTGTGCACCTGACAGAAGAGGACCAGTCCCTTAGGCCTGCAGATTTCGTCTTTTATGCGTCTCATTCGCTTCATACGTAGGCCTAAACGAGCTCTGTATATATATATATTGAACAACGGGCTGTATTATGCAATACGAACGGTAAGAACTATTTCAAACTAATTTCTGCCGACGTCAAAGGCCTTTGTTACCATCAGATTTCGTTAAACCGTGGATACACTCAACTGCTGATATTTTGATATCCTGCATCCGGTGAGGTTAGATGTTGTACGCTAACGGCGCTAACAGCCACAATTGAGTTAGCAGTGAACATTTGGACTGGTTCCGCGACAACTCGTCTACCGACTTTTCGTCTACAACACTTCGTCTACAGACACTTCGTCTACCGACATTTCGTCTACAAGTGTATCTGTAGGCCTATCCATTACGGCTAATCAACAGAGGCCGCTTTCTTATAAGCTTAGTTTCGTTAAAACGTGCTATATATTCTCAGGAGTCCAGCTTCTAATTACTGAAAAGATTATTTTCATCAGCTCAGCTTTTGTTGAATGGAAACTTAGTTTCATCCACGCATCCAGGCATCCAGCTTGGTTTCCAGCTTCTATTTACGGGAAAAATTATTTCGATTAATCAAGCTTCAATTTCAACATAGGAATGTTTTCATCAATCCCACTTCCATTTAGGGAAACAGTTTTCTTCATCAAACCAACTTCCATTTTAAAGTGACAATATCAAATAACTTTCTAGACGAAATGTCGTAGACGAAAAGTCTGTAGACGAATTGTCGTGACACCATTTGGACTATGTGCCTTCAACAACTCTTTTAAGCTTCAAACCGCGGTATAAATACAGGAAACCCATCGCTCCTCGATATATTGGTTTACTAATCCTTTTTCGTTCAACGTTAATTCGGCGTTAACGACGATAGCGGCCCTGCTATTTGGTATAACACGGGACTTAATCTGAAAACGTCTTTCTACCGTGGAGGGAATTTGAACCCGGATCTGTAGGTTGACTAACCACACGCAAACCACAAGACTTTCGCACCCCTCCCCCACACAAAAATGCACACAACAAACGAATTACCAGCGCAATCAATCAGACTTTCGGTGTTCTTCATCTAACAGCTCTGGCAAACGCCTGAGCTGAAATGAGCTCAGGCGTTTGTGAGAAACTAGAAGGCGCTACATGAATGTTCAGCCAGAAATAGAAGATGTCAGGGTGACGTCACGGTGACGCAGTGCGTCGTGTGGCCCCCACGGGACTTACCCTCATGTGTTTGTTGAGACTGGACGATTGGCTGAAACTCTTTCCGCAGACGACGCATTTGTGCGGCTGATGTTTCTCGTGAACGTGTAGGATGTGAATGCGCAGACGATCGCGCTTCTCGAAAGATCTACGCAGCAGACAATCTACGTAGTAATCGTAATTGTAATTTCTTTGATCCTAAAGCGCTACTTAAAAGCTAAGCGCAGGACACCAGCCTAGCTGCGAGCGCTCCGTCGTCTCAGAGGGCTTTCCAAAGCTTGCAGGTGAAGCGGAGAGAGAGAGAGAAACAGTGACAGAGAGACAGAGAGGGACAGAGAGGGAGACAGAGAGACAGAGAGAGAAGGAGGCAGAGTAACTGTTAAGACGAGTGTTGCTGAGGACAAGAAAGCTTGGAAGGACTGGGTGGATCAGGGAAGGGATTATTGGAGTTGAAACTTTATGATGATAATGATGATATATTCGTTTATTGATCAAGCAGTAAAACACACCGCTTCACATCTTACATACACAAAGGCTACTATAAAGAAAAAAGGAATAATGTTAGAGTTATTAAGATTTGGGTCAACGTGGTGGCTTAAAAATACGCTTGTATAGAAATATAGGTATAAAGTTCTTAGAGTCTTTTGGAGGAAGTACAAAGTCATGTGCACGAGGCCGGAGAGCGTATGCGGTCGCAGCACAGGTGGCGGAAAGAAGCGGCGTAGGACGTGCATCTCATTCCAGATGATGGACTGGAGGAGACGGTCCTCAGCTGACGAGACTCGCTCATCGATGGTTGCGGTTCCAGATGGTAGATAACCCAGGCGCATAGCCCTTCCAAGAAACCGCTCAAGTCTGCTGCGATCAGCTGCTGACGCTAGCCCCCCCCCATTAGCATCGTAGGAATAATGAGTCAGCTACATGTACATGTATAAAGTGTAAGTATGTAAGCAGAATAATTGAGCTTTTAATTGCTTGAGTGATTAAGTGTGTGATTAAGTGTGTGATTAAGCGAGCTATTGAGTGATTAAGTGAGTGAATGAATTGGTGCACGAGTAAGCACGTTGTTGCGTAAGTAAGTGCTTCTGTAGGTAAAAAGTTTGTGCATGAGTAAGTAAGTAGGTAGTGGGTTGGGTAAGTGAATAAGCAGATAAGAATGGAAGATAGAAAGAACAGATGATTGAAGAAAGGAATGAACCGAAGAGAACAAAAAAAAATAATGAACGACAACCTAATAACTATATAGACGCTGAAAAAGGATTTTAAAACAGGACGTTTAAGCTGAACATTCAAACGATAAAAAAATGCAGAATCATAAGTTTTAAAGTATCAAAATAATGGCGCTGCATAATTTGACATTCTTACAAAAACAGTACTTGTAGCCGGATACAAGCGTCCATACCTGGTACAGAGGTGGCATGGATACTTTCGATCACCTTGGTCGACGCATCTGGTGTACTTGAGGTGTTTGTCCTTGTAGTACTTGTAGGCAAACACTTTGCCACAGTGCTCGCACTGATATCCTTCTCCGTCTGGTAACAGAAACCACACAAAGCTCTAGGAGCGCCATCGCCTAATGCTGCTAACTTAAATGTATCTGAACATAGTTAAGTGACTTATGTATGTAAGTGTGACGTAAATTGAACGACCCTGGCGGCCAATAGATGTCGTTGACCAATCGATAGTAGGCCTATTATTCGACCGTTTCGTAAAAAGCTTTTCTAAAACGATGAAATTCGCGAATATTCTCGAAAATAAGTAAACACTAACTGCTAAATTAGTAATGAGAATGCTAAAGTTACACTTAAGCAGCTAGGCCTATAAATTACTTCCTCCAGAACAATATATTAATTAAGTTCCTCATTTCCCATTATTGGTTTGATTGTACATGTAGCGTGGAGTCGTCTCCAGGTGATGTCTCTATGTAATGAAATAGCTAAATTTGATATCATCTGTAGCCTACGTCTGTCTGTCTGCTTGCCTGCCTGTGTGTATGTCTGTCTGTCCTTTTGATTCCATCTTCGAGCAATGGAGAAGAGCAAATCCTTACTTTCTGGCTCTTGCGTGGTGTTGTTATGATCCGGTGAAGTCCTCAGTCCGACCGGGATTCCCATGAACTGGACGTAGGTCTCTCCATACCAGACGAGCAGTTCCGTTTCCGCCTGGATGTCCTTGCAGGACTCGTAATAGATCTGTCCTTCGACCTGGATCGCCACAAGGTTCTGTTCCTCGGCGTAGCGAGCACAATTGACGAAGGCCAACCAGTTACTACAACTACCACGACCGTCGACGAAGTGACTCAGCTTACCGTCCTCGAAGATCTGTAAGCGGTATACGGTTTCAGTAATTTCAGTGAATATTCATTAAGTACGAATAAATAATGCATCGATGTTCGTGAATATTCGTTAAGTCGTTGACTTTCATGACGATACATCAACTCATAGTGAATTGATCTTCACGAATATTTATCGTGTCGTAATAAAATGATCTACTTGAATATTCATTTGTATGAATAAAGAATTAATCTTCGTGATTCATAAAGTCATGAATATTCATTAAGTTCTAAGGAATAATGAATTTATCTTTACAAAACAGTGAAAACGATGAACAGATTGACAGAGAGATACGAATGTTGAAAAATTGGTTGATAAAAGAAAGTAACAAGACAGCTAAAGATAAGGACAGGCAGACAGAGACGTACAAATGCGCACAGATATATGCGTAGCATATGCACAGACACACAGATCACAGATTTCATTTGAATTGACTGATTGATCGATTGAATAATGAATTAGTCTTCATGCATATTCACTCATGCATTCTTGATTAATCAATTAATTGATGAATAATTAATTAATTGGTCGATTGAGTGTCTTACCTCCCACATCAGTGTGTTATCATCGTTCGTCTTGATTTCGCTCGTATTGACCTGCTTACCCCGAAAGGGTCCGTATCTTTGACCCCTAGGGACCATCGTACCCCGGACGATGACCCCGTAGTGGACCAACCCCGCAAACGACGTCTGGAAGAGCTCCAACCCTACGAAACCACACACGCACAATTACACGGACATATATAGACACATGTACAACAGCATAATCATAATTATCATAAGAAATGAAGGAAGGAAATAAAAAGAATATAGACAAGAAAGAAGGAAGGCAAAAATGAGAGAAAAAGAAGAGAGGAAGGAAGGAAACAGGGAATGCATAGAAAGGAAAGAGCCAGAAAGGAAAGAAGGAAGGCAGGCAGAAAGGAAGGAAGAAGAAAAGAACGAAGGGAGGAAGGAGGGACAAGAGGAAGGTAGGAAGAGAAGAAGGCAGGAAGAAGAATGGATGTAGTTACGAAGGAAAAGAGGCGTTACATAAAAAGACAGATGCATTGGTCACTTTGGTGATGATGACGACGATAGCGACGATAAAGACTTCTGGTGACTATGACAACAACTGTTGTGCATAACTAGATCCTGACTTTTTAGTAATCAGTTTAGCGCATCTGATGACAATGCCATTATGGAATAACCTACAGAGTTAATGGTTGTATGGATCCACCGATTAACGACATCTTGTTATGACAAGAAAGACCGTTGACGTCGGCAGATTTAAACAGTTCTCACCGTTCTTATGGCATAATAATAGTTATAGCTTAGAGCCACCGATGGAACGAAAATTAAGAATATAGCCTAAGTAGAAGCGATTTAAAGCTGTTTCAACGTGTCACCTGTTTTATTACCAATATATGGAGTGTTTAACGATATCTTGTGGCTTAAAAGGCCTCTGACGTCCACCTTTTCTTGGAGAGATAATTGAAAGCTGGCAATTTTTCCATTTCCTTCAGTCCAACGAAATGGCGTATAGCAACATCGGCCTTTGGCGTCATGTAGTACATCATACATTAACAATTACTGCACAAACCACCTGCATATTAAACTCTTCAGGTAGCCTATAGCTAATATTGGTGTAATTATTGCTCTCTAAAACTCTTCAGGCAGATAATTTGGTTGATGTTGCTCTTCTACACAATATAGCATAGTCTAGTAATTAACGTAAGAATCTGACCTGGAGGGAGTTGAAGAGTGTTATCTGGATGCGGAGTTGTGGCTTTCGGAGTGACGGCGCCCCATCCACCAAGAATCCTATCCATTCCTACATGTATGTACGATCACCAACATGATCAGAAGCATTTTACGTACTAAGGAGAGCCAACTATTGCTATGCATAGTAGAAATTCACGAAGACACGGAAGCCGTGAATTCCGTGATTTTTGGCATTTGCCGTCAATGCCGTGAATTTCTCCCAAAATGCCGTGAATTGCCGTGATTTTTGGCATATTTTGTTAAATTAATGCAACACGACGATCGGAACGGACATGTTTCGCCCCAACGTCAAAGTTTTACAGACGAGTTCATGCATGCTGTCATGCCTTCGCCTTCCTCCTCTGGGGTCGGAGATTCCGCTCTTCACCCTGCACACAATAGAGTGTATACCCTACTCCGGGCTAACGACGACTGCGGTTCACTTTCGAGGACCTGCCACCCAGCCCACCCTCCCCACAGGTGAGACTCTCTGGCGATCCCACTGGCGATAAAGGTGTGTAACAGCCCTCTGCCACGGACTACAGGGATAAGTCTTACATACTTCGCTGCATCGACCGCCAGTGAGTAAGTTCCAAGCTACTACTACACCGAGCGGTTGGCACTCGTTCCCATTCAGTTTCAGCATTTAGGGACAGCTGTGGCCCATGCCCCCGTCCGCTCTATAGATGGAAAACGGTCTATATCGGCAAAGGGCAACACAGGCCCTTATAAGCGTCTACTTAGACGGACCACCGCCAACACGAGGTCAGTGTATTGTGGCAGACGTGTATTGTGCATGGCCCCCAGGGAGTCGGGGTCGACCTCACCCCCGCATTCCAGACATAACGAGGTTGCATGTCACATGATGTCAGTAACTGTTCGTCTCTTCGTTTGGGTAGCAATATAGTATCCAATGAATCGACCTCTGGAGAACGATCTGCCTGATCTTCCGTCATCTAATACCGATCGCCGACTAACCAATAAGCATCACCGACTGCGTCAATCGTCTGACTCAGTATAGGGTAACCACGATACTCAACAAATGGCATCGGTAGAGTCTTAGAGGTCGTCGGTAATCCGCCAAACATTGCGTCAACAACAACAAGAGCCTCCAAGTCGTTCATATATCCCAGCCATATGCATTGCTCTGCGGACACAGTCAGTCGGACGGACGGAGTGGACCAACGCACGTCATACGAGATACTTTCCTCGTTTATCCGCTTACCTTACCTCTCTTACACTACCTTTATTACCCTACTTTCTTTAACTGACCTTGCCTTACCTGACCTTGCCTTCCTTAGTTCATTTCTTATACCTTCCTTACCTTACCTTTCTTATCTTACATTCCTTACCGATTCTTGCTTTACCTGACCTTACCTCATAAGGAGTTACTTTCAAGCGTTGCTCTTGAAGAAGCGCTAAATAAATTCGCGACTAGGCTACAATTACAATAGCAATAATGATGAAACATTCAGCTATACTAAAACACTTACTAATTCATAGTGATGATGATGACGACGAAAACAACGACGATGATAACTACGTTACGTTTCCCTATACCGGTGTACTTGTTTGAGACTGCAGCGTACCGTAGGTAAGTTCCCCAACTCTCAGACCAGACAGGGCGTGACCGACGAACTGGTTGTCCACCTGAGCCTTCACGTATCCGTACAGAACGACATCCAGGTCGCTCTGAACGAAGGCGAATCCGGGAAAGGAACTTCCGGTTAGGGTCGACAGAGATCCCGTTGGACAGAATTCCACTTCCGACGCGTAGGAATGGACGGATGGAAAGGAAAAACGACCGGAGAAGAACGGAGGAGGAGGAGGAGGAGACAGACGGGAGACCTCACAGAAACTAATCATATAGGAAAGAAGAATGGAATGCTAGAACGGCCTCGTCTCTGATTGGTGTGCAATCATGAGAGGCGCTAAATAAATTGAATGATACAATACAATACAATACACAAGATATAACGCAGCCGCGTTAGTGTTGATCTTCGTATACCGATGGTGGTAGATCCCGGGCGAGCACGTGTCCGTAGGCCTATACCAGTGAACCTTAAACATTCAAACGGGGCAGCGGCAGTGAAGGATGTCATCCGATCAATTCATTGAAAAATGAGCCTGCATGGTCCCCGAGGCCATACTATGGGTCTATGGTCGCGCTACACAACAACCATGTACATTTACATTTATATAGCTCCTCTTGGAGAAAACTGTTAAAAGTTCTCCTGATCTGACTACCCAAGGCCAAGGTCGAATCAAAGGACAAGAACCTCACCTTCCACAGTGAACAGCCAGCCAGTGGCTAATCTGTATACTTAGATTAGCTGCACTGGTTAGAGGTGCACTGGTCTATTATAGGGGCCTCGTGAGGATCCCGTTTCATATACCGATGGTGGCCCATTTGAACCATTTCAGAGGTTTAAATTCCGAGCTATAGCACGGCCCGTACACGTAAACCTTAAATGCCTGGCGTGGCACTCATTCAAACTGGGCAGCGGTAGCCTATAGTGAAGGATGTCACTCAATCAGTTCATCAAAATATGAGCAGGGTCGAGGCCATACTATGGTCGCTACACAACAACCATTTACGTTTACATTTACCATGTTGCATTACGGAGGGTCAACGAGGTCAAGTCACTCTGACGTCGTGCGTTCGGATGGCGACAGACATTTTACTACGATCGACACTCATTCAAAGCATCATCGTCGTTGTTATCATCATCATCATCGTCATCGTCATCATCATCATCATCATCATCATCATCATCATCATCATCATCATCACCATCACCATCACCATCACCACCACCACCACCACCACCATCACCATCACCACCATCACCATCACCATCACCACCATCACCATCACCATCACCACCATCACCATCACCACCACCACCACCACCACCATCACCATCACCACCACCATCACCATCACCACCATCACCATCACCACCATCACCATCATGACCATCACCATTGTCTTTGCATCCTCGTTGTTATTATTATTCTCACTATTACACAAATAGCGTGGCCTTAAATTAGCGATAGCGCCTACCTTTGCAGCTGATTGGAAATGGTGTCTCCAGATATCCCCGAAGGCAATACGGGCAAAATGGCGGTCGATTGGTTAACGTCATTCGGCAGTTGCTGCTGCTGCTGCTGTTGTTGTTGCTGCTGCTGTTGCTGATATGGGCGATGATGGAGGATATGGAATGAGTTGAGGCTGGTCGCTAGGTGGCCAAATATCGCCTCCATTTGGAAAAGGATCTATAAAATTAATTATTAGAACACGCTGTGTACGACAGATTCAGAACAAATATTGCACAACTTTTCTTACAAGAGCGAGGGTATGTTATTTTGACAAATTGAGCTGTATTCTGCCATTTCTGCCAAACGAACAGTGAGAGCTGCTCAGAATAACTTCTGCCGACGTCAACATTCTTTGTTGTCATAAGATGTCGTTAAACAGTGGATCCCTCCACTGGTTCGACCATTATAGTTACGGTGAGAACTGTCCAAAAGGATTTCTATACCGCGACTTCAACGGCCTTTGTCGATTTATAAGATGTCGATATTAACTGTGGAAGGCCATTATGTATACGAACTCCGCCATTGCTGCCCGTATTGTGACCAACGTTCCCTCTAAATTTTTCCCGTGCGCGTAGCTGCATGGCGGTTGTTAAGGAGCCTAATTTCTGCATGAGCAATAAAATTGAGCAACACATTTTCTGGAACACTTGTTATTGTAAATTGTAACTACAGACTACAGTACTCACTAAATACACGTTTGTAATCATATCTTTTTTATTAAAGAAGCTGTATGGCTTAAGTTAAACAAAACTTTAGCTCATAACATGTATTTCCTATACCAAAACTTGTGCGCGGAATTTTGAAACTGCTGCGCGGTATTTTTGATGAGCTGCGCGGTCGCGCACCTTAGAGGGAACATTGATTGTGGCTAGTGCCAGATATAGTGCCATTCAGTCTCAAGTTGCCATGGAGACAGAGGAGGGATGACGTCAACGACCCTGTATGGCAGCCATAAGATTCGTTCAACACTGAAAACTAATACTAATCGCTACTATAATTATACGATAGTTTCTGTATAGAATCTGTCAAGAATTATTTTGCTATGGACTTCAACGGCCTCGGCTGCAGATGCAAACAGATGTCGTTGAACAGTGGAAACTATATCTACTAGTGTCGTCACCACTGCCTTTACTCTCGGGTGATGCCAGTCCCAAGCCTTGATAAACGAGTAGGGCGACGCTATTCGTCTTTGATATGACACGGAGTCGTTAAACAGTGACTATACCTAATCGCCAGTTTGAATTTACTAATGCAGTTAAAACTGTAGAAAATTGTTTCATACTTTCATGTATACTGTATACGCTGTCGTTAGACATCATTATCAAAGTCTTTTACCCTCCTTTTATACAATACACAAGAGCTACAAAATTAATTGGGGTTACAAGAATTTGAGCAATCTATGCAGAAAGGCTGAAAAGGTGTGGTGGACTAACAACATTAGAGAAAAGGAGGCTTAGAAGAGGCAGTGCAGTGGGAGATGTCTCTGAATTAGCATCCAAGAAGACAACTCGAGAACATAGGCATAGCCTAAAATTAATTATTTCGTAAACCTAAAGGAACGTTACATTAGGGCAGAAATTCAGTGCAAGAGTTGTTGTATGATAGTATGCTGTCTCAGTGGACACTATCACAGCTTGTTAGAGGAAGCTACGATATTAAGCATTATAGGTTAACCTGCATTGGTTCTAACACAGACTTCTGAACCACTTGAAACTCTTGTTATGTTATGTTAATCGCTCACATAGGCTTTGCTCGTTTCTGATACGGGCTTATTGCTGGAAATGAGTTTTTAACAGTCATAGCATGGTATTAGGCAGTGTTATTTAAGTTTCAGTTTACTTTTCAGTTTGAGCTTTGGTTTGTTTTAACTGTTCAGTATAGTTTCAGTTATAGTTTTCAGATCTTCTCAGTTTTAGTTTCAGTTTTCATGTCCGCGACAGTCCGCCAGTCGGTGTGCCACACAGAAATAATTAATTCAGTTTTCAACTTTCAAGTTTAGTTTTAGTTCTAGTTTTTGTACTTTTCAGTTTAGTTTTAGTTACAGTTTTCAGAACTTTTTAGTTTCAGTTTTAGTTTCAGTTAACTGAAATTAAACTTTTCAGTTAACGATTAAGCTAATTTCCGTTTTAGTTAACTTACACAACACTGGTGTTAGGTGCCTTTAGCGGCTGCGTTCATCGTATTTGGAATAAAAAAAAGACCCGACTTGCTAAGTCGTTACCACCATTTAAAGGTGTTACGACAATTCGTCTACAGACTTTTCGTCTACGACACTTCGTCTATACAGACATTTCGTCTACAAAGTTATTTGATATTGTCACTTTAAAATGGAAGCTGGATTAATGCAAAAAACTGTTTCCCCGAATGGAAGTGGGATTGATGAAAACATTCCTGTGTTGAAATAGAAGCTGGATTGATCGAAATAATTTTTACCGTAAATAGAAGCCGGATACCAACCTGGATGCATGGATCAAACTAAGTTTCCATTTAATAGAAGTTGGATTGATGAAAATAATCTTTTAATTATTTGGAAGCTGGATTCCTGAGAATATTTAGCACGTTTTAGCGAAACTATAAGAAAGCAGCCTCTCAGCCTCTGTTGATTAGCCGTAATGAATACAGATACACTTGTAGACGAAATGTCTGTATAACGGTGTCTGTAGACGAAGTGTCGTAGACGAAAAGTCTGTAGACGAGTTGTCGCGGAAACCCGTTTAAATAACTAATATTTTACACTGAGTTTGTCTTGGCTTTAGCAAACGTAGGCCTACGATCTACATCTGCGCCTCAGATTCAGATATGGCTGGCTGTGGACACTTAGGCAACTAAGAATTTCACATAAAATAATTATAGACATGATTAAACAGATAATCGCCCAAATCTATGATAACTTGATAAGCATGACCAATGGCCATAGTTTGTTACATGTAATAACACTGGCTGTTACCATTATGCCTGTGAATTGTTATGGTAACGGTTGCCAGTGGCAACCCGAATCTGACTTTGACTCACCCGTTTAAATCGATGATTTAAGATATTTTAATCCGTTTCGCGAGTTCTCCAATTCTCCAAAATATGTCTGCACGAGTCTCAATATATACGATCTTTTGATGGAACTGTTAAAGAACTGGACAAAGAAGAGACGCTGGGCATTATGGGGGCGTCGCTATGACGTCCATTGTCAGCGCGTGATTGCACAAAGCAGGCCAGCCTATTGGGAGCGGTGGGTGGAGTCAGAGGCGGTGCTTTGTGCTGTCACTCATAGCAGGTGGGTTGGACTTGTATTGGCGTGAATGATGAGGCGTTGGGTCAGGCTCGATTCTTAGCGTCGCATCCAAGATCTTACGCAAACTATCCATGATTATTGTCAATGTTCACATCATGATCTTCATGATCATGATCGTCACTGTCGTTGTCATTAAATCATTATTATCATCACCGTTATCACCGTCATCGTCGTCATCATCATCATCATTGTCGTCATCATCATCATTGTCGTCATTGCCATCATGATCATGGTCATTATTATCGTTATCGTTATCATCATCGTTGTCGTCATTGATTCGTCGTCATCATAATCGTAGTCGTTATCGTCATCAGTGAGTAATCGTCATCATCATAAGTCGTTCTTGGAAATGAGGAGTGGTCGTGAAGCATTTGATTAGTTTAGATTAGACTAGACTTAGGATCAGATTAGATTAGATTAGATTAGATTAGATGCCATGACACTGCCATAACGTTGTCATGGAAGCGCAGTCGTTTAAACTAAGATTTATCTGATTAAGATGCTCGTCTTTCGAAACCAGACTGAATTTGTCTTAAAGGGTCTAGGTGAATTTTACATTTTGTATAATAATTAGGCCTATATTAACAGCAATTATTAACAATTAGGTATATCAATATATGAATGAATGTTTAAAATTTAAAGGTCTCTAGTATGTCTGATTGTGTCTTTAGTTTGCCTGTGAAAAAGTCACGAAACAATTTCTAACGACATCATATAGGCTGTAAGAGCTTTCTTAAAATGAGCTTCATAATTGCATCGCCAAGATACAAAGGCTTCCATGTTGACGAAGTTCAACGTACTACTTAATAAGAGATGACGCATCATAAAAAAAATTTCGTTATGTAGTAGGTAGTACCCATTACGAATATTGCCAAGTGGGAGGCAAACGGAAATTCCTGCCCATTTAAAATTGCTTATCCACTATAGGCTGCCCTCTCTCTTATTTGACTGATGTTGACCTTGTTGCGGCCTGGTTTTGGTGTGCCATCGGCTGATGCCTTGAGCAGTTAGCATCGAAGCAAAAGAAGTTCCTAATTACAAGCACAAATCCTTGCGATTCACAAGCTATCGGATTCTTCAGTAGCCGGCTCAAGGGGCCTAGTACGAAAATAAGAAAAGGAAATCAGCACCTTCCTAAAGTCTCACGATGAAACACAGGACCTTTACAAAGCGTATAGAATATGAATATGTTGGTCTATTCTTGATTGCTTGTTTGTTTATTTGCCAGTCGCTAATCTTAGAAAATCGCTTAATTTATGTTACCTCGATTCCATTTCGCAGTCTATCTTTTGACGCGCTTTTATATATAGGCAACTTCTACATGATTATATTCCCTATGTAAAGTTTAATCCCTAGATGTCAGCAGCAGCACACATTTACTCGTCGCGTGTTTCTTCCTAATTCCCTAGATGGCGCGGTTCTCTTAGTGTTCGAGGCTTCGAGCACAGTATGAGACATGCAATTTGATGTAATGTGATGGAAATGGAAATGACATCGTAATGTACTCTAAATGTAAATCTTCGAAATTTCTCAGCGTCACACAAAACTGTACCAGGGAGGCACTCTTATCACAGGGACTAAATACATGTATGGCTATGGTTGTCGCGGTTTGTAGCCTACACAATTTTGCGTGGCAGCGGCAGCTTTAGACCAGTTCTAATCCCAGAGTCATCATACCTACGCATTTCTATCGCTTCTATCAGTCTTACCACGGATCAATGTAAGTCCTATTTAGCGCGAACCAAACGATACAAAGTTGCATTATTGCATAAGCTTAAATTGCAGCACCGTGAACTGGTGTAGCTTGGCCGTCGACTATTTGGCTTGCATGCCAACCAAAGCCTGTCGTCGGAAACTTTCCTCTGCCTCTCTGCAGTCTCTGGCCGTCTGGCGTCACATACAGCGCAGAGTTCTCTTAGGAGACGTTAAACTCAGTCTATCGGCCGAGAGCGACTGCTAGCGTCTTTGTGATCGAGCACCCGCAGTTAATTTTTGAACAGCATGGATGGGCTGCAAAGAAACGCGAACTTTATTATCGAATTGAAATAAACCAATAATTCTTTAAATATTAGAAACAGACTAAAATGAACAATTCTAATGCAAGTTTTTTGCAAAATTCTTGAACTAGTAAAATGAAAGTATTTCTCTTTGGGAGCCTTGGGTGCGAATGCACCAGGAGAGAAAGTTCAATGGGTGCGTCGCACGCAGAAGAAATCGGACCTAATGAGGCTAATGTAGAATAAATTTGCAAATGTCCCATATAAGACAGGCTACACAGGCCCCTACACAAATTTCGGAGCATGTATGCAATAAGGTTGCGCAACTATGTCAGTCACCGTCAAGTGAGTTTCAAATACTTTTTCTAACCTTTGACAAGAAACCAATGTTCTTTCTCCGAAAACGGACTAAAACTCACCTACGGCAATGTAGAATATAACATTTTTCCCGGGGTAGAGACCATGCACCGAGCAGTGGCGTAACAACCTAGCCGGGGGCCCTAGGACATTCTAAGCTTGGGGGCCCGTACCCATTAAGAGACTAAAGAATGAAAATAATGATGTAGCTACTCGTTATTTAAAAAACGGCATAATCCATAGTTCAAGTCACATTACTAGTTCAAGACAAAACAAGAATGCAACCGAATTGTATTGGCCAATTTGGCGGTTGCTTATATATAGGCTAGTAACCTGCTTTGCTATTGTACACTAATTATACTGTATTGTATTGTATCTATAAATTTATATAGCACCTCTCGCAGTGCACACCAACAAGAGGCGCTCACAGTACGAGAGACCCAGAGAAAGAAAGTGGTCTTCAGACAATGAAAAGAGGCACTTGGCCCACCAATTAATAGATAGGAGCGTGAAGTTAATAAGGAGGAACGTATAGATAACAGAATTATAATTATAATGAATGAAGAATCATGAACAGAGTATTATAACATGCATAGCATAATAGTCAATAGGTTTCTAGGTTACCCTGATCAGTGTATTGTGTGGTGAATAGTTCAAGGGAGATTAATAATTCAAGTTAAATTATCTTGATACGTCTTTATGATTTTCAACATGGGCGTAGCCACAAAAAATTTCGGATGGGGTTTTAAGTTTTTGGAGGGGGGCTTTTCCATTGAAAATGGTCGAAAAAGTTCAGTTTCTTTGTATTTTGCATAAATTGCATAGAAGAAAATTTCGGCAATATATTTGGGATGGGGTTTAACCCATAACTCCCCCCAACTAAATACGCCCATGATTTTCAATTTGGAGAAGGCACTGGCGACGGTGACTGCATGACAGAGAGGCTAACAGCACACATGCAGTCAGTAGTCAATTCGTAATGTGAGAGCTCAGTGTGAGTTTGAGTATGTTCAACAGTTTCAAGAGAAATCACGAAACCTTACATTAGTCAATGGGTGATATGGGTGAAACAAACTGGAAAAATGAATATTTTAAATTAAAGCAAAATGACCATCTGCTGCTATGTCTGATTTAAGTTATTAAATGCGCTAGAACGCTAGATGTTGCCTCTTTAGCATCATGTAACTGAAAAGCATACGACGGGTCATATTTTCCTTAATTATTGTCACGAGTAAAGTATACGCCTACATGAAATTGTCTTAGTTAAAAAGCTTGGGGGCCCCTGGGACCTCGGGGGCCCCTGGACTTTGTCCACCCTCGTTATATGGCTGTTACGCCACTGGCACCGAGAAACAAAGCAAAGGTCGGCGCCTATGTTTTGTGTAAATATAGGCTACTATATATAGCGAGTGTTTATCGACATCTTGTGACCGCCAGGGCCATTAATCCGACGTCATCACACGGCTCCAAAGTTTATCGCCACCTTATGTCAAGAAAGGCCGGTGACGTCGACAGAAAATACTCTGAACGGTTCTCACTGGTCATGCATGTAGGCCTATAGCATCATATAATTATAGCGCTTCCGTCAATCGCTTCCGTCATCACATGTTAAGCCGTCTAGACTGATGGCTAGTCAGGGCCGGATTAATGTATAAGCCAAATAAGCCATGGCTTAGGGCCCCACAACGTTTTGAGGGCCCCAACTATCAGGAAATATAAAATCAGATTGTACCAAGGTCCTAATGGACAAAATGACAATGGTTAAATTAGATCATGTGTTACTTATTTAGCCAATATTTCATTAGAAGAAATCGCTTATGTACGGATCGAACTTTGTGCTCAACAGCACTCCTTCAAAGACACGTATTTATGCATGGCTTTAGGGGCCCTTTCTGTCATAACATGGCTCTTGATGGCTTAGGGCCCCTAGAAAGTCTTAATCCGGCCCTGTCTAGTTGCTGTTTAACAATAGTGCGTCGTACAAAGATGATTAGCGTCGCCCTCCTCCTTTCTCCAGGCTTCGGCTTGGCACTGCCAGAGTAGCCTATATAATACGAGCACTGAACTTAAATGAAGAATACGTAGTCTAGCGTTGGAAAAAAGACCGTTGACGACAATTTAAAAGAATATAAGCTTACTGTGCAGCGAAAATGATTCGATGTAGTCCGAAAGACACCATTTAAGATGTCAAAACAGAAATCTTTCCCTGAAACTGCAGTCTTTCTTATAATTCGATCAGTAGCCTAAGTTCAAAAGACGAAGGAAACAGAGGTCACTCAATCGAGAAGTAGGAAACTATAGGTAAAGATATAAATCGTTGAATATTAATAAAGTAGATTGCAAATCACAGCAATCAAATGTGAATAAAATCTAATGCAGTCTAATCTAATCTATTTAGTGTATTTGTACGACAATTAAAAATAAAAATTTGATTTAGCATTTTTGCGCTCACAAACGTTCTAATTCTGATCGTGCTTCAACGAGTTGTTTTTATAGTGGAACCTGAATTCAGCATAAAATAGCGCTAGATAACATAGACCCTCTACCGTTGTACGTAGGCTAACTGTTGTCATCTAATTAGACGGCGTGTGATCTGAGCGCCACCTCGTGACGAACAGATCTCTATCACGACCGACGATTTCTTTACAAATAGGCGTACAGCAACCATCGTCCCTCGCTGCCTTCTTACTCCCCCTCTCTCTGTCTGTCTCCATTTCTCTTGTTTTACCTCTGCATCCGTTTCTCCCTGCTTCTCCTCTTCCCTCTCCGCATCGGTTTCATCCTCCCTCTCATGATGATCTCTGTCTTCCTTTTGTTCGTTTCATTAGGGTAAGTGTGTTTTAGCGTCGACTCACCCTTCAACACCGCCATCTGCTCACCTATGACCTCCTCCATCCATTCCTCCATCCAATCCTCATCCATTCCTCCATCCATTTCCAAACATTCTCCATGCATCGGCCAAGAAGCTAGTCTACTTCCATCGATAGAGTCTGCCGAGAGGAAGATATTGTTTGTCGATGTGTCATGTCCCAGATCCTCATTCGACAGTTTGTTTACATGCATGTCCTTCCGTTGCCTTGGTTACAACCAATGACCACGTGACTCATGAGTAGGCCTATCTTTTGTTTAGCCAAAAGCTTGGCTTGTTAATTTTTAGTGAACCTTTTGTCGTGAACCTATTGTCGTCAACCGTGAACCTTTGTCGTGAACCTATTGTCGTCAACCTTTTGAACCTATTGTCGTCAACCTTTTGAAATTAATTATTAGTAGTATCCAGCGTTTGTTAACTTCTGTCTGTCTGTCTGTCTGTCTTGTCTGTCTATG